>CM055406.1:70778763-70826667 GCA_029228625.1 Pseudolycoriella hygida | reverse complement strand
GAGGTCAATTTTGTGCGTTCGGAGAATTTTTTTACACCGTTACTTCGGACGGGTTTTTCAAAATTGCCCTACGGGCAATTTCCAATACAGTCTAATGTGAACGCAATATTTACTTAAATACGTTCCAGTCTTTTCGTAAAATCAACTCTGTTTGCCGCATCTATTCTGATACGTACGGGTCCCTTCTATGTTTTTTATGACGTCAGCTCAGTACTTTCAACCAGTTGAGTGTACAATTCTGCGTTTTGTACACAATTTATGATAATCAAAATATGCGTCCGTTTGGTGGGAGCGTTTCTTTGCATTTTCCAGACGCTATTTTTTTCTTCAATGGTTTTCCTTATATAATTTAGGCTCACAGCCCGTACATGTCACGTACATATATCTTAAGTAATTTATTATAATTAGATATTGCATTTACGGGTTTCCGTAAAAATGCCAACATGAAAATTATTTCACTATTTCTAATATGACCATCTTCAGTTTAGTAATATACGTCGGAAGAGTTATAGTCACGAAATTTCCTCTCACACTGGTCCCAACGGTATAAGTTTTTGTGGACAAAATTAGATGAAATGTACGATAAATTTACGGCAAAATTATTATGAATAAATTTCTTCAGTAAAACTAATCCGAGAACTAATCCCATCGGGACCAGCGTGACAGGATACTTCTGTTGGAATATTTAATTGTTTTCTGGTCAATTGTACTGACCATATGGCTGTATGTTTTTAGACCATCAAATTAGACGTCTATAATGAAGAATAAATACATGATCACCTTGAGTGTGTTCAGATACGAAAAATTCGTCATGAAACTTGAGCAAAGTTAAATTAATGACAGCGTTCCGACGTAAGTCGTTCAGAAACCAAAAAGTTTCGCTGAGACTATTGTGTGTAAAAGTATGAGCAATTATTTCCATTTTTATGTCATTTAATCACCTTCACATGCCATTATTAACCTCTACAAAAGACACTTGTCACAACTTGTAACCAAATTCAGAAATATTATTTCATTTCATGGTAAATCTTTACAAACCTAAACAATAACAAATTTTCTTCATGACAGTTGGGTAACTCTTCACGACCAAAATACGTCATGAAGAATATAACCTCAAAGTTAAACTTGACAACATTAACTGAGCAACTCCAGTTGAAAAATTTAGAGCGCGTTCGAAAACTAAAATTCTCAGTGAAACCTGAGCAAAATAGACAAGTTTCTGACATAAACCGTTCAGAAACTGAAATGTTTCACTGGGTTTCCTTGAATAAAAATATTTCACAAAATATTTCAAAAATTATACCATCATGCCTTTCATGCTTTAAATATTAATTTATTACCTTCGTAAATCGTCCCTTTCACTCCTAGACACTATACTGACAATTTTAATTCAATTGAGGAATTAATGTTTACAAACGATGACAACCACTGCCTACCTTTTAGAAAATTTTCGCGAAATTTTCGTGATTTTCTTGAATTTTTCGTGAATTTTTTTTAAAAATTCACGAAATTTCAAGAAAAATCACGAAAATTTTCTAAAAGGTAGGCAATGATGACAACAGCAAACAATCTTCATAATATTTCTCACATTCTTCACGACCGATTTTGGCCGTGAAGAATCTAACCTCAAAGTTAACAATGACAGCATTAACTGAGCAACTCAGTGAAACATTCCTTGTGTTCTAGACTCTGAACGGTGTGCTTGTGTAGTTTGACTGTCTACTGCGTTGTATCGTTTTTTTCTTACAACTTCACGATATAGTACTAAAGTGAAGATGGTCGTATTAAAAATGGTGCAAAATTTTACATGCTGTGATCTGCAGGTGCCATTTACGGCATTTTTACGGAAATCCGTTAATGCGATCTCTAATTATAATCGTACAAAGTAATGTATTTTAAATCAAACCGAATCAAATATTAATCAAATCAAACAAAAAAAAAGGAAATTTGCAATTTGCGATGAAGTTACCAGCACATCAGACACGGTAATCTAATGATTCGCGGAATTTATTTACCAAATGTTCCTTCAATTGTCTTTTGAAAGAGACTAAATTGCTAGCGGAACATTTTATTTCAGGTAATTCGTTGTAAAAACGATAACCTTGATTCGTGATCGTGTGCTGTCCAAACTGAGTGCTTGAAACGGAAAGGTGAAGAAGACCACTATTCCTTGAAAAATATCGGTGCACATCTGAGTTCACTTGAATTTGGCATATCATGCTTTAATCAAATTATTTTTGAGCGAAAAGATTAGCGTTGCTGCGCTACACCCATGGTTCCCACAAAGGTTGCAATCAAATACCTATGACAATACACATGAGTGCGAAATGATGTCCACAATTTGTGGTTAATTTTTTTTTCGTACAGTACACTTTTTTGCAAAACATTTATTTATAGATATACTAACAGGCTACTGAACAATTACAAGTAATCTGTGTATGATTTTTTTTTAATTTAGTTACGCTATATAAAACAAGAAAAAGAAAGTAAAAAAGAAGTGAAGAGTACTTAAAATTTTAAAAAAGTTTCACTGCTTTTTTGAAAGTGTGCTGACTAAGTTTATTCAAATCCAGCGTATGGAAGATGGCGTTCTGGTGGTGTTGGATGCGGTAAATAGGTGCGTGTGCAACGTAATTTGTAGATGGTGTAGGAAGGTAGAATGCTGGACAGTTCCTTGTGTGCCGTTGTGGATTGTGGAATGTTATGAGCGATTTTACCGATGTATCTACTTTGTCTTTCACTATATTTAGACCCGTACGAAGTACGTAGGTCTAATGCGTTTACTACCACGTTTGTTACATTGCGAATTCGAACCCGGGAGTAAGGGGGAACCTTTTTTTGTTGCCTCCAGATGACAAATCAGCGAAAAAAAAAATGTCCGTCTGTCGGTCTGTCTGTCGGTCTGTCTGTCTGTCTGTCTGTCTGTCTGTCCGTCAACACTTTAACTTGAGTAAATCTTGACCGATTTTCAAAAACTTTTTTTTCCTGAAAGGTAGTGGCAAAATATTTTATGGTATTGAATCTGGGCCGAGTTAGGGCCCTTTAATTGGTTTTTGGTCTTTTGCACATAACTCGAGTAAATCTTTTCTGATTTTCATAAAATTTTTTTTTGTTTGAAAGATCTGGGCATGGCCGACAATTTATAGAAAAAACTTTTTTTAATTTGCATCCTTGGACTTAGCTAGGGCACTAAAAACGAGTCTCTGCTAGGACTCTATGTGTTTTTGTACATAACTCGAGTAAATCTTTACCGATTTTCAAATTTTTTTTTGTTTGAAAGATCTGGGCATGACCGACAATTTGTGGAAGAAAAATTTTTCGATTTGAGTCTTTTGCCTTAGCTAGGGCACTAAAAAAGAGTCTTTGTTAGGGCCCTACGTGTTTTTTGTACATAACTCGAGTAAATCTCTTCCGATTTTCAAAAACTTTTTTTTGTTTGAAAGATTCCGGCACGGCCGACAATTTGTAGAAGAATTTTTGCCTGTGCTTAGGGCTCAAGTAAGGCCTCATGTCGGTCCTAAGGTCGGCCTTAACATAAAAAAATGTTTTTTGCTATGTTGCAGAGCAAATTGAGGGAAACATTTTTGTCTATGGAAGTATGTATCCGAGGTCTCTACTTAAGGCCCTAGGTCGGCCCTAGTCCAAAAAATAGTTTTTTGCTATGTTGTAGACAAAATTGAGGAGAACATTTTTCTCTATTTGGAGGTCAATTTTGTGTGTTCGGAATTTTTTTACACCGTTACTTCGGACGGCTTTTTCAAAATTGCCCTACGGGTAATTTCCAATACAGTCTAATGTGAACGCAACATTTACTTACATACGTTCCAGTCTTTTCGTAACATCTACTCTGTTTGCCGCATCTATTCTGATACGTACTTCTCATACGGTCCCTTCTATGTTTTAAAGGAGAATTACGTCCATCTGAAGTATGCGAGTCTCAAAAAAGTGTATCTTTAACTGTCACAGTAATATCTCGTATCGTAACTAAATTTCTTCTGAACTCTTTCGATTTGATCTATCTATTTAGTATACTGCGGGTTCCAGACGGAGCAACAGTATTCCAACCTGCTTCGTACATACGTATAATAGAGTTTGATGATGCTCGCATGGTTTTTGAAATGTTTCGTAGGTCGGAAAATAAATCCAATCATTTGATATGATTTCCTTGTTATTTTTTGAATATGATTTTTCAATTTTACCTTTTCATCAATATCCGATCCCAGATCTTTCTTCACTAGTACCGACGTGATATCGTCACCATTGATTTTGTATTTAAAGTCGATTTTACTTGGCTTATATGTGATAGAAAGTGAGTGACATTTTTTCACGATGAGGTCCAGTAAGCGATTTTTGCACCATTCGGTTAACGGGTTGAGGTCATCTTGGAGTTCCAGATTATCGTTTAGATTTGACAGTTTTTGATCGTCAGCGAAAAGGAAACTTCTTGACGACTTGATGGCAAGCTGTTTACGAATACTAAGACTAAAATCCCTGCCATCGTCATTTATTTATAGTTAAGTTATACATTTAAAACAGCATCAAATGAAATTGGCATCTATTTTTACGGTCAGCAAAATTACTTTTATGGTCAGCAAAATTATTTTTTGGTCAGCAGAATTATTGCTTTTTGTCAGCGAAATTAATGCCTTTCGCTAGCGAAATTATTGCTTAAATCTTCAAATTTAATGTTTTTGGTCAGTTAAATTAATCGATCTATCAGCCGAATAATTGTCTGATCCGCAAAATATTTCGTTTTGATTAGCGACTGATTAGCTGTCCGGCTGACTTTTATGACAGACTGAGTCAACTGTTCAACAAATGTTCTCCTAAAATTATGAGTTTTGGCTCGTTTTCCAATTGTAAGAAATGCACGTATTATAATATATATATATATATATATATATATATATTATAATATACGTGTATCACTACTTCTTAAAAGTGGAAATCCGACCCTTTTGAAATAATAATATAAAATAATAATCTGCCTTGCAACCCATGAAGGGTTAGAGGCTAGATCATTATTTACTAGTTTCGCTGGAAAGTTTTACTGTGCCAGTGGTAAGCTGTGCAACAAACCCAGTGCCATCTATGAGATGTAACTAGGAGCGAAACTAGTAGGAGTAGAATACCGGTTCTCCCAACAATACCTTTTCCGGTAAGCCGTCAAACAAAAAAAGATTTTTAAAATCAGAAAAGATATTCTCGAGTTATGTACAAAAGACCAAAAATCACTTAAACGGCCCTAGCTCGGTGGCCCTTGTGCCGACAGTGCCCGAATTCAATCCCATAAAAGATTTTTCGATTACCTTTTAGGGAAAAAAGTTTTTGAAAATCGGTTGAGTTTTACTCAAGTTATCGTGTTGACAGACGGACGGACATTTTTTTTATTGGTATATTATTATTATTGGTGATATGAACATTTTCTTCCATGGAACCATAGGTCCAAGGCCTTTACAAGGTCCCCAGGTCGGTGCTAAAGGTGGACCCTAGCATAAAAAAATATTTTTTGTTACGTTCGTTGTAGAGAAAATTGAGGGGAAAACTTTTGTTTATGGATGCATGGGTCCGAGGCCCAGAAACCGTTTTTGTCGGTTTTTCACTGTATTTTCTCTCTTTTTCATGCTTGAGTTTAACTCAATCGAACTCTACCCGAATTTTTTCGGGTAACAGAATTCGACCCGAATCACTCTGGTCGGTCGGATTTCGGGTTTCAATTTCGGATCGGGTTCGGTTCGGATTGGGCTGAGCTGCCAGCGTTTTCCGGACGGTCGGGCTTCGGGTTTTAATCTCTAATCGGGATCGGTTCTGTTCGGGTCGGGCCGAGCTACCAGTGGGAAGTCGGAAGGTCGGGCTTTGAGTTTTAATTTAGGATCGGGTTCGGTTCGGGTCGGGTTTCCAAAAAAGGTAGGCCCGCACACCTCTAATGTTAATACGTTGTATTTATAAATTTATTTTTTTATTGTTCAGAAATATCCGTTAAATTTTATTAAATGCAAAAAAGTACATGCAAATGTGAAAAACTCGCTTCTAAGTTTTGCTAAACATACGATCTATACAAAATAAGAGACCACATCTCAAACTGTACCTATGTTTGTTTGAGTACACAGAGTGAACAACGAATCTTCCAACCATTCATTAGATACATAACGCAAATATTAGCAATTTTTAAATTGAGTTTCCCTCGTTTGCGCTTTTTTTTCAAGTTATCAATCAGAACATTTTTCGTTATTCTTCAAATATAGAAGGAAAATGTTGCAGTTTCAAGGATTTACAAATTCACATCTAAAATTTTAGTAATTTGTAGGTTATTCGTGATACCAGCCATACGAAACCGAATTAATCATACTTTGTAGATATATTTCGCAATTTGCACGGTTCTTGAAAATAAATACGTAAATTACTGTCATTATGACTCAGCATTATACGTTTGAAATTGATTGAAGTAGCTAATCAGCACAAAAAATAATACATTTTGTTGAATTTTTCTAACCGAAAGAAAAAATGGTAAATTCTATCGCATGCGTGCAAATAAACCACAGTCAGCTATTCGCGCTAGGAATCCCCAAATATAGAATAAATATCACGTCAGTCCGCAAAATAGTATATTATATCACTTGGACCGAAAAGATATGATTTTGACCCAGGTGTTGAAAACGTCCTAGGATGGAGCGAAGCGAAGCGAAGCGGAATCCGAGGACGTTTTCAACACCGTGATCAAAATCATATCTTTTTGTTCCGAGTAATATATATATATTTATGTTCAAGCGGAGCGAAAAGTCACATTCCGAACAAACCACGACATCAAACTTGAATTTAGAATTTGTGTACTGATCATAGCGTACTGCTCACATTTTTATTTTTCAATCAGTTGCAAATTGTGGTTGTTTACAACAAATTAAATGGATCTACGCTTCAAAATTCGATACAAATCATTGTATGAATAAAGCACTGGACTAATATGCGGCAGGTCGGTGTAGTATTTAAAATCTTTAATTTAATATTTATTTCAAAAGAAGGTACAATAAGCAAAAATAATATTTCAAATAATTTAAGTGGAGGGTCAAAATAATTATGTTAACATTGAATAAAGTCCGGCATTTGTGACGCAATTTTTTTAACACAACATAATTTTGTTTTAAAAAAAGCGCTGTAATTTTTTCAGGAAATTAAAACTTTGAACACAAGGCTCTATTCATACAAACTGCTGCGTATTATCAGCGATAGCGTCACCTCAAGTGATATCATTAATTTTGGAAGCGGACTTTCGGACTGCGTCACGCTTTACCTTTTAAGAGGTTTTTGTTGCGATATCAGTCGTTTTGGAAGTTTTCAGTTGTTGAAAAAATTTCTATTTTTTGAAAAAAATTTTCTCAGAAAAGAAAATTTTCTTAGAAAAAAATTTTCTCCGAAAAAATTGTTCTCCAACACCTTCGGCTACCGTCGGAACACTTCGTATCACCTTCGGAATACTTTGTGTCACCAATTCTTCATATAACTTTCCTGAAGAAACCAACTGTCTAGGTATTCTTATGCAGAATTTAGCAAAAAATCCACTTTGACAGCTGGCAGCCATTTTCTAATGATACCAAAAAATTCTCCTGATGAAACTCTACAACTTTCTAGAAGAAACCATCTCTCTAGGAAGTGTCATTCCGGAGCAAAAATTCGAAAACCGAAAAAGCATAAACGAAAAAGCAAGATGGCGCCGCTATGACAGCTGGCAGCCATTTGCTTAAGATACAAAAAAATTCTCCTGACCAAACTCTATAACTTTCTGTAGAAGAAACCGTCTCTTTAAGTAGTGTCATTCCGAAGCTAAAATTCGAAAACCGAAAAAGCATAAACGAAAATCTAAGATGGCGCCGCTATGACAGCTGGCAGCCCTTTGCTTAAGATATAAAAAAATTCTCCTGACCAAACTCTATAACTTTCTAGAAGTAACCAACTCTCTAAATGTCATCATTCCGGAGCTAAAATTCGAAAACCTAAAGAAGCATAATTTATACCTTACCAAAATCCAAGATGGCGTCACTTTGGCAGATTTCTGAAAATCCTAGAAACCAACTCTCTAGGTATTGTCATTTCGAAGCTAAAATTCGAAAACCAAAAAAAACCTAATTTATTGCTTGGGAAAATTCAAGATGGCGCCAGTTTGACCGCTGGCAGCCATTTTCTTAAGATCCCAAAAAATTCTCCTGACCAAACTCTATAACTTTCCCGAAGAAATTATTTCTCAAGTTATTGTCACTCCGAAGCTAAAATTCGAAAACTCCGAGCATTACCTAAAAAACCCTCGAAATTGACCACTTTTCAACATGCCACGGCTTTTCCAGAATTTTCCCGGAAAAGTGGCATATGAAATTTTTCATTTGGGGCCGAGACTGACGTCCCCTGAAAATTTCAGGAAGATCGGCTGTCTAGTTCTCGAGATCGAAAATTATTAATAGAAAGAACATAGATAGATAGATAGAACATAGATAGAAACCGACAGATCAGAAAAAAGTTTTCATAATGATTTTTATTCTCCATACAAAAATGTCGTTTTCAAACCTCGATATCTCAGCCAATTTTCAACCGATTTTGATGAGTGAGGGCTTGTTTGAAAGCTACTGGGACGCAGTTTTTTTTTTAAATAATTTGGAGGGGGAGGGGGGCGAGGGGAAAAAACTCAAAAGTTTGCCAATATATGGCTCCTTGTCCCAAAGGTTTTTGTATGAAGTTTTTTGGGTTTGTGGACGTTTTTTTGGGGTGTGGGGACTGCGTCACGCCCTCCGCTACCGCAGCGGGCATGATTCGTTCGATGATTCACACTTTTTGTACATTTTTCATTCACAAAATGTACATTTTGTGTAAAACAGTGTCCCTAGGCACTCTAATTTGACGTGATTTTTGTATTAAAATATTTTATTAAAATATTTTCTTGAATTTAATAGATAATCAACAAATAATCAATATGATAAATGCCTTATTTTTCTAATTATTTTCTAATTATTCTAATGCAGCCCTGTCACTACCAATTAGTGAACAAAATAGCTTAGGAAATGACATTAGACATTTAACATACTTAAAGACTTTCAAGGCTGAAGTGAAGCTTAAAGCTATGCAGTATTCTAGTAAATTTAATGTGTTATCGCCCTATATGGGTATTTCCGTATAGATGTAACGAGGGTCACAACTTATTTCAAAAGATATTTCAGGAAGTATAAGGACTACAAAAACGATAGGTGCAGCTTTTCCACATAATAAAGTTATAATTGGTGACTTTCAAAAATATGAGAAAACAATTTCTTGCACGAAATACCGAAAATACTTGTTACCCACGCTTCATCTTTTCAACTTTCTTATGGAATTAGCCAAATATTTATTCATTGATCTGTGACATATCTCTGTAACGTATTTATTTATTAATTTTTTTTGTGTAGTATGTCCCAAAAATGATTCATTTAGTTTCGTTTTTATGTGATGTAAGTTATGTTCCCTAATTTATCTTACCATTTTTTGACTAAAAACTTTTCAGACAATAGAATTAAAAAAAACGTTCTAATGGAACGTTTGTATTTTCGCAAATAATTTTTAAAAGATGTAAAACATTCTTCTGAGTAAAAAATCGTTCTACGGTATGCCTCGAAAATGCACCGATTTTTTTATTAGCTTTCCCAAACGTCAAGTTGTGCAGCCGCCTACATAAATTTGTAAATTAGCCGACAGAATATTTTTTCTAGCCAAAAACTATCTTAAACATAAGTAAATTCATTGTGGCTACAAATGGCCTCAGCCAAATTTTTGGCGGCTTTCAAGTGCTAGTCGTACTTTGTAAACAAAATAATTTTTATAAAAATTTCTGTGCATTTTAGAAGCATACTGTAGAACAACTTTTTGTTCAGAATAATGTTTTGCGTCAAAGTTGTCAAAATGCAAACGTCCCACCGGCAAATTTCAGAAGGCAGTCTGGTGCCGAAAAAGTTCCTATAACAATGTTAGATGGGGGTCCGAGTACATTTTTATGTACTCGGTTCTGATTCGGCACCAGGCTGCGTACTTGAGACATATGAATAGCCTGATAGAAGGCAACCTGGTGCTGAAAATCTGTAAATTTCATAGAAACGGCCGATACGAATACTATACGTCGCATAAAATTCAACCTGGCACCAAGCTGCTGCTGCCCTCTATATAAACATTAAAAAATCTTGAGTACGCAGCCTGGTGCCGAGTTGAAATTCATATGACGTAGAGTATTTGTTACTGCCGTAACGATGACATTAACATAATTTCGGCACCAGGCTGCCATCTATCAGGCTACTCGTACAAATCAAGTACGCAGCCTGGTGCCGAGTTGGAACCGAATGCATGGCTACGTACTAGTTCACCCATCCAACATTGTTATGGGAAGTGTTTTGGCACCAGGCTGCCCAGCTTGCAATGCAAACTTCCACTTGCTACAATTTTATGAAGGCTGCGTGCTTCAGATCCAAGATCCAATAAGTTCAGCCACTAGAAGAAAGACCAATCTAGTTCCTGAACTAACTATAATTTCGGGATCTTTTACTCAGTTCTAGAAAAATGGTTACAAAGTAGGGCTTGATTTACCTAGCTTACATTCAATAGCTATGGACACCAGCCTTCCCAATTTGGGTTGAATCCCTCAAGAACCCTTTTAAAATCATTTTTTTGCATGGAATCGACCCTCCGGGAAAAATTACGTGAAATGGAATGTTTTTTATTTAAGTTAATATCTTGACACTTTGTCTAAAAAATGAATTCGACGTAAAATCAGCTTAATTAAAAAACACTCCATTTCACGTAATTTCGCCGGGAGGGTCGATTCCATGCAAAAAAAAAATGATTGTAAAAGGGTTCTTGAGGGATCACAATACCAAAAATGGTCGAAAAATGGACTTTTTTGTAATTTTACATAGGAAATTCAACCCAAATTGGGAAGGTTGGTGTCCATAGCTATTGAATGTAAGCTAGGTCATGAAATGCTATTGTTTTGAGTCAATTGTATTGTGTTTAGAGGCATTTGTAAATGTTTGTCTAAGAAAAAGTGAGAAAATTGGCATCTTTTCACTAGAACTACCATAAATAACGCTGGAAATCCACAAGTCCGTCAGCTATCTAGTCTAGTCGGACTATTTTTATCTGAACTTTCAGTTAGAGTCAGATTTTAGTCATTTCACTTAAGTTTCAGCCACTGAAAATGTGTAAGAACTAAGGTTTTGATGTAGCAAAAAATTGAGCCGGGTAGTCCTACGAAGCATTTTACAAAATACTGCTATAGCGAATATTTGTCACCCAATCATGTACTATCGATGCCACACCGTGGATTTTTTAAACGTCTTTTCCTTCATCAATCGGGACACCCTAATGTATATTCATTTAGCGTGTACCCACTCGGTAAGTTGATATAACCAGTGTGCGATACGATAGGTAAGTGGCTCATAACGTACGTGTAGTCAGAGTAGTCGGTAAATCTTATACGACGTGTTTGTTTTGATATAGTGAAAGGTTGTGATTCTCAAATTTCTTAAATTTGTGGTATTTTACGGAAACGAATGTCCTGCCTATGACATTACTCAATTGTTGGCAAAACATGTGTTCCCTAAAGCCGCCTATAGGTTCTCATTAAAGATGAAAAACTCGAATTAAATCTCGATACTAAACAAAAATTTAACCGACAACTAAAGTCATTTCATAGAAACATGAATGAATTGGCACGCGGCAACTTTGATTCGTTCGCAGAGTGAACATAACAAAATTTGAAACTTAAATTGATTTTTATGAAATAAGTTGATTTCAACTTACACGTTAAAACATAGTACAGAGGAACACTGTTTATGAGTAAACATCGCACACCTGTAATATTACAGTGTTCCTCTGTAATATACTATATTGTATATAAATTCACGATATTAATGGGAGTTAAATCGACAAACTTAGGAAGTATATATATACCTTCCTTCGGTTTTTTAAATGGATTTGGGGTGCTTGCGACCTGAATGAGGTTAAAACATTTACATAGGAAGACACAAAATCCTCGACGAAATCTACAGACTCGCCAGTTGCACACTGACTACTATTGTACGACCCCCTCCCCTTTAGCTGCGTACGCAATATTTGAATGACCCATACGTTGATTTCCTTAAATTTTTGTTATGAAATCGTACGGGGCAGATGTAACTTCAGGTTACTATATGAAGCAGTTTAATTATTGTATTCTCTAATTAATTTAGAGTGCACACTAGGGTGTTCTCAAATTTTGAAGTTTTTTGAGAAAGTTGACGTTTTCATGTCTTAAACTTTGTTTATTCGAAACCTTCACCCTCTCAAAATATTTTTGTTTCAAAAAAATGAAGTTTTGATGTTTTGGAGGCAAAACCATAACGTTTTACACATTGCGGCAGGGCCTATTTTCGCGAATTTCACGAATTTTCATGAATTTCACGAATTTTCGCGAATTTCACAAATTTTCGCGAATTTCATGAATTTTCGAGAATTTCAAGAATTTCATGAATTTTTCGAATTTTGGTGAGTTTTTACGAAGATTCAACAAACTTCTTTAATTTCGAGATTAACTAAAAAATTAAGTTTGTGAAATTCAAGTTTATTCTCTATGTATTCTTAAGTTTTTTGGACAAATCTGCAAAAGAAATTTTGTCCGTCCGTCTGTCATTACGATAACTTGGGTAAAGTTTGACCGGTTTTCAAAATCTTTATTTCTGAAAGGTAGTCGAAAATGTGAGGTCAATTTCTGATATGGGCGTTTTTAGGCCATGAGGCGCCGAGCTAGGGCAGATAGGTGGTTGAAAATTGGTTTTTTGAAGGTCGGTGAAACTTTTTCGCTATTATCTCTAGGAAATTATCAGATAAATCGCTCTTCAACGTTTTGAATGAAAGATATGGACCTCAAGAAACCACGAAAAAAAAAATTGGTGAGTATCGGTTAAGAAGACATGGCTGTAGGGTCGTTAGTGTTTTAATAAATCACGCTACACGACCCTATATGAACGACGCTTCGCAAAGACAGTCCAAACCTCAATGTCTAATACGTTGATAAAATATGATTTTGAAATTGTGGTTTGGACTGTCTTTGATTAGGTTTTTTGTGCAGTGTTGTAGAGACTTTAATCAAAGTAAGAGTTCAGTAAGAGGGTATTGTGGCGCGTCTGACCTGAAATTATCAAAAGTTATGGGAGATAGAGCGTCAGTTTCTTCGGTAAATTATTAGAGTTTTGTGAGTAGAAAAGGCCGGTATTCGTGAAATACGTCGGGCTGTTGGAAAAGTGTTTAGTTTTTAGGGTTTTAAGGATATCTCCCGTTCTAAGTTTTGTAGATACTTCATTCAAAGTAAAAGCTACATGGTTTTGTGGTGCCGAACAGGTAGTTACCGAAAATGAAACGGAAGTGAACGGATGTGATCCGGAAGTAACTAAAAATGAACCGGAAGTGAACGGAAATTAACAGGAAGTGTTTTAGAGAGAATTGTTGAGAACATTTTTGTTTGTCGCCCCAAAGCGAATATTTCTTCAGCGTTTCTTCGGACTGTTTTTTCAATATTGAAACTTCGGCAATTTCCAAACCAGATGAATATACACATTCACTAATTTAATACAACGAGAATACTTGCAACAGGAACCCCTGCAACGGGTCCGCAAAGCATTTGTTTATGTTTTCCTTCTCCCACATCGAGAACAGCAAAAGCTCAGAAATCAATACGGAACATCACCCTAAACCACTTAAGCTGTCATAGTCCGGCTGCCTTTGGCCCAGAAACACCTAAATTCAATCCCATAATCAATTTTTCTGTTGTATTTCAGGGAAAGAAAAGATTTTGAAATTAGTTCATGTTTTGCCGTATTTATCGTGCTGACTGACAGTCGGACAATTGTTTTTCAGATTTATCAGATTTATATTCTTTGAATGATGCAGTTGATTTCTTGTACGAAAAGCTTGTTGATGGCTTCGAGTGATTTGTACCTGTTTTGAAAAGGTGGTGTTCTTATCCACCACACGCGCAAAATTATCAACATGAAAAACCGTAAGAGTCGCACTTTAAAGAAGCTATCCAAGTCGCACAGTATTGCTGATAAAATCAAGTATTCTGCCTTGAATAAGGAATTCGAATCCAAGCAACTAATGGCTTACCAGAACTATCAGCATGACTTGCAGAATGATCTTACTGACAATTCACGAAACGCTTTGAAATATGTTGGTGCTAAAAAGACGAGAGAATACCCTGCCTCAATGTGTCTGAACGAGAAGAAAGTTACTAAGATTAGAAGTCTGACATTTGTTCAGTATATTCTTCCAGTCAGTCTATGTGGAAGACTATGTACCGGGCTCAGATTTTGGAGTGAATAAGATGGCAGATATTCGTAGTTTTACACTATCTGACGCTGACGTTCTGAAAGCTCTCAAGAGCATTGATGTGAGCGATGGTAAAGCCGACACTTGGTAAAGTTTTTGAGTCATTTGTTTGCTATCGGCTGATCGAAAAATTCTGTGGACACGGAACGTAATCGAATCCAGGTCTCAGCTGGCTGTCTTTTGAAAAAACTTGATGAGCTGGGCTTTCGATTCAGGGTCGAGGGTCAATCACACAAATCAATTGCAGTTATTTACATAGCAGAGGGTGGTTACGACTCCGACGGTTCGACTGGGCATCTGCCACAGCCGCGGTGATCGGTAATAAATCACTCGACTTACATTGATTTATACAACACATTGTCAGCGTAGTTTCGTATTAAACAAATTTTGTAAATTATGTTTTTCACTTTGCAGTGAAATGAATCCCCGTTGCAAGTGTTCCCGTTGTATTACATTACTGATTATGTATTGTATATTCATATGGGTTCGAAATTGCCGAAATGGCAATATTAAAAAGCCCGTCCGAAGAACCACTCTATAATTATTCTGATAATTCACATCTGAGGCACCACGAAACCGTGTTACTGCTACTTTGAATCAAGTCTCTCGTAGAACCGAAGATATACCTAAAACCCTAAAAATTCATCTCTTTTCCAACTGTTCGACAAAGTCCGTTAGGTAAAACTAACAAAACTCTAAGACTTTGCAGAAGAAACTGATGCTCTATCTCCCATGACTTCCCACATAATTCTAAAACCCTGAAATTTGATCGCTTTTCCAACTGCCGAACGTATTTCACAAATACCGGCCTCCTCTACTCATGAAACAAAAGGACTTTGCACTCACAACTTTTAATTTTTAAGGTGCTAACTTATGTGCAAGGGTAGAAAACTAAAAAATTTTTCTTGAATAAATTGTTAAGCTTTCAAAACCTATCGATTAAAAAGAGATATAAAATCGAAAGAGATTTACTCGAGATGTACAAAAGACCCAACGGCACCAGAGCGGCCCTAGATAGGCTGCTCTTCATCCAAAAATGACCAAATTCAATCACATAATCACTTTTTCGATTACCTTTCGGGAAAAAAAATTGAAAAGTTTTTCTTTGCTGATTTGTTTTACTTAAACGACAAAACGATAATCCGGATAGTGGTTACAAAAGTCGTGGTGAACGCAATAGACCCTCCTTTGGACGAACTTTGTCCTTTGTATCGGTACAAAAACAACTAAATAAGCTAGTTTTAGTTATTCTTGATTAATTTGACATTTTTCTCGAATTTCACGAATTTTCGCGAATTTCACGAACTTTCGCAAATTTCGAGAATTTTCGCGAATTTCACGAATCCAAATTCGCGAAAATAGGCCCTGCATTGCGCAAAATACATGAAGCTCAATAATTGAACGATTTTGCGCAATGGGTAAACGTTATGGTTTGTCCTACAAAACATCAAAGTTCATTTTTTTGATGCAAAGATATTTTGAGGGGGTGAAGGTTTCGAATAAACTATATAAGACATGAAAACCTCAAATTTCTCAAAAAATTGAAAGATTTAAGAAACACCCTAGTGCACACACATTACTGTTAGAACATTTGTTACTCTTATACAAAGAAATATTTAAAAGTCATGCTGTTTTATTACAAATTAACGCAAAAGAACATTAATTACCAAATTTACATTTTTCAATTCTATACAAAATGGTGTAAGACTTTGCCATACAATTCAATTACAAAAAAAATCGCTTGTAGTTCAATGTAATATACCTATAACAGCGACAAGAGATTCAATTTAATGTTGTTCCCGACAAACTCAATTTATTGATGTGTCAATCCACCGTCGATAGAAGCAAAAAATATAATTTTTTCCTTCGCTAAAGTGTTATGTATAAAAAGTTACGAGTGGTCCATTTTTCTGGAAAGTGGGATATCCAGAACTCTGGCTTATCTCATACAGCAAGTAAAAATATGAGGATTTATTAAATTTTAATTTTATTTTCATTGCAAAGTACCACCTTTCAAGCCTCAAATACATCAATATAGAACACCATTATTAAACTTTGGTTAAAAAATAGCATGGAAAAATAGCAAGAGTGATTTAAAGTGCAATTTTACTGTCGATGGCTAGTTATTTTAACAACAACAGCAGATGTCGATTGAAGACTTTTCTACTTTAGTGGATAAATATTTGCGCAACGATTCAAATGTGTATTTTGAAATGGATACAACCAAATTATTGAACTCTGCTACTCGTAGATTGAGTTGCGTTTGTTTTGAATATGTAACAGTTGTTTTAAATATCTATCGGAAGAAGGGTTCGGTTGAAAAAACCGATAGTTTTGATGTTGAATTACAGACAGGGCCGAATTGCTCTAAGGTAAATGGACCAAAATTACGGAACGGGTTATCTCACCGGTAACGTACTGGCTTTCTACCACGAATATCCGGTTTCAATCCTGGTGGGGACAAATTCTGTTTAGGATTTTTCTTCAATGTATAGCATAAAAGTAACGTTCCTAGGCACACCCAGACTTCATATAATGGGTAGTTGTGAATTTGGTGCCGCAACGAATCGTACACAGAAGAATGACAAATATGACGTCACCCATATTCGATGAATTCTGTGTACAAATATCTGAGTCTGGACGGAGATATAATTAGCACCAGAAGAAATCCTAATGGTAAAATGCTAGCTACCGTTAGGCGTGGCTCGGAATTCACGTTTAGCATGTGGTCCAAAATATGCCTGCCGGTAAAACACATTGATGGGGCGAACCGGCATTCTAAGCCCTACTAGTTTCCGCACCTAGTACACCAAAGATGGCACTAGGTTTGTGTGCAATTTACCACTGTCACAGTAAAAACGTCGGTAACGAAAGGATCTCTAAGAGAATCCATGTGAGGAAAAATTCACAACTAGTAAATAGTAAATAAAACTAGTAAACTAGTACTAGTAAATAAAATGATTTAGCTTCTGACTCGAACCCCCGCCCCTAGGGGCTACGCAGGCTTTATCATTTTCGCTTCAACATTAACTGGTAGGTTACGTAGTCGAACCCCTGCCCAAAGGGGCTACGCAGGCTTTATCATTTTTGCTTGTTAGCCATTCAGAGAGCCAAAGCAAATAATTTTTTGTTTTAAATAATGATGCGTAATGTTGACTGTCGTTATATCGCTTCGTTGATATTACCGCTTATAATACTAAAATCCAAATGGGCGAGAAAGGCACCATAAATCAAATCAGTTTCTTTGTCGCAAAATAACTCCGTATTCCATCTCCACCGTGTTCCACTTCCCCCGTATTCCACGTTTACCGTATTCCACGTTCACCGTATTCCACGTTCACCGTATGCAACGTTCACCGTATGCAACGTTCACCGTATGCAACGTTCACCGTATGCAACATTCACTTTATTCCAAGTTCCCCGTATTCCACTTCCCCCGTATTCCACGTTCACCGTATTCCACTTACTCCGTATTCAACGTTACCCGTATTTCAAGTTCCCCGTATTCAGCGTTGCACTTGCTACGTATTCTATTCTATTTTCAATTATTACCCGTTTTTTACCCATAACTCCCTTATTTCAGAACAATGTCCCACCCCGGAACATGTTTTCTTGACGTTTTGCACCATACCCGACACCATATAAAAAAGTTTTTTTTTCTTCGCCAGTGTAAACGCAATTAAACGCAAAAAATAACAGGATCGTGACAGACAGACTTATAAATAGACGAATAGACACATAAATATATAAACAGGGGTTTATAATTAGTAATGGAACAAATTGTTTTACCTCAGAGTGACATGTGACACACTGATTTCATTCAAAAGAGATCAGAACAAATGGAAATAAAAAGCAACTGTAATTGGTTGTGTTCTTTTAAAAAGCTGGTTTCGCCATCAGATATTATAATATCTGACATCAAACCGAGGGGTAGTGACGTCGACAAAGTCTCATTCTAACGTCCAATAAACCCTTCAAAATTTTTTTTATTTTAAACGTTATTTCCTATGAATTGCAAGTACCGTATCTCTCGAATTAATAGACTTAAATTAACTAATACACTCATGTGTAGTAGAGGAACATGTCATAATGAACCGATACCGATACGTTTTTGTCATCTCTTTCTTCAGGCGTTCGGACGAAATAATTACACATATCGCGACAACGACCAATATAACTTCATCTAAAAAATAAAGAACATCCGGCGTGTATAATTTAACATAAACACTCTACAAGTTAGTAATACAAACGCTATGCACAGTCCTCATGCCGCGCGTTACCCGCATACATACCGGAAGTATGATTAATAGTAGATTATTCAACAGGCCAGTACGTGACGCGTTAAATAATTGTATTTTTGAATATACAGGAATAACATACAACCAAATAA
The DNA here is from genome assembly GCA_029228625.1 of Pseudolycoriella hygida. Taxonomy (NCBI): domain Eukaryota; kingdom Metazoa; phylum Arthropoda; class Insecta; order Diptera; family Sciaridae; genus Pseudolycoriella; species Pseudolycoriella hygida. The sequence goes on along the minus strand of CM055406.1, from coordinate 70,807,910 downwards.
TTACGCATCGAGGAATGTTTTTAAGCAAAAAGCTTTGAGAACTGTTTTTGGACGAGGTCAAATTCAGGTCACAACTTCATTCCTCTACAGCTTTTTTTTTATTGTGAGCAAAAGTTATCGCAAAGGTTTCGGCGGACACGTCTCACAATATATAGCATTCTGGGTTAATTTTCATACCCTCGTCTCCGAAATTGCCATTACTACATAATGCTAGAGACTCAATGTCATGGTTTTGACCTGACCTGATGACCTGAACATGCCGTCTACACTTCAATCACAAAATTTATTGTAATTTCCTAAAAAAATAATAAATCTATTGAAGACAAAAGTTAAGGAATGTGTACCGAGTCTAGGTCGGTATTTGAAATGGTTTTTAGCCTTAAATTGGGGAGGCTAGATCATCTTGAAGTCTGACCTGTTCCGAGCCTTAGCGGTAGAGTTTAGATTTCGAGCCGAAGGCGAGAAATATAACTACACGAGTCAAAAAACAGTTCTCAAAACTTTTTTCTTAAAAACATTCCGAGATTGTGTAATTGTTTGTTTGTATGTTATTCCTGTATATTCAAAACAAATTTTTAACAAGGCTCTTAAAATGGCGTGTTCAATATACTGGTTGATCTGAAAAAGCGGTCGGTATAGGTAAAGCAACCACAATTTTGGATTCACAGTACTTTTCATGTTGCGCAAATTTGTATGATATGCAGGGTTGTGTGCAACGGTATTTACATTCACATTCGTGAATTTGTGAAAATTCATGAAAATGTTTCACAGCATTCAGTCATACAGCATTGCATAGAGTTGTTTTGCTATATTTTTTCACGGTGTTCCTTAATCAAAATAAAGTTCCATTGAAGAATCTAACCTAAGTCATCTGACATCTGGTTTGAACTCATTGTGGATCGCTCCTTTCATTTCTAAAGCCTAATTTAATTTCTTGAGAGTCCGTCTCTTCATTTCTTTAATCAGCTCGTCGCGTCGGTCGGAGCATTTTGATAAAACTATGTTTTGATTCAGGAATACGTCATTCGTACAAAGCACGTTGTTGTCGGTATGTAGTGAGTATAATGTCACATGAAATTCAATTAATTTGTTGTTATTGGTTTCAGTAACTATAATTTCGTATTAAATTCAAGTAATTTATTTCTTCAAATAACAATGCATTTATCGGCCTATTTTGCGGACTTTCAGATAAAAAACTTACCTTACATACCCGATGTATTTTCTGTTTCAGTGCATTTTGTTTAATCGCTATGAGCCTAGCGAAATACGTTAGATCGCTAAAAACCCTAGCGAACCCGCCAATGGAATTCGTAAATATTAGAAATAATGTAGATTTTCAACAAAGTATAATTCTGCCGTAATTTGCATAAGAAACTTAGTGATGACATTTTGAGAGAGAATTTCATATATTTTCTCTCTCAAAATAACGTCGCTAAGTTTCTTATGCAAATTACGGCACTAAGTTTCTTATGCAAATTACGGCAGAATCGTACTCTTCCCACCCACTATATGTACGTTTAGTACTTAAGTTTAAAAAACGGACTGGCTAATCGGACGCGCGTCCGAATAGCCACTTCCACTAGTATTGACTATTCGGACGCGCGTCCGAATAGTCACTTCCATAAACTAATCGGACGCGCGTCCGAATAGCCACTTCCGCTAGTATTGACTATTCGGGCGCGCGTCCGAATAGTCAATTCCACTAGTATTGACTATTCGGACGAAAATTCTTAAAAGAGGACTACGATTCCACATTTCAAAAGCGAAATTTATTTAAAAGCTACTTCAAATATTGTTTGCTAAAATCGGTCTTGAAATGAATCCATCGAAAAGCCAGGCAATTATAATCGGAAATGGCTTACTGGTCAATGAATCTCTTCGGTTATCAAATGGCAGCGTAATTGAGGGCATAAAGTCAGATGAGAGAATCAAGTACCTCGGCTGCTCGTTTCATTCGGAGTTACTTTTCGATAACAGCTGCATAGAAATCCTCAACAAAAACCTAGCAAAATTATCGTCGTCGGCACTACTGAAACCGGATCAGAAACTAAATGTGATCGATCAGTACATCTTTCCAATGCTGATATATCCGTTACAAACAGCTCCGCTGTACAAGATCCCAATATTCATCACAGATGGCCTCGACGTCATGATTCGTCGCGTAGCGAAAGAGATAATAGGATTGCCACAAAGAACCAACGACAACTTGTTTTATGCTCCACGAAAACTACGAGGTTTAGGTTTATTCCGTGCTTCGTGGGAGGTTTATCTACAGCATTTTTCGATTGCAACAAAATTTTCGACCGTTATGATGGGCTATTTCAAAGCGTCTCCACATGTCAGGCTGAAATCGAATCCTGTTTACAAAAGCTGAAAGTGCCTGGTGATACAACAAAAATACTGCGTGCTGCCTTACGTAATGAATCTTTCACCTCTCACCTTCACCTTTCACATATAACAAAAACAGCTTATCGTCATCAGAGTGGGTAGCAGCAATAAAGTTAAGCGTCAACTATGCAAACTTGAACGGTGTACCTGGCGTCGAAGCTTCTTCCAACCTCTGTCGCAAATGCAACCGAGAGAAAGAAACCATACCACATGTTACTGGAAGTAGTCCTTCAAACAACCAACTTATCACCTCAAGACACCATAGTGTTAAATACTACCTGACGGATCTACTACGTAATAAAGGATTTGATTGTTTTGAAGAAGTCTACGCTGTTGACACAGATGGCAGATCACGGTTCAGCGACATTATTGCTTTTGATCCTAATTCGGCAAACGCATACATTATAGATCCGACCGTAAGATACGAAACCAATGATGTCGAGCAAGACAAAAATATTAGCAACGAAAAACAACAAATATATCAAAAATGCATCCCTTTCTATGCCGAAAAATACGCTACATCATTTGGAAACAGAACATGGTCAGTCCGTGGTCTTTGGTTTGGTAATCGTGGATGCTTTGGAGAAAGTGTGTTAGAATTTTTCAAAGACTTTAAAATTGATATGACTAAACTGAAAGATCTTTCAGAATTAATATTATCTAAGACAATTCACATAATTAACAATCATGTTTATAACTAACCTTTTTTTTCTAAAATCTAACTTACTAGTAAAAGAAAAATCTAAAGTCAACGAAATGTTAGAAAAGAAAATGTCACTTGATAGATCAATATGTTGTGTATTTTGAGCAACCTTCAATATGAGGGAAACATCTTTATTGTAAATAAATGTATCATTCATTTACGTACAACCATAAGTACTGGCGATCGAGTACGATACTACTGGATACTACTGCAAATACTTGGAACATTAGCCAGTTCCATTAGTGTGGACTATTCGCGCGGCGCGAAATTTTATTCCTCCATTTTTTGAACGTCCGAATAGTCCACACTAATGGAACTGGCTATTCGGCCGCGCGTCCGGATAGTCCACACTAAAGACGCGCGTCCGAATAGCCAATACTAGTGGAAGTGGATATTCGTACGCGGCGTGCGATTAGTCAATACTAGTGGAACTGGCTATTCGGACGCGGCGTGCGATTAGTCAATACTAGTGGAACTGGCTATTCGGACGCGGCGTCCGATTAGTCAATACTAGTGGAACTGGCTATTCGGACGCGCGTCCGAATAGCAGCAGCCTTTAAAAACAGATACGAATACCGCTTCGGCCTCGGAACTATTGATGGTGGCGGCCAGCGGTTGTGAGAACAACACTCATAATTTGCTTACACCTTCGCAAGACGGTTGGAGTAAACAAACACTTAAAGGAAACATTAAGTGTTACTCTCTCAAGAAAATTTTTGTCCATTTTGTAATGGGAAATGCCTAATATTGGAAAATATTTGATGCTTATGAGTCGAATAGAGTCGAAAGAGTTTCATATTTAATATATCAATTATAAAATCAAAGCCTCCATATTTTACATTCTTTTGATTGAATTCGTTAATTTTAGTGGTCAAATATTCCTATTTTTGCGCCTCCTTTTTTATTTAATAAATTATTTCAGCTATCATAGATATTTAGCTCATATAGGCCTAAATGAGGAAAGTTAAAGCTATAATTTTCACTTAATTTTTTTATCATGCTCGGACCGGTAGCGGAGAACGTGACGCAGTCCCCACACCCCAAAAAAACGTCCACAAACCCAAAAAACTCCACACAAAAACCTTTGGGACAAGACATGATGTATAGGCGAACTTTGGAGTGGGAAGTGTATTGTAGTGTTCTGAAGGCAGCCGAAGGTGACACGAAGGGTTCCGAAGGTAGCCGAAATGACACAAAGTATTCCGAAGGTAGCCGAAGGTGATACGAGGAGTTCCGATTGTAGCCGAAGGTGTTGGAGAACAATTTTTTTCAGAAAGAAAACTTTTTTCGGAGAAAAATTTTTTTGGAGAAAAAGTTTTTTGGAGAAAATTTTTTTTGGAGAAATTTTTTTGAGAAAAATTTTTTTTTGAGAAAATGTTTTTTGGAGAAAAACCTTTTTTCTGAGAAAATTTTTTTCGGAGACAATTTTTTTTTGGAGAAAATGTTTTTCGAAGACAGTTTTTTTTCGGAGAAATATTTTTTCTAAGGAAACTTTCTTTTCAGAGAAAATTTTGTATATTTATAGTTTTTTCTACATAAATCGGTTAAATCTTATCCGATTTTCAAAAGCTTTTTTCCCTGAAATATAATCAGCAAATTAATTACAAGATTGAATTTGGGCAAAATATGTCAAATACTTTTGAAGTTACGGTCAATAACGTGGTTTTTTGAAGGTTGGTTGAGCTTTTCACATATATCTCTGCGAACTAGAACGGAAATCGCTCTTCAAGGTTTTGAATGAAAGATGTGGACATCAGAAAATAACGAAAATAAGTTAGTGGAAATCTGTTGAGTGGTTCGGGCTGTATTGTCCTTAATGTAGGCCAAACCCACGCTACGCGACCCTTCACGATATTTGGTGGTTTTTCGTGAATAATCCTTTAATGATTAGGTTTTTGTGCAGTTTTGTAGAGAAAAAAGAGGCGAACTTTTTTGTACATGGAAGTATGGGGCAGAGACCTCTACTGAGTGCTCTAGGTCTTTTCTAAATTCTGGGCTTTTTGTAAGCGTTTGGAGTGGTTTTTAGCGTCGTTTTATCCAACGGGTTTTGCAATATTGCCCTTCCAGCAATTTCCAGTCCAATTTGATGCGGACATAATTGCATATACTTAAGAGTTAGTTCAATATTTACTTAGATACTTTCGATTCTTTTTGCAACATTTATTCTGTTTGCCACATCTGTTCTCATACGTACGGGTCCCTTGCATATGTTATTGTTTTACGCTAAGGCGGGAGAATATATTTTCTTTAAAATGACAATAAACCAGGAAACCCAACAACAATGACTTTATCGCAGTGTTATAGACTGAGCTGTAAAAAGAAATCCTAAACCCTCTAACAAAATGTTTCCATTCAAAAACACATTGTCTCCTCAATATATCTTTTATAGATACAAACCGCAATCCACTCGTGAACGTTATTACCCATTCACTCATAGACATAGACCCATATATTTCAAACAACTACATAAATAAATTCAACGCTAACATCACAAATTTAACCGAAAGATAGCTCCCAAGTTGAATATAACCGAATATCTGTCTAAATTTTGTCCTCAGCATTATCCAACAAAATGATTTTGCATATAAGAATCTATGGCAAATGTATTCAAATTTCAAAAACCAGCGGTAGCTATACGCCGATTCAAATACTGAGAGACTATCACTCAACCATCTCAACCGGGTGTCACTAAAATATTGCACCTTTTTTGTCCATTTCACAACACTCAAACTTATGACTTGACTTGCTAATTATATCTCCATTTAAAGTCAGACTCAGAAATTTGTGCACAGAATTCATCGAATATGGGTGACGTCGTATTTGTCATTATTTTATGTACGAATCGTTGCGGCATCAAGTCCACAACTACCTAAATTAGGAGGCCTGGGTGTGCTTAGGAACGTTACTTTCCTAACAGGATTGAAGGTGGATATTCTTGGTGGAAAACAAGTACGTTACCACTGAGCTAACCTGTCCCGCTTTTTTTTTATTTAAAAGTTTTTTTTTATTAAAACCAGCCATCTTACCTGAGTAAGAATTGCACGGGGGCCTCGCTGTTTGGGCTCATTGTGCTAGCTGTGTGGTTAACCCATTGCTGTTACTTCAAATCTTGATGAAGTTTAGTGAAGTTTAGAATGTGTTTGGTTCCAAGTATTTGATCATGTCGTATTTGGAGCTATATCCTGCCAGATGTATTTCTCCTATTTGTGATAAAGGCCGGGCAATAGCATAGGTAATGTTCGGCTGTATCTGTGTGATGTCCACAAAGAGCGCAGCCTGGATCCGTTCGTTTTCCAGTTGTGGTAAGGTGCCTATTAAAACCTCCTCATTTCAATTGATTGTAGAGTGTAGAACTACACAGTCTTTTGTCTCTCGAGATCGGCAGGTAAAAAAATGTGCAGTTCAACACTCAAACTTAAAAAAACACGCTCAAAAGAATGTGCTTATTCATTCGTAAATCGACATTAAACAGATAATAGGTTCGCCTAACAAACAAAACCTACATGATAAAGTCAACCTTTTGTCTTCAGGGATCATTCGTAAAGTATGTCACGCGTGACGGCTATTTCCATCTCTTTCTATCACATTTGTACTCATATTTTACATCTCTTTCGCACGCGTGACATACTTTCTGAACGATCCCTCACAGCATAATCATTCAGAGCCGTTAAGATAACATCGGGGCCGGTTAAAAAGGAGGTAGCGGTAAGATCAAGCGAAGAGCTGATATAGAGAGGGGGTTTAGCGGTGTGATAACTGTAGGAAAAAGTTTCCGGCCCATGAACTTTACAGCCTGTTAAATATCTGTTTTTGTGAGACCTATAAGTCGCAGTAGTATTTTCCAAGCATTCCTATCACCTATACTTGAATAGAATTGATGTAGTCTTTAGGCGGAGCACCCGGAACTTCAACAGATTCCTTCTGCTTGCCAGCAATTTCTTTTTGTTTTTCTACATTTCTAAGTTGCACTAGTTTGTTACTAAAAGATTATTTCAATGCTCTTTACGGTTGACATTGTTCATGTTCACGTCACGCGCGATATACTCGACTGCAATGCCATACAAATTCAAACGACAAAAATAGTTTTTGCTGTATACGTGAGAGTGTATTGGCTGTGACGGAAATAATTTTCCCATTACTTGGGACGAAAAGTTGCTTTTCGTGGTATGTGCGCCAAGGCACTCTCACTATTACAGAAAAAATTCTTTCAAAATACCCCAATACACACGAGATGTGTACTTTTCGCTTGAGCTTCGCCCGCGCGTACGTACACATCTTGTGTGTATTGGGGTATGTCGAAATATACTATTTTTAAACCTAATGAAAAGTCGAATTTTATTACGAAGTATGTTTCAGTTGAATGTGTGAACGTACGGACATACTGAACAAGAACAGTCCCCTAAGAGTAGTAGTAACTTTTGAATTCAGCTGATGCGCTACCTTTAAAAAACTTAAAATGAAGTGTATCCGTTTTTGTTCGTTAATCGTTTCGTCACTTGTTCCGTCCATACAACAAAATTTTGTGGATATTAACGAATAAAACAAAAGGGAGACAAAAAACGATGCAGACAGCTAAGGTTTTTATAGTAATGTGACACCCGTTTCGGTCTATCTTCCATCCAAAAACATGTACGCAACTAAAACCATTAATTTACGTCGGAGAAGACGTAAAAGTTTTATGTTTTAACCGGCACTTTAATAATCGCATGGGAAAATTTGTAATCGGTAACGAATGGTTAAACATGTCAGAGAAGATTATTTTATCGTTGTTAGAACGTATTCTAGGATGAGGTGGCATAATATTAATAGTTTTTCGTCTATGCGGTGCACTTCTTTGTCAACCTTAACATTACAATTTTAGTCCGTTTGCGGCATTACGTGCTGTTGTCAAGCAATTTTGTAATGTTAAAGTTTCCATTGAAATTTAAATGAAAAGTTAATGGAAATTTAATGCTCTAGAGCTCGGATCAGCATAACTTTTGATACTTTAGCTTTTTTTTTTTAAATTGAAGAAGTCATTTAGCTCGAAAATAATATGGTTGACATTATAGCAAGCAAATTACATTATAACTCAATCTACGCTTCTCTACTAGAATTATAGCATTGACACAGATTTCCTGTTCCTTTTTCATTTTCGTGGCGCCTTAAGCTAAATTCACTTAAAATTAGAACTCTAAATTTTCCAAAAATTACGAAAAAGTTATGTCGTCTGTGGTGCGGATTGTAGGAAGCTGTGATTGTACAAATTGAATGCCAGACAACGACCCTAAGCATTTGTTCGTTTAAAAAAAAATGTTTATTTAGCTATGTTTCGCCGGTTGAAAAAGGCCTCTGTTTGTTCAAATTTTACTCCATGACATCCACTTCTGGACACTAAGTGTGCTTAGTAGCGATTTCGCTAGAACAAGTAACCTGGAAACTGTATTGCGACGCCTAATTATTTATTATACACAATTTCTCTTCATACTTTTTTCTGCTATTTTCACCCCCAATTATGAAAATAACTATTTTGTGTGTCAGCAGTTCTCTCACATAAAATTCAATAATTCGTCCCTAATTTTTTTCGAATTAAGTATTTCCTGTTTTTTTCAATTAAATCTGTTGTAGATAAAAGTGTAATTGCCCTCCGAGAAAGCGCGAAAATATAAAATTTGAATAATTTATTGTATTTTTGAATTTATAGCTCGTTGGATACAAGGTATCCGGATACACTCAACGAAAGTAAATTTGAATATTAATGAAACTTACTCCAAAACTGTAGCCCTACACATAAAAATGCCACTTTTTGTGATTAAGTCGAATACATTACCAAGTACTGCGACATTATGTTAGGTTCAAATGCTTTGGTTGGAAATAATGTTTGTAGCTTTATTTGAAAACTTTGCAATGAACTTTCATGTAAATTAATGTTGAAAAGTCAATGCTAAAATAACAACTGAAGTTAGATTACTCTTGAAAATGTGTTCGGTGTGCAATTACATTCCATTTTAATTATTCTCACTGTCACACTCAATAGTCATTAGTCAAGTTTTTTAAAGAAAAAAAATCCGATTAACCTGTTGTACAAAGTTGATTTTTATCACAACAAAAACCCTTTAAAAGGGGGAATGTGACGCAAGTCTCTTTGATTCTTCTTCCAAAACGACTGATATCAATTAGGGTGACGCTAACAGCTTTGAAACGCAAAAAATTTTTTTTGGAATGTTTTTATTTCTGATCAAAAAAATACGTCACAATTGCCGGACCCCTTAATGTTATAGTTTCTCTGTTCTTTCAGCTTTCACAACGCACAAATTTGACTTTATGGGATGTATGGCGTATTTTTGTACAGGAAATCAAATTTTTGCGTATGAAAACGCTGAAAACGTAGAACTGGGGGGTCGGGCATTTGTGACGCATTTTTTTAATCAAAAGTGAAAATATTTCAAAAGAATTTTGTGCGTTCCGAAGCTGCAAGCGTCACCCCAATTGATATCAGTCGTTTTGGAAGGAGAATCAAAGAGACTTGCGTCACATTCCCCTTTTTAAAGGGTTTTTGTTGTGATATCAGTAGTTTTGGAAGAAGAGTCACTTCATCTACCCTTATTCATAAAAATTTAATTTAAATATAATTCGCGCGGCTGCCATAGCTGGCGGTGGCGGCCACCACTTACGTCTACGAAAATTATCACAGTCACTTCCTCTACAACCCTTATTCATAAAAAATTTTAGCGCCACGGCACCTCGCGCGGCTGCCATAGCTGGCTACATCTACGAAAATGATCACAGTCCAGAGAATTTGTTGTTGAGTAAACCCAACTATGAAAAGTAATTCGACACTTTTTCAAATCTCTACGGATTAAAGCCCGCAAACTTGGAATCAATCATAGGATACAACTCATTACGTATTACTTTTACTATGAACGTGTAACCTCTTATTGAATTATTTTGTCATTGACATGACGCTCAGACATTAACACATCTAGAAGGCGCTAATAACGCCCGCTAATAATGCCCGGGGTGTTATTAACGTCCGCACGCCGGGCGTTAATTACGCCCAGCTGAATAATTGGATAAATGCTACAAAATGGCATTTTAATAAATAACTTTACTTATAGAGCATGTAACTAGAAGAAGTTGACTAAGGGGAAAATTTTCCTTATACAGAACGTCAATAGAAGGAGTTGAATAGAGGAAAATTTTAAAATGCGGTGAAGGTTTATTTTCCCACTTTTTGTATAATAAGTTTTCTAAAAATGTTGATAGTTACAGCCTCATCCTTTTAGAGGTATACAACGTGATGCAGTTTCAAAGGCCGAAAATTTCAACTAGGAAATGGTGACTGTTAGTGTCTTTCCAAAAAGTGGAAAATAAACCTTGGCCGCACTTTACTTATACAGAATGTCACTAGAAAGAGTTGACTAAGGGGAAAATTTTCCTTATACAGAATGTAACTAGAAGCAGTTGACTACAGGAAAATCTTCCTTATACAGAATGTCACTAGAAGGAGTTGAGTAAGAGGAACATTTTCCTTATACAGAAGGTTACTAGAAGGAGTTGACTAGAGGAAAATCTTCCTTGTACAGAATGTCACTAGAAGGAGTTTAGTAAGAGGAACATTTTCCTTATACAGAATGTCACTAGAAAGAGTTGACTAAGGGGAAAGTACAGAACGTCACTGGAAGGGATTGATTAGAAGAATCATACAGAATTCCACTAGATGGAAGAGTTTCTTTCTCTGCTCTTTCATTTTTAAAAAAGTTGTCAATAAGAAATCAAAAAATTACATGAAAACTTTAGGAAAGTCATTGAGCACTACGATTTTGAAAATTAAAAATTTGAGTAAAAGGGATGAATAAAAACAATACAAGACGAGATGTGTACATTGAAATGTCCTAAGCTTCTGAATTTAAATAACTTCCAATTTACTCTTGAAGCTCAATAGTGACCGTGTACCGAATTATATAGCTGGGCGTTATTAACACCCGGCGTGCGGGCGTTAATAACGCCCCGGGCGTTATTAGCGCCCGGAGTGCGGGCGTTATTAGCGCCCGGAGTGCGGGCGTTATTACCACCCCGGGCGTTATTAGCGCCCGGAGTGCGGGCGTTATTAGCGCCCGGAGTGCGGGCGTTAATAACACCCCGGGCGTTACTAGCGCCCGGAGTGCGGGCGTTATTAACACCCCGGGCGTTATTAACACCCCGGGCGTTATTAGCGCCCGGAGTGCGGGCGTTATTAACACTCCGGGCATTATTAGCGCCCGGAGTGCGGGCGTTATTAACACCCCGGGCGTTATTAACACCCCGGGCGTTATTAACACCCCGGGCGTTATTAGCGCCCGGAGTGCGGGCGTTAATAACACCCCGGGCATTATTTGCGGCGGAGAAATGTCACGTCACCGTTACAAACGTTGTGGTAAACACATAAGATCCCTTTTCGAGAACTTCGTACGGGCAGAGGCCTCTCCTAAGTGTTCTAGGTCTTTTCTAAATCCTGGGCTTATGTTAAGCGTTTAGAGAGGCTTTTAGTGTCGTTGCTTCCTACGGGTTTGTCAATATTGCGCTTTCGGCAATTTACAGTCCAATTTAATGTGGACGTAATTGTGTATACTTAAGAGTTAAGTCAATATCTAGTTGCTTAGATACATTAGATTCTTTTGCAACAACTATTCTGTTTGCCACACCTATAAATAAATGCAAGAGACCCGTACTTATCAGAACGGGTCCTTGCATTTATTTTTATGATACACTCATGCTATTTTTTTATATGTATATATCGCTATCTATAATATGTAACTTGACGTATTGTATATGTAACTACAAAAGGTTGTTAGACCTTACACATATATAGCCAATAAATCAATCAAGTCAATCAAGTGTAGTCGAGTTAAGCTTGATTTGAGTGATTTTTCATACTATATAGTAAATTCTAGTCAGTCCCAAAATCAAGGTCCCTCGAAAGAGACAAACAGGGGACAAAATAATAATTTGCTACCACCACGATCTTTTTTGGTCTGACGTTGCAGATTTCTTGTTATAAAAACAACAAATTAATGCAGCCCAAACTTACCTAAACATATTGAGAGATAGAGTATAGAGAGATAGAGATAGAGATAGAGATAGAGAGAGAGATAGTACCTACAAAATTGTGTACAGTTCATAGCCAAAGCCCAATATTTGGCGGGAAAATTAGCACAACATTCTTGGTTAGACTAAAACATACTCAGTTTTGAAAATGAATGGATTTATTGCGTGTGAAGCCGAGTAAAACTATAATCTGTAATCCAATTATTGATTATCGAGTTAAAGCCAAAATAATAACGTTGTCGAAGAACCAAAACCGAAAACATCCAATACAAAAGGGTAAAATGTAAATGTCACCTTCTATTTTCAGTCTTTGCTAAACCGGTATATGACCGTATCCTAAACCTTATCCATAACGGAATCTCGTGTATAATATAATTTAAAATGGATCTCACTAATTTCGTTCTATTGCTTCTAAATTTCACACCAAAATAATAAATTATTGTTGAAATAGCCTTTCTGGCTCCGAAATCCGATGACCCTATTTTTAAGGAAAATTTATGAATCCCATTAACAATGGAATTATAAGACATTTTATTTAAATCACACGTCTGTCTATAATGAATGTACAAACTGAGTAGATATGTGGCAAAATACAAAATTAATGACATTTTCAACTTCAGCACTAACATAGTCATCACACCCATTAATATTGAAAAACGAGGTTGCATTATTGCGAACATGCACATGTTTTGATCGGGTCCGAATCCGTTATTTTACACCATATTTTATTGAATTGAAATTGAATGAAAAAGTCGGCATTTTTCGGAGCAACTAAGGTACTTTCTTTACGTTAATCTTCTATTCTTTTCCAACTACTTACTTACTAAGGTAATGGTTGCATTAACATATTTTTCATGCGCACACCTTATTATGCTTTTTATAAATACGCAAACTTTACAAAAAACAGGTGCGGATACAGTAATTTCTTTGACTATGGCAGTTATTTTTGGATCCGTACGGAGTATGAGTCCCATGCGTATACCACTACGTTTGTAGCCAGTTGATTTGAGGAGGGGGGCAGTAGGAGGGGAGAATCGATCATGGTCCTTAGATGCCAAATCATCAAAAAAAAAAATTTGTCCGTCCGTCCGTAGACACGATAACTCGAGTAAAACTTGACCGATTTTCAAAATCTTTTTTTCTCCTGAAAGGCAGTATCGAAAGTGGGTTTGGTATTGCATATGGTAATTTTTGAACGAAGGACCGCTGAGCTAGAGCCGCCTAAGTGGTTTTCGGTCTTTTGTATTTAACTCGCGTACATCTTTTACGATTTTCTTAAATTTCAGTTTGTTTGCAAAGTCTGGGCATGCCTGACCAGAAAAGTACATTTTATCACTCATTTCAGTTTTTTTATCACTACTTTTTAGTGAGGAAAACAGTTTTTGTCATTATTTGCGAAATTGCACAAGATGTTTTTATGAAACACGTTGCAAAAACAAATGCAAGGGACCCGTAAGTATCAGAATAGATGTGGCAAACAGAGTTGATGTTACAAAAAGACTTGAACGTATTCCAGTAAATATTGCCTTAACTCTTAAGTGTATGAAATTACGTCCGCATTAAATTGTATTGGAAATTGCCAAAAGGGTAATATTGAAAAACTCGTCCGAAGCAACGGTGTAAAAAACCCATCCGAAAGCACAAAACTGTCCCACAAATAGGCAAAAATGTTTACCTCAATTTGCTCTACAACGTAGAACGGCCATAAGGAAATGCTTCGGACACATAGTTCCATAGACAAAAAAATTTTACTCAATTTTCTCTACAACACAGCAAAAAAATTTTTTTTTGTCCTCAGGACCCGATTTACCTCAGGATTTACCCGATTTATGTACAACGAAGGAATTTATATTTTAGACATTATACACATTCACTCGTATCATCGTTTTCAGGTGTTTTTAGCAATGGCGAAACAGCAGAAAACGATAAAACGAGTGAATGGTAGAATGTCTAAAATACAAATTCCTTCGTTGTAATCAAACACTTTGGGTCCTGGCTGAGTCCAAGGGCTTCTAATCAACAGCTTTTCTTCTATAAAATGTGAGACATTCCTAGACCTTCCGATTATAAATTTGAAAATCGGAAGAGGTTTACTCGAGTTATGTCCAAAAAAGATGTTGGGCCCTAGCAGAGAATCGTTTTTAGTGCCCTAGGTAAGTTCAGATAGATAGATAAGAAGGGTGTAAAGAGGGGTCAAATCTGCAGGGAGATTGACAGGCACCTGGATAATTATCCTTTGTACCAACGTCCCTCTTATTCCTTGTTTATTCAAAATTCAAATTTTTCCAAAACAGAATATACAAAACATACAGACTTTACATTACAAACGAGAAGCATTCAAAAGGCTTACAGAAATTTTTTATTACAAATAATCACGTCCAACTAAATTTTATATGCTTTTACAAAGTTGTTTATTTGTTTTTAAATTTTCTGACTAGTTTGGGCAAGTGGATTTGTGGTTGAAGTTACGCTCGTCATTCCAATCGATTGGTCCGTCTAAGAAAAGTAGCAAATTTCGCCAGGTCCAGGTTATTCAGATTCATGTCCGAGGGCGTTAGTTCCGGTTTACCCAGAATAGTCATTCTTATATGTCTAATGTCTATATCTGATACAATTAAAAATGATATGCGCTCCCGTTTCATCCCCATGACCACACAGACACTTCGGGTCGTCCTTGATATCTATATCACAAAGATGCTTGTTGAGTCCACAATGGTTTGTGATGACTTCAACCGTTCTTTTGATGTTTGGTCTATCAAGGTTTAGAAGTCTCTGACTAAAGTCTTTGGACGGGGTTGGGCAGAATATTTTTGTATGTTTTGCCCCATCATAGTTACGCCAAGAATTTTCATGCTGCTTAAAAAGCCATTGGTTAATAATGCTCTTCCTTGTGGCTTTGGAAATGCCGAAATGTGGCTCTAGTCCAATGAAGCTCTTGGTAGTTGCGTTACCTGCTAGAGTGTCCACTTTCTCATTTCCAGGAATACCTTCATGTCCAGGCACCCAGATAGATAGTTTGCCCTACTCGTTTCATTTAGAATTGTTTTACATACCCTTACGGTTTTGGAGCATACTATTGGGGAGCTGATGGCATCAATAGCCGATTGACTATCAGTGCAGATATAAATATATTTATTCAAAGCCGTTTTAATAGCTTCTGATTTGCAGAGTTCCGAGATGACGAAAAGTTCGGTCTGGTGGACTGAGGCATAAGATCCTGTGAAAATACTAGCCTGCAAAAGAGGAAATTCACAGAAGAAACTTGCCCCAGTAAAACCGTCCCGTTTGGAGCCATCCGTATAATAAACCAGTGCCTCCGTGGGTGGATAGATTTTGTTCTCTCCTAGCCATTCACTTTTATCAGGAGTAATGCACGTGAATTTATCGTCCAACCAGAGCTCCGGTCGGCATTGATCACTCGGCATTTGAAGGATTTCATCCTTTATGAGTTTACATATGGTGGCGTGGCCTAGGTCTGATTTTGCAGACCAACAGCGTTATATCTTACATTGCAGGCTGATCTGAAAGCCATAGATTTTATTTAAAGATCAAGCGGTGGTAGGCATAGTAGGGCCTCTAGCGACTTTGTAGCGGTGGTATTTTTCGCCCCTGTGATACATAGACCAGCCAATCTCTGAAGGTTATCCAACCTCTTTTTGGCTGTGCCAATTGAAATTCTGGGCCACCATACCAAGCATCCGTGGCAGAGAATCGGTCTGACCACGGCTGTGTATAGCCACCATATTGCCTTAGGCGATAGGCCCCAAGTCCTGCCAAAAGCATTTCTACACATCCAGAAAATGCCAGTGACCTTGTTTAACTTTTCTTCTATGTGTACTATCCAAGTCATTCTGTAATCATATAAGACCCCCAGATATTTCACCGTAATTCTCATAGTTAGGATCGTGCCAAATAGCACAAAATCCCCTAATTCAGATTATACAGCTTTGGTCCTTCTAAACAGAATCATCTTGGTTTTATTCGGATTTACTTTCAGGTTTCTTTCCTGACACCATGTTTCTACCACTTTTAGTGCTGCTCTCATAAGATCACCTATAGTGTTTCCAGAGAAACCACTAAATAAATTTGAAAATCGGAAGAGGTTTACTCGAGTTATGTTCAAAAAAGATGTTGGGCCCTAGCAGAGAATCGTTTTTAGTGCCCCAGGTAAGTCCAAGGGCATAATCACAAAAAGTTTCTTCTGCAAATTGTTGGGCTTTCATGGACCTGTCTATTAAAAAAGTAGCTATGAAAATCGTAAAAGATTTACTCGAGTTATATATAAAAGACCAAAACCATTTAAATGGCCCTAGCTTGGGGTCCCTTGAGCCTACAGTGCCCAGATTCAATCCGATAAAAGATTTTTTGATTACCTTTCAGGGAAAAAAGTCATTGAAAATCGGTTGAGTTTTACTCGAGTTATCGTGTTGATGAACGGACGGACGGACCATGATCGATGCTCGCCTCCTACTCCTGGGTCGAAATTCGACTGGTTACAAGCGTCGTGATAAACGCAATATACCGCTTTTCGAAGAACTTTGTCCCTCGTACGGGTCTAAAAAGAGTGTTTTTGTCACACGATATGATCCACAGATTATGATGATTCCACATCTAATGACGAAAACACCTTCTTTTCGCAACTTATTGCATAAATTACCATTATGCAACTCGGTGTCGAAAAGAGCGAAAATTTTCAACTTTCGATGCATCTGTTGTATTAAACGTTGTATGCAACTCGGTGCAAAGTTCTTTTTTAGGCTGCAGATGTGTAATTGTGACCTGAGACTGCATAAAAACTATTATAACGCTCAGATACTTTTATTCACTTGGATGCGATATATTGAATTACAGCACTTGATTATCTTTTCAAATCAGATAATTTGTCAAATAAGTGATAGATGTTGATAAGATGATCCTTGAAAGACGGCAATGGGACTTTCCAATCAACGTTATCATTAGATTAGATCTTAAATGAAATTTTCAGTGCCGCATAACTGGTACACGTGGTACACTGACTGCTCAAACACCACCTCACTATGTATAATCTTTGTTTATAATCGTAGTATATACCAATTTACACTATCTTGTTAAACGCCTACCTTCTATTCGATCGCCTTCGTTTCAGTTCATAACACGAGGAACTGCTTTTGGAATTTAACATGTGACGACCTTTTGCATATCTCCAACCTTCTCATAGTTTACCTTAGATGCCGTACACAAATTTTTGCTTTTTATGCATTTACCATTTCGGAATTCGAAAGGTAAACTACCCCAGGCAATTAATAAACCTAACTCTTGTTTTTATTACTTTCAATGGAATTTAAATGTAAATTGTGATTTATTTTTAGTATCTATGTCACTCCAAAATTAACTTTATTTGACCAACAAGGGCGGAAACAAAGCCACATAAACAGATTTTAAACTGTTGCCAATTGATTCACATTTTTGTTTTTGTAAGGTTTGTCATTGGTACGGTTTTAAGCATAACAAGATTGGAAAACCAACAAAGTCAAAATTTTCTGCAATTTTGTTTTTTAACTTGGAAAAAGCATACCGATGAACAAATTTCCAGCAGTCTCTCCGTTTATTCGATCTCATTGAAAAAATATCTGTCCAGCATTGGTGTCCCTCTACTAAAAATTCGAATAGAGCGGCCGCAGATGAGTTGACAGATTTTCACATTTTATGTTGTGCTTTCGACGTACACAAATATTATTGCACGATTTTGCATTTTTCCGGTTTCAATTTCAAACCAAACATAGCATTGAAAATGCATACAACAGAAACCCTATGCAAACAATTTTTTTATTCAAAATCACTGGCTTACATCTATGCTGCATATATGCTCGCCGGTCGTTTATACATAACACAAAATGTTTATTTTCTGTTTCTATTGAATTGCAAATTTATTAAACTCAAGTACTTACTTCGAAGGAAATAAACGTTTTGCACTGAAGTAAAATTAAAATGTTTTATAAGAAATGACATTATGACACTGCAGGTTGTGGCTTGATTTATTGCTTACACAATGTCCTTTGTATTAATTTCTGCAAACTTAATCATGATACGAAGCGTCATGCCCATTTCTCTACGATGTTTCTTGTGCATATTACTCGACTTAAAGCTATATATTTACAGGATGTGAAAATCCTCTCAAAAGCATATTTTTTTGTGCAGTCCTATTCTGTACATACCTTACATTATATTTTCTACATGTTAGCGTGCAGTAAATGGCATTAAATGCTCTATTCTAACATTGAAATAATACATAATTACTTCGTTATTGTGAATTTGTTGTTTTGAAAACTGAGTAGTCTGCATCCCGCAGGATACACAAACATTCGAGTGAAGCGAGAACACGAATCTCATTGCCTGAAATACTTACTTCTTTGTACATTCGAAATCCGTGGAAGCTTTTTATGTTTATCTCTTTGTATGCTCTACACAACCCTGATTCATGTTCAGGTGTATACCAGTGTAACAATTATTCACCAGGGATACGAAGTGTGACTAAAGGACGGAGGCAAAATAATATACAAGAGGTAATTCCAGCCTTTACCCACTAAACATTTTATGTGTATTAACACTTTTCAACTATATATGATCACAACAAAAACCCTTTTAAAAGGGAAATGTGACGCAAGTCGTTGTCCCTTCTTCCAAAACAACTGATATCAATTTGGGTGACGCTGAACGCTTCGAAACGCAAAAAAACTTTCAAAATATTTTCACATTTGATTAAAAAAATGCGTCACAAATGCCGGACACTGGTGTTATAGTTTTTCTGTTCTTTCAATTTTATACGCAAAAATTTGACTTCCTGTACAAAAATACTACGTACATTCCTACATTCAAGTCAAATTTTTGCGGTGTGAAAGCTGAAAGAACAGACCACCCACCACCATATCCTCTGTCAAGAGGATGGTTTGCTCGCACAGTGAAAGTTCTCTAACTACCAAATCTGTTTTAACTGAGTCTTCTACTTGTCCTACCCCTAGAGCGTACATCCGGTACCTGTGCGTTCAATATCCTCTTTGGGAGCCTGCTTACCCATCCTCTGAACATGTCCGTACCGTTGATATGCTCCTAAGGACCCTCATATCAGAAACCTCCAAGTCATGCAGGACGTATCCAAACTTCACCTTACTTTCACTACCATAAAAAGTCGTTGGCCTGAAGATTGATCTGTGAATAGCTTACTTTGTGCCGTTACTTAATTCCTTTTTGTTAAAAACATCTGACCTCAATTGACTTACTTACTTAACTAACTTACCATCTTCTGAAAAATGATTTCGTCCCCCGTGGTTACGAAAGAGATCACTTTAGTAGGCTACTGGTCACTAAGGTGGTCCAAAAAAATGTAAGGTATGGGGCCCCAGCGCTTAAACGATTCTAAATGTGTCCCTGACAAAAAGTGTCTATGGAGCCGACTTGATCTGAAGTGATTTAGGCGGTGCTCAAGAGCAAAATAGTAAAAAAATCGCGAAAATCAGAAAAAATGCTGCAGCTCCACTCTGCACTAAATTATCGTGGATTAATTTTTTTCTGAAAGCCACATTTCTTCTGATTTTCGCAATTTTTTTACTATTTTGCTCTTGAGCACCACCTAAATCACTTCAGATGAAGTCGGCTCCATAGACACTTTTTGTCAGGGACACATTTAGAATCGTTCAAGCGCTGGGGCCCCATACCTTACACTTTTTTGGACCACTCTACTGGTCACGTTCACAGAAACTAATAAGTCCGTGACTTAGTTTCGATAAATTGAAAAATAGCAAACTATCATTTTCGGCGTCGATTTTATTGGCAAAAATAAAACTTCTTTGGTGGTCGAGCCAACAATCGACCTGCGAAGTCATACGTTACTAATTTTTCACATTTGTAGGGCGAAAATTCATATTTTCTAACGTCAAGTGAGGAAATAAATTCACATGAAGTTGGTTATGCTTCATATTCATATATCAAAGTATAATGGCCAACCTTTTCATACGAATGATGTGATGAAGAAAGTAAACAAAAAAATAATTAATTTTCGACTCGACGGATTCCAGTCAAACAAAATGTCAGCACATAGTTCATGATCACAGGATTACTCTAAAGTAGTTCATTTGCTAATGTAGCAAATATTTCTCGAGATATAATAGTTTGGAAAAACAACACAGTCGAATGTGCTTTTGAGTTACTTTCCATGTTTTCTGTGAAATTCGTCTTTTGTATGCTTGAATGTGTTAAGTTATCTACAATAATTGTTATAGTGATAAAAAGTGTGAATCTTTTTCGGGGAGAAATAGAAAATTCTTAACTCGGTTGAAGTCTGTGGCCCTCGCAGAGAAAATTGCAACTTGAGTAAAGTTTGTGGCCCTCGCGGAGAAAATTGCAACTCGAGTGAATTGCACAAAGTTCACTCTCGTTGCAATTTTCTCTGCTTGTGCCACAAACTTTACTCTCGTTGCAATGTTCTCTGCTTCGACCTTGTTAAGCAATTTTCTATTTTCTCCCCTTGTCATGAAAATAACTATCACAACAAAAACCCTTTTTAAAAGGGAAACGTGACGTAAGTCCTCGTCCCTTCTTCCAAAACAACTGATATCAATTGAGGTGACGCTTACAGCTTTGAAACGCAAAAAAATTTTTCTGAATGTTTCTGGAAGAACGGAAAAACTATAGCACTGGGGGTCCGGCATTTGTGACGCATTTTTTAAATAAAAAATGAAAGTATTCCAAAAAATTTTTTTGCGTTTCAAAGCTGTAAGCGGCACCCCAATTGATATCAGTTGTTTTGGAAGAAGGGACGAGGACTTCCGTCACGTTTCCCTTTTGAAAAGGGTTTTTGCTGTGATATCAGTAGTTTTGAAGAAAAGAGGAAACAAATTTTCGAGAAAAAATTTCCGGCGAAAAAATTTTTAGGCGAAACAAATTTCCGGCGAAAAAAGATTACGGCGAAAAAAAATTTCCGGCGAAAAAAATTCCAGCGAAAAAAATTTATCCCCTCAACTTCCTCTGCAACATATCAAAAGTTTTTTTTTTTTTGAGCCGCCGCCGCTGCCAAACCGAAGCGCGGTGGCTGCTGCTTCCATGGGTGAAAATGATCCCCTCAACTTTCTGTACAACATATCAAAAGTTTTTTTTTGAGTCCCCGCATATTTTCCGTCATTTTGGCGGTCACCCTGATACACACACCCAACCCAACAATTTTCCATTTGACTCCAAACCTCTATCTCGAACACCCAACCTTGTCTCATACAAAATGTGCTACCATACACATTACACACACAAACACATACACATGGGCTTTATATGGCGCCTTCTAAGAGCCCTGGCGCCCAAACGAGGCCGATACCCCCCCTTTTTTTAAATCTCATATGGCGTAGAGTGCCCACCCGAAGGTCCCTGCAAAACTTTAAGAAAAGTTATCGACCCGTTTTCGAGCATGAGCCAAAAAAGTCGGTTTTCATACAAATGGCTCTGGAAGTAACTAACACTAACTAATATAACGTAGTATGTTTGCATTAACTTTGGCTTCTGCGAAATAATACATTTTCTATGGAAAATGACGATTTTCTAAAGGTCATATCTTCGGATCAACTGGACCGATTTTAATGAGTAAAATGTCGATTTCAATCAAACTTTTACGTAGAATCCGAAAAATTAGGTCTCATGGGGTACAACGCAAGGGAAAGAAGTCAAAACTTAGCTGTATCATGGGCGCGCGGTAGCATTGCGCCCGTGACGCAAGTCCCCATACGATCAAAAAAATCAGAATTTTTTTTTCGTAGACTGCGGATGCGGATATATGGTTCCGAAGTCTACGAAAAAAAAAATTCTGAATTTTTTGTTCGTATGGGGACTTGCTTCACGGGCGTATCGCTAGCGCGCGCCAATGATTTCTTGCGTTTCCTAATTTAATAAATAATGTCATTTGCATGCGATTCCTGGGCACTGAGACCCTCAGTCTACGCGCTTAGATAGGATGGACCATTGAAGTTTAACACCACTCAACTGATTTTTACCAATTTTTTTTTTCGTTTCTTGAGATATCTTGAGGTATCTTTCAATTACGACAATGAAATAGATATAAGCGAAACAGTTTCCATTTACCCTCAAAAAACTACGTTTCAGAACAACGATATTGAAAATCGGTCTTTTACTCGAGCTATCGTAATGACGAACGGAGGACACATTTTTTTGCACGCCAAATTGCTATCGTAGTGGTAAATGCATAAAACACGAGCATCGTAACGTGTTCAAAACATAATGTATCAATAAGAATGTTTCCCTTCTGGTAATTTCGCAGCTTCCTCACCTTCGCGCAATTTTTTTGTTTCAGTGTCAAAAACCTTACAACTGGTTTGAGTTGAGCGGAGTTAAGCCCTCCAGCACCTTAGCCTTTAGTGGGCCTGTTGTGCTAACCCACGTCTGACTACTTAAATCTTATTGGTTAAATTTAAGTAGTTTAGTATGTAGTTGCGCGGAATGCTGCAGATAATACTATGTGGGAGAATGCAAGCTCCTAGGCATTTCGCTCTGGCATGGTGTAAGCAGGACACTTACATAAAAAGCGATCGATTGAGGGACGAGAGTCCAGTGAAGACGGAGGCAATTCTTCTTATGGTCCTTTTGCTAAGTTGAAGGATGAATTTAGAATTTTTGGGATTTATCGTTATACAATGTCTTGACTGTCTGGCGTGCCCAATGGAATTACAATGTTAATAAAAAGCATTTATTTTCCACTCTTGAACCGTCTGTCTGAGCAAATCAAAATTGATCCTTCGATAATATTGTTTTTTTGCGTTTCCTTACTGCGATACCATATGATTCTGCTTGAAAGATTGTGCTGTATTCGCCTAGCGCAAATAATTTGACAGTGTTTGTCTGGTTACTGTATATGCCAGCTCCTGTATAATTACCGAACTTGGAACCGTCTTGGAATCTTCTCTTGTAGGAAATTTCGTTTTGAAGGCGTTGTCGAAGCAATAAGTGGGGCTATAACGTCATGAAATATTTCGAAGCTTGAAGATTCTGTGACCATAGTTTTCCAGAGTTTAGCGTGACCGACATTTCTTTTGATCAGGAGTAACGATTGGTGTAGTCTGAGGCATGCCGCTTCCACGTGTATGCGAAGTGGTTCAATATTTAAAAGAACTTCCATTGCTGCTGTGAGAGTGGAGCTCATGGCGCCAGCTATACATATTAACGCTAATCGTTGTATTTTTCCAAGTTGTTTTTGGGTGGTTCCAATATGACATCGCGGCCACCAGATAAATACTGCATATGAGATCGTTGATCTGACTATAGCATATAGCTACGTATATCCTGGTGAGGGCTGTGGGACTTCGGCTCCAGTTTTTCCCTATGGCACTACGACACATCCATAAAGTACCTAAGGCCTTACGCGTGTGATTTATCAAGTGTTGGGTGAATTTTAGTTTTGAGTCAAGGATCATTCCAAAAAGTTTTACCCAGGGTGATAGCTTGATAACCTTTCCAAAAGTGATTGGTGCTTTGAAACCGATGTTTTTTCTTCTACGCCGGAATAAAGTAATTTGCTTTTTTTTGGTTGCGTTGGATGCACCAGTTTTCTACAATTTTGAATGACTGCTTGGTCGTCACTTGCTGCGAAAATTTCTCATACCAACTACACAACTTTTTTTTTATTGCTCGAAATATCGTCAGTATGTCAATATCGTCAAATTTGAGTTGCACGGCCGAATCGATATTTCTTCGGTAATAATGACCTTTCGAATTAATATTACATTCTTTGTTTTGGCTTTTTCCTATCAACAAATTATGAAAATTTGTAAAAACGAAACAATAAAGTTTTATTTAAAAATGAGGCCTAAAAAATTCCCGTGAAATAACGCCAAAGTCAAATCACCAAAAAAAAAAATCGCCAAGGTATGAAAAAACGCCAAAAAAAAAACGCCAAAAAAGAGAAGAAACGCCAAATTAATTTTTTTCAGCTCTTGTCGTTTCTTCACACTTTGGCGATTTTTTTGGCGCTTCTTCACACTTTGACGATTTTTCTTGGCGATTTTTTTGGTATTTCAAGAAATAACTAGAAAATAATAAATCGCCAAAGTGTGAAGAAACGCCAAAAAATCGCCAAAGTGTGAAGAAACGCCAAAAAAAAAAAATCGACAAAATGTGAAGAAACGCCAAGAAAAATCGCCAAAGTGTGAAGAAACGCCAAGAGCTGAAAAAAATTAATTTGGCGTTTCGTCTCTTTTTTGGCGTTTTTTTTTACGTTTCTTCACACCTTGGCGATTTTTTTGTCGTTTCTTCACACTTTGGCGATTTTTTCTGATGATTTATTTAATAATTATAAAACTATACCGCCAAACCACGAAATTTTTCTTTTTCGTTTGAATGAAAACATTTTTAATTCTGAATTTATGTTTCTTAGTTAGTTACGTTCATGGATAGAATAGTTGTTAATGCGCCTACCATTTTGTTCGTCAGAAGATCAATTGTTTCATTGTGATTTTTTTCATTAAAACAAAATTTTCATTTATCTCAATACTTTACGAATGCAAAGAAAGAATGCCAACATGAAAGTCCAAAGCTCGAAACGCGTTACATTTTTTTTGTAACGAGGTGAAAGATCGCTAGAATGAGAAGCTATTGATCGGCCTTGATTCTCCCTGCGAAATTTGAATATCATTCAGGGGGAATCAAGTGGACATCGTCTCACTGCAAGAGTTCTCACGTTCAAGACCGCTGACATTGTGCACAGGCACCAAATCGTATGTGGAAGGCCAAGGAAACTCTTTCGGTAGAAATTGGGGCCTGCCGTCAAAGGCAATTCTGTGGTTGTATGAGGCAGTAATTAGACATAGATTGAATTACACCGGCTATTTAACGCTATATTTCCAAGTAGGGAATACTGACTAGATAGCTTTCCAGCTAATCTACCAGGCAATAGCATAGCCTTATACACGGACGGCTCCAAAACCTCCAATGGAGCAGGGGCTGTGTCTTTCAAGCAGAAGTCTTCGCGGTGCTCACGGGAGCGCGTGCAGAACTTCAAAGGGGAACACATGGGAAAAATACTGTCATTTGCTCAGACAATGCGGAGATGATTAGGGCGCTTGTATCGCCTGTTGCGACTTCCAATCTGGTGAGAGATTGCAACTTGATGGGTCTGAGCATCAGATAATTCTCGTCTGGGTACCTGGTCATTCGTGCGTGGAAGGAAATGAGAAGGCAGATGAGCTAGTTAAGGCGGGCTCTGCTGCCCCAACCGTCTATGCGAAAGCATTAAATGATTGGGTGGCGTTAATGCATGGAGACCGCTGGGAAGCGTACGATGGAGGTGCTCATACGAAGTGCTTTCTACCGAAACCAGACTCCAAGAGGATAAAAGATTGCTAGGAAAGAAAGAAAATTCAGCTACAAAGTTGTAACGATGCTGTCGTATTCCAAATCGCCAAAAAAATCGCCAAGGTGTGAAGAAACGCCAAAAAAGAGAAGAAACGCCAAATTAATTTTTTTCAGCTCTTGACGTTATTTCACACTTTGACGATTTTTTGTCGATTCTTCACACTTTGGCGATTTTTTTTGGCGCTTCTTCACACTTTGACGATTTCTTTTGGCGATTTATTATTTTGTAGTTATTTCTTGAATCACCAGAAAAAGTCACCAAAATGTGAAGAAACGTCAAAAAAAATCGCCAAAGTGTGAAGAATCGCCAAAATGCATTTTGGCGATTTGACTTTGGCGTTACTTCACGGGAATGTTTAAGAAAAACTAGAAGGATTTTTTTTCTTTCATCAAAAACTTTATTTTTCGGGATTTTTTCAAGACACAATTTTTGTCTGTAAACTACTACTCATAAGTAGTTTCTAAAATCGTTTGGAAACTCTTTTTGCAGGAGAAAAATAACGTCTGCGGAAACCTTTTCTTCGACCAACTTGGACGAGACTGTTCGAAGCTCATATAGTGGTATGAGTGCTTTTCTACTCGCAATTAAATAACCGAGAGGAAAGCATCATTCATCAACAATTATTAAAGCCTATTTTCGGAACAGTTGAAGAATATTATTATCCAATAAATTTCAAATAGAACGATATTTCCAAAATCATTAAATTTGAAATAATATTATTGTACCATACGGGCTAATAAAACTTGTTGTTCTGTTGGCACTAAAACTTGATATTTTAAAGTTGAGGTAGCTTTCACATGCTTGTTTAAATGTATAGCGCACAATATTTACGTTTGTCGATACACAATTTCTAAAACGCGAACAGAGAATTCAATATTCATATACAACATTTCTGAAATGAAGACGAAAGTGAGGGTAACATTAAAAGGGATGTAAAAAGGTTGGCTGGTACACATAATCGAATCATATCAGAAAGGGTTAACTTAAAACTTTCCATTAAGTTTTGTGTGACGTAGGTAACTGAGATCAATGAAGTTAAATAGTTATCGAACACAATACAAACGAGTGAGGGCTTTGTTAGGAAATTCTAACAGCACATTCAATTATTGGCAAGTTGTGTGCCGTAATCAGAACCTTAATAATTCGATGCTTTTGTGAAAATAAACGATCTGGGTTTATATCGAAAATATTGAAATTTATACGTCGAATATTAATATGTATTTATAGCATGGTGTTTATCAATTAATGATACCACTAAGTCATGGCATTTTTAATAATGACGGATCGTTTCACCGTTCAAACGCAAAGCTTCATTACAACTTGGTATGACAGCCGGATTTTACTGTTTTATTCGAACAATTTACAAATATTCGAACACACTGATTTGCTTGACCGACCACATTCCTTGTTATTCGAAAATACTTTTTTAAACGATCTGAAACTGACAATAATAGAAACAAGAGGAACTTGTAAGAAAGCTTTCCGTACACAAAGACAATTTTATGCTTTTTTCACGGTGCGCTTTAATAGTACATTACGTCTGTGCTTCCAAATTTTTATTTTGACGAGTGGGAAGGTTACGGTACCTGTATTCCCACTCGTCAAAATAAAAATTTGGAAGCACTTACGTACCGTTTTTTACGTGTTGAAGCAATGTAAATGCGCATTTTACATGAGCGAAGCGAATGTAAAATCGCATTTACATTGCTGAAACACGTAATAGTATATTACAGAGGAACACTGTTATGAGTAATATTACAGGTGTGCGATATTTACGGTAACGAGCCCCGGAAGGGCGAGTTACCGTAACGCACACTTGTAATATTACTCATAAACAGTGTTCCTCTGTACTATGTTTTAACGTGTAACCCACAAGGTAAGTTGAAATCTACAAAACATCTTATTTCATAAAAATCAATTCAAGTTTCAAATTTTGTTATGTTCACTCTACGAACGAATCAAAGTTGCCGCGTGCCAATTCATTCATGTTTCTATGAAATGACTTTAGGTGTCGGTTAAATTTTTGTTTAGTATCGAGATTTAATTCAAGTTTTTCATCTTTATTGAGAACTTATAGGCGGCTTTAGGGAACACATGTTTTGCCGAGAATTGAGTAATGTCATAGGCAGGACAATCGTTTCCGTAAAATACCACAAATTTAAGAAATTTGAGAATCACAAACTTTTACTATATCAAAACAAACACGTCGCATAAGATTTACCGACTACTCTGACTACACGTACGTTATGAACCATTTAACTATCGCATCGCACACTGTGTAAATCAACTTACCGAGTGGGTACACGTTAAATGATTTTAACGTATACGCTGCAGGTTCATTGCTATGTAGATGCAATTTAACATGCTAGGCAGTAATGATGCGACCTACGTAATGAGCCATTATGGTCCAGTTCATCCAGAATGAACTCTTCTTATTTTTGTAAAGAAAAAAAAACTATCTCCATACCGCGATTTGAACCTGGCACATTCACAGCTGCGTCTTGTACGCTAACCATTATCCCACGGATTCATGTAACGAACAACGATTAGAAATCAAACACTTAGTTGTAAGGGCATAACAAGGCTACTCGATTCAAAAAGTTCATATGTCGATGTCGTTGATTTTGTTTGGAAGAAAAACAAAATAATTAAATTTTGCCCAAAAGGATTTTGGTGAAACATAATGCCAGTCTGTCGTTCGTGATCATAGGATTCCTGTAAAGTACTTAGTTTCTCAATCCGACTAATATATCCCGCGAAATAAGGCTTTGAAAAGATGATGTGATCAATTTGTAAAATTTGTCGGTCGATATCGATTGAAAGTCTATTTACTACATTTTAGTAAGACTTTCTGTATAAAGATTAATAGAAGTATTTGATGGAATGCACGCAAAACAAAAAAAAAATGTAAAAAAAACTAGGAGTTGAACCGAAAATTCTGGAAAAACTGAGTTTATGACGCCGCAGCATTGCTCACTGAGCTATATAGACCGTTGATGGTGCCTTGCGTTATTATCACATCGACAAAGAAATAACAAAATGAACACAGCACATTGTTCTACGATAGTTCATTCGATATCATGCCCGCAGCAGTAGCGGAGGGCGTGACGCAGTCCCCACACCCCAAAAAAAACGTCCACAAACCCAAAAAACTCCATACAAAAACCTTTGGGACAAGGAGCCATATATAAGCGAACTTTTGAGTTTTTTCCCCTCTTCCCCCTCCCCCTCCAAATTATTTATAAACTACGTCGCAGCAGCTTTCAAACAAGCCCTCACTCATCAAAATCGGTTGAAAATTGGCTGAGATATCGAGGTTTGAAAATGACACTTTTCTATGGAAAAATAATTTTTCTATTGTTCTCATCATTATGGAAACTTTTTTTCTGATCTGTCGGTTTCTATCTATCTATCTATCTATCTATTTATAATTTTCGATCTCGAGAACTAGACAGCCGATCTTTCTGAAATTTTCAGGGAACGTCAGCCTCGGCCCCAAATGAAAAATTTCATATGCCGCTTTTCCGGGAAAATTCTGGAAAAGCCGTGGCATGTGGAAAAGTGGTCAATTTTGAGGGTTTTTTAGGTAATGCTCGGAGTTTTCGAATT
>CM055406.1:70729651-70778263 GCA_029228625.1 Pseudolycoriella hygida | reverse complement strand
TTTGGTATCATCAGAAAATGGTTGCCAACTGTCATAGCGGCGCCATTTAGGATTTTCGTTTATGCTTCTGCGATTTTCGAATTTTAGTTCCGGAATGACACTACTTAGAGAGATGGTTTCTTCTAGAAAGTTATAGAGTTTCATCAGGAGAATTTTTTGGTGTCATAAGAAAATTTCTGCCATCTGTTATAGCGGCGCCATCTTCGATTTTTTGCTAAATTCTGTATAATAATACATAGACAGTTGGTTTCTTCAGGAAAGTTATATGAATCAGTGGGAAGAATTCGTGACACGAAGTGTTCCGAAGGTAGCCGAAGCTGACAGGCAGTGTTCCAAACGTAGCCGAAGGTGACACGAAGTGTTTCGAAGGTAGCCGAAAGTGACACGAAGTGTTTCGAAGGTAGCCGAAAGTGACACGAAGTACTCCGAAGGCAGCCGAAGGTGACACGATGTGTTCCGAAGGCAGCCTGGGGTGACACGAAGTGTTCCGAAGGCAGGCGAAAGTGCTACAAAATATTCCGAAGGTAGCCGAAGGTGATACGAAGTGTTCCGATGGTAGCCTAAGGTGTAGGAGAACAATTTTTTTCGAAAAAAAAATTTTTTTCGGAGAAATTTTTTTTCCTTAGAAAATTTTCTTTTCTGAAAATAGAAAATTCGGAAAGAAAATTTTTTTCGGAGAAATTTTTTTTTCTTAGAAAATTTTCTTTTCTGAAAATAGAAATAAGAAAATAGAATAGAGAATAGAAATAGAAATTTTTCACATGAAGTTTGGTTATAACAACTGAAAACTTCCAAAACTACTGCCATCGCATACAAAAACCTCTTAAAAGGTAGAGTGTGACGCAGTCCGTAAGTCCGCTTCCAAAATTAATGATATCGCTTGAGGTGACGCTATCGCTGATAATGCGCAGAGTTTGTTTGAAGGGAACCTTGGTTCACACTTTTTTGTGATTTTTTTTGTTTGCGGATTAAGGATTTTTAGAACATAGGGTATGGATGAAAAATATAAAAGAAAAATGAGGCGTAAAGTCAATTTAGTCATACAACACAATAAAATACTACAAATAAAAGGTGATTTGCCTTCAGATTTGTTTTTTGTGATAAATAAAATTCGTCGTCAGTTTTTTTTTTTATTTCAGTATACAAAAACAATATAAGCTTTAAGCTTGCATATGTTTAAGCGTAATCCAGATAAATATATTGAATCGTACATAAAAAAAAGATTAAGAAGAACAAAAAAAAAATTAAATGAATCAGAAATCAATTAATCAACTTACCCTGGCAGACATGGGCGCCGTCGAAAATCACATGTTTTGACCCAGCCGAGCCGCCGGTACTTTATACCCGGCTGAGCCGACTGAAATCGGCTGGAAACAACATCAATAAATAGCAAATTTTTTTGATCGTAATTCATTCCAACCCTTGAAATTAGGTCCAAAAGAGTTCCTTTCTTGCAAACTTTGTAAGTTTTGTTTGTTTCTTTTGAGACCTCACTAACAGCTTTTTACGGCCAATTACAAGTTCAGTCTGGACGACCGGCTTAACATGAGTCCGAACCACGCCACGAAGTATGGAATACTATCGGAGAAAAGTTAGGTGATTGATTGATATATCGCCTAAATGTAGGGCATATATGTATGTTCAGAAATTCGTCGTATATGGGTTACGTCATACGAGTATATCGTTCCAGCAACTAAACACACTGCAACTACCCAAATTATGAAGCTTGAGTTAACTTTAGGACGTTACTAATTTGATATACTCCCTGGAAAAATTGCATGCAGAATTTGTCTGACAAGGGAATCGAATCCGGATCATTTTGGTGAAAGGCTAGTATGTAGCCACTAAGCCGTCCCGTCCTTAAGCCATTGATCTCAAGAAAAAAGTCTCTCAGAATTGGTTCATGGGACTCGTGGTGACGATCCTCAGATTGAGTATTTGTCGAGCTACTCTTCGTATTAAGTTATTATGTAGTAAAATTTTAGCAATGATGATGATTTTGTTTGAAGGGAAATGAAAACCGTAAAACCCTTGCAGTGTTCTTGGGATGCTAACATTCGGTAGCATTCGGTAAAAAGCGAAATTATTGGTTGTCTTTTATTTTTAATGTTGGCAAAATGACCGCTTCTAATTTTCCAAATTCTCAAGAATTTTACAATTTTCCAAAATTAAAAAAATAGGTAACTTATAAATGCCAAGAAGTTGAAGGGATTACTGAGCAATTCTAACTTCGTTCGGGTTTTCTTAACTGTATTTTGAGCAGTTTTCACTACATGTATCACACCTATTTTACAATTCAAACTATACAGCGATTCGTGCTCACTATAAGGATGCTGTTATAACTTTTGCGGGGTATCCGCCGTATTAAGCCGGCTTGAGCCCACATCGCCGCCGCTGCCTACCGCCTTTTTTCGGCTAGCCGCCGCCACCGTTTTTCAATCGGCGCCCATGTCTGAACCCTGGTCAAGTAGTCAAAAAAAAAAAAAACAAAAAAGAACAAACAAAAAAAAAATCAAAGTGAAAACTACTTTTTATTTTTGAACTATCTAGACCAGGAAAAAAAACCGAAGCGATGACGTTCGAAGTTTTAGACCTACCATGTAACATGGTAGTTATCATTAGAGTGAAAAAGTAGCAGAAAATGTACCTTAAGACGTGCTTTAAATGTTGCCAGAGTTTTCATATTTTGAATGACTAATGGTAGTCCATTAAAAAGACGAAAACCACGATTTGTTATCGCAAGTTGCACAAAGTGGGAACGTGAAAAGGTGGTGTGAAGAAGTGTTGGGAATTGACTGCGGACCCAACGGCCAAGAAAGGTTGATTTTAAATTTGCGAGTTTGCCGACGAAATTTTGGTTGAATCAAAACGACTTTGTTTTTGAATACATTGGTATTTCCGTAATAGGGAGTAGAACTTCCAATTTTCTAAAAAATAAACTTACATTGTGATAACTAAAAGGCTAATAAACAGTTTACTCCTTACATTTTAGTGAATTACCTTCCACTTAATTTTAACACTGGAACCTAGCGCCTCTTTGTGTGTGGAAAAACTAAAAAACCTCAACTTCAATATATGAACTTTGATAAAATTTTTTGTAATTTTCTTACAATGCGAACATCCACTGATTTCTTGTACTCCGTTGTGGAGGGTATGTAACAACAAGCTTGTAGGAATGATCGCCTGAGTCAATATGAACAAAAAAGAAGTTTACACCAACGTGGCGCCTATGAACAAAATGTTTGTTTACCTTTATAAAGCTTTTCTCAACTAAAAACTATTTCACACACTGGCACTTAGTTACACTAAATTTATTTATCTAGACAATTTTGAGAAATCAAATATGGTTTAACTAGATAATTTTGAATTTGTTTCTTATTTGAAATTCGCTCTTTGCTTCTTATTAGAAGTTGATTCAATGACAGGTACATGTCGCTGGCACCACCACCATTTCGAACTGTAGCGAATTGAAGCTATTTCAATTGGGCTAGTGTTGGGCTGGATAATGCACATAACCATAAGTTTTGGGCTGCCATAGAACTCCAGCCCAAAATGATTTTAGTGGTCAAATATGTCGTTTTGAGGTTTTCGTATGAAATCAATGCTTTCTTTGCTCGATATATAGCTCAAAATTTTGGGCTGGTTCTGGGCTGACGATTGGGACCAGCCTCGAGTTTTGGGCTGATGTCAAACCGAAGTTATTCAACTTTTAAGCGAAAAAACCATGTTTTTTAGCTGTTTTCGTAACTAAATCACATTCTTCAGATCCTAACCTTATTGTATCATTTTGGGCTGGTTTTGGGCTGACGATTGAAATCAGCCTCGAGTTTTGGGCTGATGTTAAACCGAAGTTATTCAACTTTTAAGCAAAAAACCATGTCGTTTTCACTATTTCAGTATTGATACCGGCCCCAACTTTTGAACTGTTTTCTTGATGTTGACCATATGACTAGTATATAAGTTAAAAATCATTTCATGTAGAATTTCTTTATTCACATAAAACGGAATATTATGACTCTTAGAATCGGAATTTCCACGATTAAAAAATGAAAATCATAAAAATTGGATGCAAATTTACGCATCGATGTCAAAATCTCTTTCGTATTACTTCACCAATGTGGGTCTGAAGACAGGTGGTCTAGGCAACACTCGATGTTGGATTAGAAAAGCTGTTAAGCTGTTGGTAGAATTTATTAATTATTGCGGAACAACAACGTCAACTCACAGGAGTGAATGTGAAAGCGTAATTTTGAATGGAAAATATATTTCAGTGAATGCTTGCACTTTCACAAAAACGGATTGTGCATTTGAAATAAATTGTTGGAGATTTTTTTGCCCCAATATATATTTATATATATAAATTGCTCCAATTCACTGGGATTGAATGTGCATTCGAAGTAAAGCTTGCAAATTCACTGAGACGGAATGTCCATTGAAAATAATGCTTCCATATTCCTTGAAACTGATTGTGCATTCGAAATAACCCTTGCACTTTCATTGAAATGGAATGTGCATTCGAAATAAAGCCTGCATATTCACTGAGACGGAATGTGCATTAGCAATAACGCTTGCACATCAACTGAAAGAGAATGTGCATTCGAAATAACGCTTGTACTTACATTGAAATGGAATGTGCGTTCGAAATAACGCTTGCACATCAACTGCAAGCTTTATTTCGAATGCACATTCCATTTCAGTTAATGTGCAGTGCAAGCTTATTTCTAATGCACGTTCCGTTACAATGAATGTTCAAGCGTTATTTCGAATGCACAATCAATTTCAAGTAATGTGCAAGCTTTATTTCGAATGCACATGCTATTTCAATGAAAGTGCAAGCGTTATTTTGAATCCACATTCATAAACTCATTAAATTTAACCTTAGAGGTAAATTTCCCAAGAGGGAGCCCTTCAGGAACCCCAGGAAAATGAATTGGGACAGATACAGAGAGTCACTTGAGGAAAGGTTGACTAATGTCATGTATCAAGAAAGATACCTCACGGCGGAGAGCTTAGAAAAAGCGAACGAAGAGCTAACATCAGCTATGGTGGGTGATTTCGAAGCAGCTTGTCCCCTCACTCGTCCCAAACCTCTTTATAGAGACTCCATCTGGAATAAGGAATTGGAGGAATTGAAGAGAAAACTTAGAAAAGCTTGGAACCGGGCGGGGAAAAAAGGAAAAAATCAAGAGGCCAACAAAGCGGTCCATAGGGAGCTTCTCAAAGAATATAAAAAGGCCCATGAGAAGCTTAGGGAAAAAAGTAAAGCCAAATTCTTTGAAGAGGCGGATTCAATACCAGCTTACGCGAGGGTTCATAAAATACTAGCTAAGGATCCTACCGTATAAGTAAGTTCTCTTCAAAGACAGGATAAAAGCTTTACTAAGGACGGTAAAGAAACAGTAATGAATCTCCTGGAAACACACTTTCCAGGAGCAGTAGAAATGGAAGAAGACCGCCCCCGCGCATCCCCTCATAAGCCTTGCCGTAAGGACTGGCAGTTTGCCGATAGGATGACTAAGAAAGGGAAAATAAAGTTTGCGATTCATAAATTCCACTCCTTTAAATCGGCAGGGCTGGATAAAATATTCCCAGCACTTTTGAAGGAAGGGATAGGGATCCTGCTTTTCAGACTAAGAAGTCTTTTCCGGAGCTCGATAGCGATGGGATACATACCCACACTTTGGGAGAAGGTAAGGGTCACATTCATACCAAAACCCGGTAGAGCTACGCACTGTGAAGCGAAAGACTTCAGACCTATTAGCCTGACATCTTTCTTACTAAAAACAACGGAGAGGCTTTTGGACTTCTACATAAGAGGAGATATTCTCAAAAGAACCCCACTCCATGTAAACCAACATGCGTACCAGTTTGGTAAGTCTACTGATACAGCTCTCCATCAATTGACTAGTAAAATTGAAAATATGGTCAATAATGGGAAATCCGCTGTCGGTTGTTTCATGGATATCGAAGGCGCCTTCGACAACACCGATTTCGGTACATTGACGAAAGCCGCTAAAGATAGACACATGGAAGATACCGCAATTAGATGGATTGTAAACATGTTAAGTGGTAGATCGGTTGAAGCCACAGTTTGTGGCACCCGGGCAAAACTAGGAGTAACTAGGGGCTGTCCACAGGGTGGAATTCTGTCTCCCATACTTTTGTGTATGGTGATTGACTCACTGTTAGTTAGGCTAAATGACTCAGGCATCTTTACACAGGGATTTTCAGATGACGTCTCCTGCCTAGTATGCGGAGAATTCATAGAAACCCTGTGTGACCTGGTTAAATCCGCTCTGAAAATTGTAGAACTGTGGTGTAAGGAAAATAAACTCAAGGTAAAACCGACTAAGACGAAAATAATAATCTTCACTAGGAAAAATATGGGAAAAATGAATGTATGCAAATTCACCCTGTTTGGTGAAGTGGTTACAGCAAAGGCAATGGTGAAATACCTGGGAGTTATTTTTGATCAGCGGATGACATGGATTCTGCATCTAGAAGATAAAATTAATAAAGCGATTGGAATATTCTGGATGTGCAGAAATGCATTCGGTAAGTCATGGGGATTATCTCCCAAAGCGATGTGGTGGATTTATACTGCTGTCGTCAGACCGATTCTGAGCCATGGCTGTATCGTTTGGTGGCCGAGAGTTCAAATTCATACTGCAAAAAATCGGCTAGATAAGCTTCAAAGAATTGCTGCCCTTTGCACGACGGGGGTTAAAAATACGACTTCTACCATGGCATTAGAAACGTTACTTTCCCTGCCTCCCTTAGACCTGTTCATTAAAGCAATGGCCTACACTGTCTTCATTAACCTGCAAAGTAATGGAGAGTGGAAGGATATACCTATGTCAAATAAGGGGCATTTGACGATCAGGAATATCATCAAGGATGACCTGTTAATTATGCCTAGTGACAAGATTAAGATGGAATTAGCCATTGAAGACGTATTTGAATGTATAATCCCCGATCCAGCTGAGTGGCTCAGTGAGAATAGCAGATATCCCCCGACGGAGGGTATTTTCTGTTACACAGATGGTTCAAAACGAGAAGGCCTATCAGGCGCTGGTTTCCACTGTGCTAACCCCCCTCTGGAGGCCAGTATTTCCACTGGTGAATACGCATCGGTTTTCCAGACGGAAATCTTTGCCATTATCGAATTCTGCAATTCGGCTGTAATTAGAGAGCAGTCGGGGAAAAATATCTGCATATGCTCGGACAGCCAAGGAGCTATAGAATCGCTGGGTTCGCCGATGGTGGACTCCAGACTTGTCTTGGAATGTAAAGGTTGTCTAAACGCTATTGGCATTAAGAACGTAGTTAAGCTTATCTGGGTACCAGGACATGAGAATATCCTGGGAAACGAAAGAGCGGATGAACTGACGAGGCTGGGAGCTAGTGAAAAATATATCGGTCCTGAACCTAGGTTCGGTATATCGAAAAAAGCTAAAAAGAAGAAAATTTCTGAATGGTTACACAACGAGCATACTAAAGCCTGGCGTAATTATGAAGGGGGTAAGCACACAAAAATTTTCTGTAAAATCCCGTCTGATAGCTGGAGTCGAGAACTCTTAAACCTTAATAGAGCAAATGTAAAAAGAGTGGTTGAGGCTATAACCAATCATTGTAGCCTAAACAAATATCTCTTTGACATTAAAATTAAGGATGATCCAAGATGTTTATGCGGTACTAGAGAAGAGACAGGGGCACACGTGATAGGAAGCTGCCCGAGGTATAGAAAAGCAAGGATGAAGTTATTGGAGAAACCTGAATTGAACGAAAAAGAGTTAAATATGGAAAAATTAGATTTAAGGAAACTTGCGACATTCTTACAAACTACAAAGAGATTCGAGTAACATATATTCAGGACTCATCCACTCATTCCTGACGAACAACGCTAGTCGGAAATAACCACTTTTGCTTCCCTAACACTCCTTATCTATCTATCTATCCGTCACAATGAATGTTCAAGCGTTATTTCGAATGCACAATCAATTTCAAGTAACGTGCAAGCTTTATTTCGAATGCACATGCTATTTCAATGAAAGTGCAAGCGTTATTTTGAATCCACATTCCATTTCAGTTGATGCGCAAGCGTTATTTCTAATGGACATTCCGTCCTAGTGAATGTTCAAGCTTTATTTCGAATGCACATTCCATTTCAATGAAAGTGCAAGCGCTATTTCGAATGCACAATCAATTTCAAGTAATGTGCAAGTTTTATTTCGAGTGCACATTCCATTTCAATAAAAGTGCAAGCGTTATTTTGAATGCACAATCAATTTCAAGCAATGTTCAAGCTTTATTTCGAATGCTCATTCCATTTCAGTTGATGTGCAAGCGTTATTTATAATGCACATTTCATTTCAATGAAAGTACAAGCGTTATTTCGAATGCACAATCAATTTCAAGTAATGTGCAAGCTTTATTTCAAATGCACATTCCATTTCAGTTGATGTGCAAGCGTTATTTCGAATGCACATTCCATTTCAATGAAATTGCAAGCGTTATTTCGAATGCGTAATCAATTTCACGTAATGTGCAAGCTTTATTTCGAATGCACATTCCATTTTAGTTGATGTGCAAGCGTTATTTCGAATGCACATTCTGTCTCAGTGAATGTGCAAGCTTTATTTCGAATGCACATTCCATTTTAGTTGATGTGCAAGCGTTATTTCGAATGCACATTCTGTCTCAGTGAATGTGCAAGCGTTATTTCGATAAAATGTCTTCTTCCGTGTGTCAAACGCCACCCTTGCCAAGTTACGAAAAAACAATGCTGCCGAACAAAAAGGCTACTTAGTTAAATCTAAGAGCTTGCTCATTTCGAAAAAGTTATGGAAATAGGGTTTTTTGATGAGTTTTCATACAGATTGTCTAAAAATCCTGAAAATAAACTAGTTTTTGTGTGCTTATGACCTCTTTAATACCGCCCTTATGTTATGGCTTAGCCCTACTAATAAGATACACGAAGATTTCTCTGTTTACAAAAAAAAAAACTTATTGAAGATTTCATTCTTTGCTTTGCTCTGATTCTGTGAAAAATTAGCAATCATATATTACACGTTCGTTAAACAACCTTAACCATTATTTGCGAAAACCTAAATCGTAAGGTTAATAGAATGAATAAAGGCAAAAAATAAATAATATAAAATAAAAATCAATTATCATTTCGTCATGTACAAAATAAAGAGAAGAAAGAATATTTTTGCTGGATTTGACACAATACATTTAACCCCTTATGCTTTTATTTTTCTCAATACATCTCGAGACAATGAAATGCTTTTTTCTGAGCACTACCTAAACCATTTTGATGTATAAGTTTCATCATCATCATCATCATTGTTTCGTTCACGCAGTTGCCGTTACATTGAAAGTGGCATCCTAGCGTATCGTTTCAGTTTAAATTGAATATTACAAAAGGTTTCGGAATAAACAAAAAAATCTAATTCTTTTTTCCCATCATTTTGTACCAGCTTCCTGGGATATCAGTCATGAGGTGGATTAAAACTGTAAATTCGGTTACGTTGCGAGTACACAGTACAAAGTATACAATGAAATCGTGGGGTAAACTTTATAGAAAAATGTGCTAAATCCACCCAGCTTTTATTTTCGACTTTAGAACGATTTTGTGTTAATCCAGTTATTGATATGAGTTGAAAAATACTTGTTTAATGCACACACATCCACTCGGGGACATTTGATTCAATTATTGGTTTTTAAACAAAATGTCTTAAGCATTCCTTTGAGAAAATTACTGAAATAAAACTCACCTATCATCCATGTAACATGTAACATTCAATCCCCCATATTGTTCGTTGTAGCACATTTTAATATTTTATGGCAATGATGATGATACTTATGAGCGTGCTGTGCCGGATGATAAGCTTCGCGAACTTGTTACATTCATTGTTTGCCATACAAATACACACATACCATGTATAAACACTAGCTTCAAGCTGAATGTCTCAACACCTACTGGTATAGGATGATGATTATGTGCCCATTATAATAATATTTGAATTAATTTTGTTTGTTTTTTATGCTCTTTATTAATAATAAAATTGATATTTATTTTCTAAGGTGGATTCGAGGGTAGAGTAATTCCTAACACAACATTTTTATAGTAGCTTAGCTCATTAGTGATTTACGGGGGCTAATTACCTAACATTTTTCTAACTAAGAAAAAACTAATTACTTACAGCGTCGATCCAGAATCACATATGGAAAACTGTAAAAGACTTTCACTTTTTAAGTAAATTAGTCGCAAAAGAACGGGCGGGGCCTCCTAAGTTCGAAAAATATCTCGGAAAACTTTTGGAAGCAAAATGTAATAAAGAAATATGGTGTGTGTAGAATTTCACCAAAGTGAACAGACTGGAATGGTGGGACGTGAGACGTGATGTATGTACACATTAATTATTCATAGTAAATTTAATTCGACAATAAATGTAATGCTATATTATATAAAGAAATACAAGTGGAATAACAAGTGGGTGGACATTTTCAACTTGAATATATATTGAGCTGCTTTGAGATTCCTCTTTTAATTAGAATTAAATGTAAGCAACTCAACGCAATTTAACTTGTTTGCCATTCAGCGAAGCGAGAATATTTTCGTATTTGAAAGGATGATAAATGACCGGATTTGATTCGAAAGATCGACACTTCATAACACACATAAAACCGGCTAAATTTCGATTGAATTCAATTTATTGGACCCGTACGAAGCAAAAAGGTCCTTTTTGTAGAAAACGTAAAAATAATTGTATAGAACAATCAAATCAATCTCATATATAGTTTGTAAAGCTGTAGTTAAGCTGACCACTATTTTTTGTTAACGATGAACCAATATTAATCATTGTGAATTTTCTCTCAATAAAAATTCAAAAAAAGGTCCTATACGTTTACTACAAACAACTTTATTGTAACATGGAGGAGACCGTATTCCACGTTGACCGTATGCAACGTTCACCGTATTCAACTTTCCCCGTATTCAACGTTCCCCGTATTCGAAGTTCCCCGTATTCAGCGTTGCACTTGCTACGTATTCTACTCTGACACTTCCCCGACCAAATCTCTTAGACGACATCTTGACTATATTTTGGCCGATTTTCAATTTTGACCTGTTTTTGACCCATAACTCCATTATTTCAGAACAATATCCCACTCCGGAACATGTTTTCCCGACGTTTTGGACCATCCCCGACAACATATCAAAAATTAATTTTTCAGTAATTTTCGCGCAGCGGAGCTAATTTTCGTCCATTTTTGCCTCTTTCGATCGACCCTGGACACCGAACAGCTAAACCGATTTTTTAAACCGGTTCCACTACCTTCACACTATGGAAATCTTTCATTTGACACCTCACTGGCTTCATTCCGGCAAATACCGGCCGAGATATAGGTTAATAAGTGCTCCCGTTCTGGACAAAATCAAAAAGTAGCCTATATCTCGGGAGTGGGAAACTTTTTCACCCAACATTGTTCAGCAATTTCGTTGCTCTAAGCCTCCACTAACGATTGGCACTCAAAAATTATCTCTACTTTGTCCAACAGCAAAAATTCCCTAACAACAAAGTGAGGAAACCCCGAAATTTGAACAGTTTTCGCTGCCTAGCTCCTCCGCATGAATTTTCTTCTACAAAGTTGTAGACAATCAAAAACTCTAAGACTTTGCTTCCTCAACCAAATCTCTAACACAACATCTTGACTGACTTTTGGCCGATTTTCAATTTTCACCCTTTCTTGACCCTTAACTCCCTTATTTCAATATCCCACCCCGGAACATGTTTTCTCGATGTTTTGGACCATACCCGACAACATATCAAAAAGTATTTTTTTTTACTCCTCAGTTTAAACGCGAAAATAACGGGATTGTGACCGACAGACAAATAAATAAATAGACACATAAATAGACAAATAGACACATAAATAAATAGACAAATAAGCAGACAAACTTTAGACGTTTATAATTAGTAATGACACGGAGAGCTGCTCCATTAATCTGACTAAAGTGCAGTGTCTTACAAAGAAAAGAATATAAATGAATAGGCTTCACGAAACACTATTCGAAGGACCTGCGGATAGTCTCCATGAAATAATATTTGCAGAATCTGCGAATAGTCTCGGCCTTTTGAGTACTTTAGAAAAATGTGTTTGCTGTGCATTTCTTGTTAATATTGTACTTTACTTTTTATTTAAGACGTGATCTATGACCTAATTATGTAGCATTTATAGCCGACAAAATGAGATTTGTAAGTTGTTAATTGGCACCACACGAAAGAATAGAAAGAACGGGAAAGGTTTTCTACACCGTTACTTCGGACGGGATTTTTGGGATATTTTCTATACAAACAGACATAATTTTCATTACATTCTTCTTCATATCCCTTGCGACGCTTCGGATGTAGGGCTTTATGGGTAATCGTACGGGTCCGCGAATATAGAACAAAAATGAAAACCTTTTTTTATGATAAGTGTTAAAGCGAAACGTTTCACGATCTTATGATTCTTCTGAATTTTGGGAATTACCTCTCATTCAGGTCCGTAGCTATCGTTTAGGGTCTCGTAGCGTGAGTTGGACCTACACTAAGGACTCTACACCCACTATCACTCTGATTTTCACTAATTTTTTTGCGCGGTGTTCTGCAGTAACTGAGTGTTTTCATTGTGGTAACAATAGAATGACAAAGATGGTGCAGAACATCGTTCAAATAGTCTCTCGCAAGAAAATATTCTTTAACAATGGAAATGATTTATAACTTTGAATTGTATCATCGTCCGACATAAGAAACGAATTGATTATTTGCTTAGCCGTTAGTGCCGATGTCGAATTTTTCGAAATTGTATCAGTAACGTCTACTCAAATATGGTAAAAACAATAGAACATGAAGACCTGGCTTCAAAAATATGGCTTGAGCGCCGATGCAATTATGTAATGCGCGGCAAATAACGAAATCATTTCGAAAAAGTCGCTATCGCTGTCGTTATTCGATAAATGGATACGCTATCGCTATCGCTATAGCGATTAGCGATAGCGATAGCGAAATTTTGCGCTATTTCGCTATAGCGCGGCAGCCTTGCCCATATCTTTCACTCAAAACCTTGAAGTGCGATGTCCGTGCTAATTTCGGAGATATATTGGTCAAAACGTTTCGCCAGCCTTCAATAACCACGTTTTTGACCAATTTTTCGATCGTAACTTTGAAAGTTCCTAATTGATTTTTCCCAAATTCTCCGTTATCAATTTTTCGATGATCTTTCAGGAAAAAAATTGGATAAGATTTATTCGATTCGACCTTTCGAACAAAAAAAAATTTATGACAATCGGAAAAGACTTCCTTGAACTATGTACAAACGACCAGAAACCCTTAGCCCTTAGACCCTTAGCCCAAGAATGCGCAGATTCATTCATTCAAAGACTTTTCGATTACCTTTCAGGGGAAAAATGATTGTGAAAATCAGTCAAGTTTTACTTCAGTTATCGTGTTGACAGACGGACCGACATTTTTTTTTTTTTTTTTTGCATATTCAGCATCTAAGGACCATGGTTGGTTGGTTTATTTGGGAAATTTAATTCGATTTGTATACAAACAAAATACATCTAAATACTTAAGAGCTAAATTAAATGTATTCACCGTCTGATTTACGTCCTGAATTAAAGCACTGAGGCCATCCTTGTTGGGCCTATTGTGCTGCAATTCCCTTTCCAAAAAGAAAATCTTTTAAAATCCCCTTTCGGGTTCATTAAACCGCTTGCTCCTCGTGATGAAGGAAAGCGCATAGGTCAATTTTAGTTCCTGTTGCTCTTCAGGAGTCAGATAGAAGTCTCCTAAGAGCCTCGTTCTGAGACCTTTCAGAGCCGGACAACTGCATATGAAATGCCTAGCCGTTTCTGGTTCTAGTCCACAGTTCTTGCAAGTTGGGTCCCATCTTGCTGAGGTGGTAGTTCGAACTGTTGTGACCCGTTAAGATTCCAACTAGTTTACTCAATTCTCTCCTGTTTAGGCTCAACAGAAATTTCGTATTCCCGTCATTACACCCTGTCAAAAATTCTTTCGATTGCCTACAGGTTAAGAGCGTATCTCATCTCTCCTGGTGGCACCGATTCGTTCTTGCTTTCACTAAGGATTTCATCAGACCTGAATATCTACTGACAGCAGGTTCTGATCCAATGAAGTTGGAATTACTTCCCTCTCTGGCCAAATGGTCAGCCTTATCGTTCCCTTGCACTCCTGAGTGTCCTGGTACCCATGTCAATGTGACTTTATTGTCTTTTGACAGAGTTTCCAGGGTCTCGAAGCACTGTAGAACTAACTTCGACGAAATCTTGACCGATGACAGTGCCTCGATAGTAGATTCACTGTCTGAAATTCTCTTATTTCTTATGCAATCTTGTTGCATCATATCTGAACTTTCACAGATGGCGACTATCTCTGACTGAAAAACGGTGGTATATGAACCCAGAGCCATGGATATATTATAATCCAAGTCAACTGAGTGTACACCTGCACCCGTTCCTTCATCTGTCTTTGATCCATCTGTGTAAATCACAACATCCGCTTCCACTGGAGGCGTTCCTGATTCCGATTCGGATCTCTTAGGTAGGTATGTTTCAAAACTTCTTTCGAAGCAGAAACGCGCTAGCATAGAGTCTTCTGGCATATCAACTTCGCTAAACTCCTCTCTGAGTTGAGCGAGAATGTTTGCATGACCAAAATTTCGATCTTGTGCAATCCAATTTCCTCCTTTGTACAGCCTGTACACTATCATTTCAGCTTCTTGTTTTAAAAACAAGTCTAGCGGCGGCAGTGACAGTAGTATTACCATCGCCGCTGTCGGCGTCGATGTCATCACTCCAGTTATGCTCAGACACGCCAGTCGTTGAACGCTGTCGATTTTCCTTCGCGTGGCGCCCAGTTCAGCTCGTGGTGCCCATACCATACATCCGTAAGTCAGTATAGGCCTTACTATGGCTCTATAATCCAATACAGAACGGATGGCCTGAGGCCCCACTTTTTGCCAAACGTGGTGCGACATGTCCAGAAAATTCTCAGTGCCTTTCTGACTCTTTCTTCCGCATGTTCTAGAGTTAAGCTCTTCGCTAAGTCCCATCTTATTTAAGTGGTATCTTAGACTATTATGACCCGTAAGCATTCCTATCATCATCCTGAGCCTCTTCCTGTCTAATCAAAGGAGATATTTAGTAACGCTCCACCTGCATCCTACCAAAAATTCCTTAGATTGCCGGCAGGTCTGAAGGTTTTCCCACAATATCTGGTGTTCCTTCTCAGTTTTTCTTCTAAGAAGATTCGCTATATATTTGTCCTATACACCGATCATCGGTTCTGGCCCTATCATTCCCGCCTGGCTTCCTTTCCCTGCTAATTCGTCAGCCTTTTTGTTGCCTTCGATGTTCGAATGACCTGGTACCCAGACTAGAAAAACTTC
Organism: Pseudolycoriella hygida; assembly: GCA_029228625.1. Classification (NCBI taxonomy): domain Eukaryota; kingdom Metazoa; phylum Arthropoda; class Insecta; order Diptera; family Sciaridae; genus Pseudolycoriella; species Pseudolycoriella hygida. Next base: position 70,762,804 of record CM055406.1, on the reverse strand, counting down.
GTTGTCTTCTAAAAGAGTTTCCATGTCATCGCCACATCGGAGCACTGATTTAGCAGACAATTTACACGAGTATAAGGCTTCAATTGCTGATTCACTATCTGTGCATATAACTATTTTCTCATTTGTCAGCCCTTTTTCCGACAAAATGCGGCAACATTTGCTAATACCTACTACCTCAGATTGGAAAACTGTAGTAACGATTTCCAGAGGAACAGAGACTTGAATGTCTTGCTCTTCGCAGTATATCCTTGATCCAGTTCCTTCTTCAGTTTTAGATCCGTCTCTAAGCACGGTTACACTTCCAACCTTTGGACACCTTCCATTCACCCACTCTGCTCTGGTTGGAACAGCCGTCTCATATTTCCTTTCGAACCGGAAAACTGTTTCCATATGGTCACTAGGCATCTCAGTTTCCTTAAACTCTTAAATCAAGTCGACTAAGATTCCTGCGTGTCACATACTTCTATCAGCTGCTTCCCAGTGTCCGTTTCTGTATAGCCTCACTACTGTCAAGGCAACTTGTTCTTTTATAAACAAGCTTATCGGACTCAGCGACAGCAATACTTCCAATGCTGCTGTTGGTGTCGACGTCATGACTCCCGTTATGCTAAGACACGCCAGTCTTTGCACTTTCGACAATTTCTTACTCACATAAGGTGTTGCAGCGCAATGAGACCATAACTAGCTACCGTAGCATAGTATTGGTCTCACTATCGCTCTATACATCCAGTATAAAACTGATGGCTTTAGACCCCAGTTTTTCCCGAATGTCTTCCGGCATTGCCAGAACACCTTCATCGCTTTATTTACTCTTTCCTGGATGTGGTCTGTCCAGGTTAGACTCTCGTCCAAAATTACTCCGAGGTATTTAACCTTTTTCGTTCGTATAAGTCGCTTCCCGAAAAGCTTTCGTTCGCTGATTTGAATATTTCGTTTCCTGGTGAAGAGTACCAGGCAAGTCTTGTCTGAGTTAACAGACAATCCGGTCCTCGCGCACCACTCTTCCACCATCTTGAATATTCTTTGCACTAGCTGTCCTAAAACTTATTCAAAAGCTTCTGAAATCAATAGCGCTATGTCGTCAGCGAATCCTACGGCGACGCATCCAGCTCCATTCAACTTCGTTAGCAAGTCGTCAACAGTAATATTCCATAGAATAGGTGGCCTGTCCTTTTCACTCCAAATAGATTCACTGAAAGCAATCTGTTGCTCAACATAGCCATTATCCATCTTATCAACGTCCTATCGACATGAAATCTCCTCAAGGCGGCACTTATGGCGCTGAAGGTCACTTTGTTGAAAGCACCCTCCAAATCCACAAACGCCGCCAAGATGAGCTTTTCATGTGTCATATTCTTCTCCAAGTTATGTACGACTTGGTGAAGAGCCGTGTCCGTTGATTTGCCCGATAGATATGCGTGCTGGTTTTTATGCAACGGCTTCGATTTCAAAATCACATCTCTGATGTACCGGTACCGGAATGTTAGTATGGCGCCAAATTTTGAAATGAGAAATGTAAAGCATAATAATTTTATGTCCTTCTAAAATTGCTCAAACTTTTAGTAATTTTAATTTTTCAGTGAAACTTTTGAAAATTCTCAAATTTCTCAATTTTTTTAATTTTTCATTTGAATATTACGCTTCATTCGCTTGACCATCGTCACGATTTTATCATAGAATTCAATCGTTCTTCCTACACAACGCTTTTTCTTGTGTTTAGTTGAAAATTATGGTAAACAAAAAAAAAAAATCGTGACAACATTTTATCATTGAAACTTTAAAGTGAACGCTTTTAAATGACTCTCATGACGAAAAAATCTTTTTTCATGCAAACCAATTCTAATAAAGTCGTTGTCGTCAACAAACAAGTACACAAAATATACAAAAGCTCTGCATGACTCTTGTGTATTGTGTACAAATATATTCTTTACATTAATAATGGGCTAAAATGTAACACGCATTCTTATTATCTGCATAAATCACGACCCCGTAAATGAAAATAAATATTCGTCACGCTTATTTATGTGTCAAAGACATTTTGTGTGGCACCAAAGTATATTCGTATAAAAAAGTAAAAATTATTTGTCGAAAGTTTGGAGAGCGTTCACGACACAAAAAAATCAGTCAACAAATCAATTACTTTCCATATTATGTCGTTAAGTTTGACAGATTGTCTTTTCTATTATGCTTCGTGTATGACTAGAGACTGATTCGTCATCTATGCCTTTCTCTTTCTTTCTGCTTCAAAGTCGATGAGTTAAAATGTACTTGGCACGGGGCTAAAAAATTTTCATTTTCATAGAGCACCCGAACACGAACTCAAATTACTTATCAGGGATTTAGGGTTTTAAGAACTTCATGGGTTTCGATTCCATTATGTTCGGGTTGCGGGTTTCAGGTTCGAAAAATTCCATCGGATTGGGCTCGGTTTGAGCCGGGTTTCGAAGAAAGGTCGGTTCAATAAATCAAAAATAGCGAAAATAATTGCAGTATACGTTAGTTTGTGTCAAGGTTATGAATTTTCTGTTAGATGCATTCGTCTAACATTAGTTTGGGCGACCAATTTGTTGATGTTGAAAGAGGTTGTTCATAAATTACGTAACACAAGGGTTGGTATGAGACAAGCGTAACAGATATAACAAATTTGAGTCAAATTTGATCCTTTTTGCGTGACAGGAAGAGGGGGATGGTCTGGAAATATTTATTTTTGCGTTACGTAATATGAATGTCCCCAAACACAGATCATCGAATCCTTTGTTTATTTCCTGTTCATCATTTTTTTTTATTATTATTATTTTTATTTGCACCGCCAAATATTGGCTGAATAAAAACTAATCTTACAGTAAAATTGACAATAAATGCAACAAAATAAACTTAAAATCTAAAACTATCACAACTTTTCAGCACGATCCCTAATTTGCTCTAATATATCATATTTAAATTTCTTCCTGTTTCTGCTACTGATCACAGTGTTTTTGAATTCATTAATAAGTTTAATCAACCGAACAATCGGCTGATTACTTAAATATTCACTACAGTGTCTCGGTTCAATCAATAAATTCAAAGTTGACTTGCGCAAATCATATTTACTACTATTACGCACAAATTTTGAAGAAATCCGATTGTCATTGATTTTCCGCATGAATATGTCATAAGCTAACGTTGCATCAGCTACTGTCCTATGCCACTCCAGTCGTTGCAATCCGACTTGTTTACAGCGGTCATCATAAGGCGCTAAGCGATAAGACTTTGCATTTCTCCTGCTGCTTAGCAAATGAATTACAAACTGCTTCTGTATCGACTCTATGTCATCATTGTATACATTAGATGACGGATTCCAGATCGATGAAGCAAATTCTAGTCTCGATCTAACGTAAGCGATGTACAACGTGCGTTGCGTATCCAATGTGAACCTGCCATTCGAATGATGCTTTATACAACCAATTATTTGTCGGCTTTTCATAGTCATTTGTTCAATATGATGTCCGAAATGAAATCGTTTGTCTACCAGTACACCAAGGTCATTTATTTCGTCCACTCTCTCAATTATATGATCACCCATAGAATATTTCGCTTCGATAAACTCTGCATTGTCTCTGTAAGCACTGAAGATAAAACACTTCCCTTCATTGAAATAAATGCGATTATCCTCGCACCACTGTATTAATCTATCAATGTCTTGTTGCAATCGATACGTGTCCCTGTGATCGTAGATAATAGCTGCCAATTTGATGTCGTCAGCAAACAGTAAGGCGTTAGCAAATGCAATTACATCGACAATATCATCAATAAACACAGTAAACATTAGAGGACCAATGGAACTGCGCGGAGGGACACCAGAGGGTGACTCATAAACTCTGGATTTAGTCTTATCTATTTGTACGAAGTTAGTCCTTTCCACCAAAAATTCGCAAATCCATTTCGCTGTCTTCTTTCCGAAACCAAATCTTGCAAACTTGATCATCAGCAAACGAATCCATACCTTGTCAAATGCGGTTTTAAAGTCACCATAAAACACATCGAGTTGACACGAACGCTCGAATGCTTCATGTGCCATCACTGACAGGTTAAGTAGGTTGGTTACGACCGATCTCCTGTTCCTGAAGCCGTGTTGCGCGTTCGATTGTTTTGCCTGTATTCTATCGCTGATTTTACGCTTGACTGCTATATCGTATACTTTCATTACAACTGGCTGAATAGCGACGACTCTGTAATTTTTTATCTCAGATTTGATTCCTTTCCTTTTGTAGACTGGCACTATTCGTGACGTTTCAACTCATCAGGCCCGGCTCCACTTTTCGAATCCAAAGAATTAATGGCCGCTTCAATATCCAATAGCGAAATGTTTATGTCTTCTGCACCACAAATCGGCACAAATATATCGTCAAAATTATAAGGTTCTTCGTCGTTAACGTAATTGGATTCGAAGTAGTCAGCAAATAGGTTCACTATCTCATCCGTTGATTTTCCAACCCTTTCGCCATTACACATTTCGTTCGGATAGCAATCTTCTCCACTCTTAAGTTTAGCAAATTTCCAGAACTCTGATGGATTAGATCTAATGTTTTCTTGTACCCTAAGATAGTATTCTTCCTCAAGACGACGATATTCTTCACCAAACTCATTCATAGCTTTTATATAAATGTCCATCGACTCCGTGTCCTTGAATCTTTTTTTAAATAGCTTATCTCTGCGATTTTTCAGTCCTTGCACGTCGATTGTCCACCACTTCGGTTTGTTTAAATACTTTTTCTTTGTTGTCTTTGGCACGTTCTTATCCACAAGGTTACTCATTACTCTACAGAAAAAATCGTATGCTCCATCTGATCCCAAATTCGTGCTGGAAATTATACGATTCAAGTTGTTGACACATACGTTCATAATTTCCTTTCGAATATTGATAGGTCGTTATCAGCTCAACGTTGTTCGGTGCATCTAAAATATAATCAGCGATGATTTCGTAAGGAATGTGACTTGGATCTTGTTGTGATCGTTCGATTATGGAAAATCTGTCCTTTGAATCCTTTGTTTATTTCCTGTTCATCATTTAAATCGTCAGGCGAGCCTTCCTGTTGCCACCAAGAATTTGTTAAGATGCCAAGAATCTTACGTCTCAGATAATAGAATTTAGGCCAATCAGCACATGTCTGCCGTTTCTCCTTCTAATCCACAAGAGCATCTAGGAGATTCCGATAGCCGATTCAGCCCTCAATGTCTAGTTTTCGCACCCACGACCGACCTATTTTGACCAGATCTCTGGCCCATATAACCTCTGGGAAAAAGCACTTCGTGGGCCTTCGTTGCTGTTAAATCTTTTCAAATTCATCAAGAAAATCTAAATATTTGAAGAACTCCGATTCTTTCTCCAAATCTAAATTTTTGAGAAAATATATATTTCTAGGAAATTCCAAAATTACATGAAAATTTAAATTTTCAGAACAATTAAAATTTGTAAAAGAATTTGACTTTCTCAGAAAATTTAAGTTTTACAAGATATGCGAATCGCCGAAATCATCAAATTTTCTGGAAAATTAAGCTTTTAGGAAAATAAATCAATGCAAGAAAATTCACATTATTGAAGCAATTTGTAAATCCAAAATTAAATAAAAAATAATGCGAAAAAACAAACGTCGATCTATTCCGAAATTTCTTCACAACAGAGTCATACAACGGTGGCCTTAAAAGATCCCGAAAATCTGCAATTCAGCACTAAGTCATACTGAAGTACCTCAGGGAATGTACTTAATGGCGTGCATGTAGTCCAGTTATTATTGACTTTGTTTAAGAAGAAAGAAGTTATTTGAGCTGCGTCTCAGCGAAGGTGGAAAAAAAGAAGCGGGGTCGAAGGGCGGACGCCCCCGCTGTGATGAGTCAAGGGGGGTATAGACCACCTTGCGGGGTCTAAAGGGCAGAGCCCCTATCGGTGTTTGGGGCAGAGCCTCATGCACGTTAGGCTGCCTGCAAGGCGTAAAAAAGTTAGCCGCAGGCGTAAAAAATAAGCCAGCCGCAGGAGTGAGGTGGCAGAGCCCCCCAAACTCAATCAGGCGTTTTAATGTTTCACAATTTTTGTTATCATTCGGGATTAAGGTTATTCGGGATTTTTGTACATTCGGGATTATTGATTTTCGGGAATTTTGTTATTCGGGATTTTGGATTTTCGGGATTTTTGCATTCGGAATATGTGCATTCGGGATTTTAATTTTCGAGATTTTTGACGGGAGCCCACAAAACAAATGTACAAAAAATTTAAATCAGAAACGTTTGAATTTTACAAAAAAATGCACCAATTAACGAACTGAACTAAATGAAACTGCATATCTACATACATTTTTGGCAAAAAACCAAAAGCGGCAGATTTGTAATTCAGGATTTTTTTCGGAATACGATGTCCATCCATTCGTTCTACTTGACCGAGCCAACGTAGTCTATTTATTTTTGTTGTTCTGACTATGTCCGGCTCTTCAAAGTAATTATATCGTCTGCGCCATCGGTTCAGTTTTCGCTCAAATAGTACAAATAATATAAAATATTGCACGCAGTACCTTTCGTTCGAACGTTTGCAGAGATTGTTCATCTTTCTGTGTCGTATACGAATACGAACTTATTGACCATTTTGAGTGTGTGTGCCGATCGTTACGTTATCTTCCTGATAATCGATTCGTAGACGTGATGATCATGTATTCCGTTTTTCCGTCCTTGACATTCAACCCAAGGTCGGCATCTTTCCTCTCGTCATAAAGTTATCTTTAACAACATCCATATTTCGTCCAATTATGTCTGCAAAACCAAGCAACTAACTGGACTTGGGGAAAATAATGCATCTGGAGTCTATGTCCACGTACAGCTGCTTCGAGGGTCAAATTGAAAAGCAGCGTTTTTTTTTATTAATATATCGTCGTTTACAAGTTTATATCATAATTAAATTCTAATGTGCCTAGCACTGTGAAAGAATTTAAAACAATTTGAAAACAGGAAATATCTAGAAACTTTTATTATTTATGATTTATGGATAAAGAGATGGAAAATTTTGATCAGTAAAAATTATAAAAAATAGAAGAAAATAAGAATGTGACTTAACAAGGAGTCGAAGAATTAGTATGGTTGATAGCTCAAGACAACGATTAGCCAAGAAGAGCCGCGGCTGGTGGTACACTCTCTTTGTTCAGCCATTATACCTCCATTAGTAGATTTAAACGATTTTTTCAGATTGATATATTTATCTTATGTTATTAAGTTTCTTTTTTTTTTCCTTTTTCAGTAGCCCCTCAACAAGTTGCCCATATTTGCGTCAAAATGTGCACCATAGTGCCTGATCATCTTCCCGATTCCTGATCATCTGCACGGATACTGATAACCATTCCTTAAGTAACCCTTTGAACTGACCGACTGGTGCGTTCCGAATCACTTCAGGAAGTGCATTGAACAATTTTCCCCCAGCGATGGTGACCGCCTTGATTCCTCTCTCCGTTTTCCTCGTGCCCACAACTACCACCGGTCGTTTCCTAGTTGGGTAGCGATGCGTTGTGCACTTTATAGTAACAGCATTATGTGTTTTCTTATGCAGTGCACCATGCACAAAGCAGTTCACACTTTGCTGATAGAGGCTAAAAATATTTAGTACTCCAGGGCAATGTGTCGTGAACAGGTCGGCAGTAGAGTGAGTTTGCTTCAGCTTACAGACGTGCTTCAGACATCGCTTCTGCAAGGTCTGCAGCTGTTTCAGGTCTGTCTTACTTGCACTCTACCAGGCTCCCACAACATGATTCAGATGTGAGTGTCCGAGCGCATAATAAATTTTCAAGAGAATAGATTTAGGCAGCCTGTGCTTAATCTTGCTCAGAACTCCACTTAGAGATGCTAACTTTCCGCAGATCTGAGAAATGTGAAGCTTCCAAGTCAGACCTTCATCTATAACCAGACCCAGGTACTTGTAGGTGGAGACAACTTCTACTACATTCCCATCCAAGGTTATCTGGCCAATGTCATTCTCCTCCCGAGCCCTCGTTCGAAAACTTTGGGTTTTTTTACGTTTAGGGTCAGGCTGTTAATCTCCAGAAAGTCATTAATTAGAGCAAGGTCGGAAAGAAGATCACTTACATTCTGCCTATACGTTAAATTTGCACAGAAAACCCCTGTATCGTCTGCAAATAAATTCACTAATAAATTTCGTGGCCAGTCGATGCACATCATTTATGTACAGCAGGAATAGTAGCGGACCTAGCACACTGCCCTGCGGCACTCCAATGTCGATAGGTTTAAGGCTACTTTGCGCCTGACCAACCTGCACACATTGGTGACGATTGCGAAGGTAGCTTTAAATGAGCTTTAGCGGTATGCCTCTAATGCCTGACATCTCAAGCTTATACAAGAGCTTCTTATGGTTGACACAGTTAAATGCCTTAGTTAGATCAAGGAAGAGAGCACTTTCTCTCTTTCCCTCATCCAAATCATACATTAATTTGTCCAGCATCTCATATATTGCAGTGTGAGTACCAGATTTTCTCCTAAACCCATACTGCCGCTCATATAGGAACCCTTTTTTTAGGAAGTTTAACATTCTATCTAGAATTATCATCTCAAAGATTTTATTCACCATCGGTAACACTGAGATAGGTCTATAATTCGAGGGGTCAGTTCTACTTTCAGCCTTAAAAACAGGGGTGACGCGGGCCACTTTTAGGCTGTCGGGATAAATACCAGTGCTCAGAGAGAGGTTTATACACTTAGCAAGCACCATAGAGATAAGATCAGCGCATTTTTTTAGGGATAAGGCCGAGATTCCGTCCACTCCAGAACTTTTCTGCACGTCTAATTTTTCCAATAAATCCTGGACTTCATATTCATTGCAAGAGGATCTCCTTGACGTAGGCCTTTCTCAATGTCGAAAGTCTCTGACAGTTGATTGCCAATCCTTACTCGGATATTAGCTCCGTTTAATGTTAGCTTCGTTAGCGAGATCAGTTTATTGGGGTTTCCAAACTCCCCCATGATTTTCCATAGATTACTTCTTCTAACACTGTCATTGGCTGTCTTGAAGTCAACGAACAAATGGTGTGTTTCAATGTTGTACTCCTTGCACTTCTCCAAGACCTGTCTGATATTAAATAGCTGGTCCGATGTCGAACGACCTACACGAAAACTACTTTGGTATTCACATATCGTAGATTCCGTGTATGGATGGAGGCGCTGATATAGAATATTTGCGAATATCTTGTAAGCAATATTCAGCAGAGCGATTCCTTGAAAATTGCAACACTCCAATTTGTCACGTTTTTGCATATGGGACAAAGTATGCTGTATGTATTCACTACTAAAAATCCAATCCTAGGATTCTCCAACTTTTTTCAATGTAGAAATTCATTTGTCTAATTCAGTAAAATATCTAGGCGTTTGGTTAGATCCCAAGCCAAAATGGAACACTCATGTTAACTTATCTATTCAGAAATCTATAGCAATACTGTGGCAATCTCAGAGAGCAGTTGGAACTAACTGGGGTTTAATCCTTCGTTGGATTTACACTTCCATAGTAAGACCTAAACTGTGCTACGCTGCTGTTATTTGGTTGCCGAAGTGCAGGTTCTCCAATACGCAGATTAAGCTGTCAGCAATACATCGTTTAGCACTTACGATGATAACTGGAGCCATGAGTTCAGCCCCCACTGGGGCACTTGAAGTCCTACTCAACATCAAACCCTTACATACCTTTATTGAAACTAAAGCCAGATCGACCGTGCAGAAAATCGGCCTTTTTCGAACCCTCCTCCCCCCTGTCACGCCAGACTCATACCCCCCCCCCCCTTCGGTGTCACGTCAAGCCAACTTACCAAGAAATATTACACTCAAATCTCGAGAAGTATTAGCACCAAACGTTTATGTACGGTAAAGTATGTTACAGTAGTACGTTGCATGACAGAAGAACAAAAGCTAACACAAAAGAATCACATCAGGACTCTGCCATTGTCCAGCAATAACAAAAGCTAGAGCCGAATGTCTGGGTGCTTACCAACTACGGTACAGCACCATCCGGAATATCCGTCCTAAACACATCCTCAACTTATTTAACTGCAGCACAGTTATAAACTAAAACCCGTGGGTTCAGAGTCAGCCCACTTATCCTATCCTATGCTGGTCTTCGACTCTTCCGATAGCTCATGGTCATTCCAGATGCGTATGATGAGCTCGTGCATCTCCATACATAGCGCGTTGCCACCGTTCTCGAAAAGTTCTCCAGGTAGGTTGTCAGTCCCCCCTTTGATATTTTGGAGCCTTAAAATTTCAACTTCAACTTCTTGCATCGGTGGTTCATCTATGTATGGTTGCGCAGTCTGAAATGGTAATTCGTCGTATTCGTCATCTTGGCTGAGCGGTCTGTTCGTGTTAAGCAGTTCCTGAAAGTACTCATCCCATTACTTTCCGGTAAAAGTTTCGAGTCTCCTTCCCATTACCAAACTTCTCAATTTCGATTAAAACTTCCTTTTCACGCTGTCGCTTCCGTCGGAAGAGTTTTCTCTCGAAATTCCTTTTAGAATAGTACTCTTCCTGGCCAGTTCGAGTGAATCTACTTAGAATTTTCAGACGAGCAGCGTTTTTGTCGTCCATGGGCTTCTGGCATTCATCGTCAAATCAGTAATTTTTTTATTTCCCGTTCTCGTTCCCACTGTCTCTGCTGCGGCGCTCTCTACGTTCCGTCTAATTTGATTCCAAGCATCGTCTACGCTTTGTCTCCAGACTGTCCTCGTATTGACGTTTAATTCTGTAGTTTTTCCACGTCTCACCTTTTCAAGGCCGGTTGTCGATTGTGTTGTGCCGATATTCGAGACCTAGTTACCGCTCTCACCAGGTGGTGATCGGAATCTACATTCACAGCCTTTAACATTCAACATATTTGAACAGTGACGTCCATCTATCAAAATTTAGTCAATCTGGTTTTTGGTTCACTTGCTGTTGAGATCATTCGCCACCACCCTACTAAGTCGCCATCCCATCTTGATATCAGCTAGCTGCCTTCGGTCCTCCCTATACGTGACGTTTAGGTACACATTTTTTTTAAGCCGATGTACCCTACTAGTTATGAATTTAAGAAAAGAAGGGAAATGAGAAGCGCGGTAGCCAGAATTGAGGTCGCACGTGTTCAACAAAAGGGGATTGAGTAGCGAAACAAAGTTAGCTATTCACAGGTCAATTTTCAGTTCTACAGAGTGAAGAGAGAGTTGGGTTGACTGCGGATCTCGCGCATGACCTGGAGGTTTCTGATATGAGGATTCCTAGGTTAATCGGAGGGAGCACTGGGATAATCACATTAGGAACGGCGACATTAGGGAAAACTTAAGAGTTTAGTCGTCTGTGGTGGTTGAGGCACGTTCAAAGGAAGGCTAATAATAGGCTACCAAAAAGAATCTTAGATGCACAGGTCCCGGGAGTTAGGCCAAGGGGTAGACCAAGGATAAGGTTTATAGATTTAATTAAATCAGATTTAGAAGTTAGGGGACTTTTTCTGGGCGAACAAACCATCTCCTTGGCAGGCGACAGGAGGGCATGGAAGGGGGGTTGTACAACGTCCTAGGTTTGTGTCATAAAGACCTCACAACGAAAGTTACATAATGATCTATAAAGTTTGATGATGATTTAGTTCTCAAATCGTCTTTACCGACTTGTAGCTCAATTGTCAAATTTTATGCGTAGATTGATTGGGATATTTTGAAAAACTCCTTATTTGTTCCGTAACTTTTATTTTTATTTTTACAATTATTTAGCCGACCGGTTTCAATATTCTTACCATCTTCAGGGCCTAACTATTACTAAAATTTGAAAATTAAATAAGTGCAGGGAATCGGTAGGCTTATCACAATTACATCAAAACATAGAACCATTCGGAAATACAAGAACATTCACATACAGTAATAAGATTCATTTGAAATACCCGATTACAATTAATTTCACGTGATATGACGATATGACGATGTCACATACAAAAAAACGTTCTTTATAAAGCAAACATTTTCATAAATCAAGGTACTTCAAATAGGTGACTGTATGCATTACCTGCGTCTTTATTCACTGCTTTAACTTTATGTAAATGTATATACAGGGATTCGATCAAGTCTAAATTTGGATGTTTCGCACTTCGTGCAACAATTTGAAGTCTTTTTTTTGTCTATTTTATGGTTTTGAGTCACACAATGTTCTGTAAATGCCGTTTCGTCAGTGTCTTTATTTTTAACATATGTCACGTGTTCGAAAAAACGGATTTTCACTTTTCTTTTCGATTTTCCCACATATTTGGCTTCACACTTAGGATGAGGATGCGGACAAGTTCCTAAATAAATACCGCAACTTGTTTTTACTTGAAAAAGCCATTTGGATGTTGTGTTTTCTGAAGACATTTTTCATTTTGTTCGTTACTTTTGGAAAGTAATTGAAGCCGACATATGCGGATTTCTTGTCATGAATTGGGATCAAAGTTGTATGTTGTCGTAAAAGTTTTTTATTTTTGTGTTTTTAGATCAATTTACTCACAAATTCGTCCTGGCAACCATTTACCATTTTTCTTTGCGACTAGTCGTATATGGCCAACTTCCGCTTCAAAATTTGAGTCCGATAAAGGAATATTGCATAAACGGTGGATCATCGAGTTAAAAGCTGCCTCGCGTTGGTTTAATGAGTGGAAAGATGTGATTGGGATAATCTGTCAATGTCAGTGGGATTTCGATAAATATTAAATTAAAAGTTAGATCCGTTGCGTGTAATTGTCAAGTCCAAAAATGTCAAACAACCGTTCTCTTCTTCTTGATGCTTGAACTTGATGTGTGCCAGTCTAATGTTTCTTTGACTTTATCTAGTATTACGATTGCAAAAATATCATCCACATAACGTCGCCAGAATCGGGGAAATAAGTTGTTGGTACTAATTTTTTGTTCCAACTCATCAACATAAAAATCATATATCAAGGGGCTGAGAGGGTTTCCCATGGCAGTGCCACTCGTTTGTTGATAGTATTTTCCTCGGAATTTGAAATAAGATTGTTGCATGCATAATTCGGTCAGCTCGATTAAACCCGCGCGTCGCATAGGATTTATTTTGCAATATTTGTATGGAGTCTGGGACTGGAACACTAGGAAAATAAGAATCAATATCAAAAGATACCATTACTTCGTCATGACCAATAGAAATCTTGTGTAAATCGTTAATCAGTTCTCTCGAATTTTGGATTGTGTATCGCTTCGGTGGTTCCGTTGCACTGAATTCGCTTGATAACCATTTCGCTAATTTATACGTCGGAGTACCAACACAGCTGTTAGTCGGTCTCATTTGGTCTCCACCTCCTTGATGAATCTTGGGGAGTCCGTATAGATGGCCAACATTCGTATCTATCCTATGTTAATCAATGGATTTACTATATTTACTGCCTTAAAAGTGTCTGATACTTGCAGCAGGTAACTCAATTTCTTTTGTGTTACACTATCGTTCCCGAAGAAGAAAATACAACTTGCTGAACGTACTCCAAAAAAGGATCAAATTTCCGAAAATTTTGTTGATTTTAGCATAATTATCATGCATGTGGTTTGCGTGCAAATTGGAAAATATAGTCGCTGTAAATTATGTTAGTTTATGTGATATATAGTGGTATGTGTTACCTGGTAACGTTGGCATAATTATCACGTAATAATAATTAAAATACTTTAATTAGCTGATAATGGATGTGGTTTGTAACTGGCGCTTTATCACGGAAATCAAAGTTTTGTTTTATTTGACAGTTTGGTAAATTGTATTTGATGAATTCAGGCTCGAATTAATGCCATAAATAGATCAAAATAATTTTCCACAGACCGACCTATTCATTTTCCGTAATATTTTTTATTTTTCAAAAAAAGGAAAAACTTTTTAAATACGAAACATCAGTTGAACAATTTTTATTCATAACTTTTTAAATAAAATACCTGCTTCGTTTGAATACAATGGATGGGAGGCGTCTCAAGTAAGCAAAAGTTAAAAGCGTTTAAGCTATTAATTTCAACAATCGAGTTTTCGCAAAACTTTTCTATAAATGTTCGTTTGGGAAATTTATTCTAAATTCTTTTTTAATTTTATTTTGGAAATTTTATAGAAAATAGTTTTATGTGCACGTGCGAAAAAGTTATGAATGAATTAAGTGATGTGAAGTTAAACTTTATTTTTCGATTCCAGTGGATGAAATTTACTTACCCTGAGGTCTAGTTCTGATTTAGTTCTAATGAAAAGTTTATCAAGTCAATGAATGAGTGTTTTTTTTTTAAAGTTTTGCTTAAATTCACATCTGTCTAAACTATCGTCAAACTTTTCAGCATAGTCTAGTTTTCTACTATAATTATATTGTAATTATTTTCATATTGATATTGCGCCCACCACCCGCCGCGCCGCCTCCACAGAATGTAATAAATTGAAAAAAATCGAGGGGTGGCGCTCCAGGTGAAGTAGACAAAGGAGTGGTTACAGGCCCGTAGCCAGAAATAATTGCCAGGAGGGGCATAGCCCATCTGCCCATATAGCACAAATGACGTACATTTGAAATAGGTGGAAACTGCGCCGTTAGCGAAATTTCTGGTGATTCTCAAGTCTAACAACTCTTTACTATAGGGCCAGATGCAAAAACGGAGTAAAATTTTTTTACAGAAATAAGCAACAATTAGTTGAACTATTAAATCATCATATTTTATGGGAAATCACGAGCGGAGCGAGCGAAAAAAATTTTTGACACCGTTTTGAAAAATTTAGTATTGTTCATGGTGTTTCCATCTTTCCAAAATAATATCACAATTTATTTTCACTTGAAATTATCTTCTTCTTGGTTCATATTATAACTCATAAAATGTCATGAAGGTTAAATGTGCGAAGTTCCACTACGCCTAAAATGTATACAGCAACGGACTTTTAAAAACAAGCTTATGAATAACATAAAATGTCAAATTTATTTTGCTTTTCCGGCGCCCATATTTTTCCAAAATCGTTCGCAATATTTATATAGAAAATTTCCTAAATTTTAGCCGCAGGTTTTTTTTAGTATCTAGCATACAGTTTCTGTTATAGCGTCACAGAAAAAAAATTTTTTGAGTACTATTCTTATATGAGAAACATATGCAAATACCCGTACGTAAAGCATTCACGTGCGAAAAGCCTCGATGTACCAAACTCTTACTATTATCATAAATATAATGCGCATCAGAATGCAGTCAAAATCTTTTTGGACCATCAGAATTCAAACGACTCTCAGAAATTACCCAAAGTAATGTCGAAAGCCCTCCCGAAGTACATTTTCTGAACTCTGACACCAATCACTCGTTGTCTAACGTTTTTATCCCTCTGAGTTCTAGAAGTGGCTGAGTCTCTGGATTGGGACATTTTTCGGGAAAACCCTGAAACACGTGTTCGACAACATTTAATTCTCTACAACTTTGCCTTTGGAAGCAACTTTCTATCTGTCATTGTTTTGATATATGAAGCATCCCTACCAATTCTAGATGTGGCTAAATCTCGGGATTTGGACGTTTCTGGGAAAAACCCTGAAACACTCGTTCGCTAAAATTTATTTCTCAACAATTTTGCTATTGGAAGCAAATTTCCATCTGTCATAGGTCTTGAGATATGACTCATCCCTACCAATTCTAGAAGCGGCTAAATATCGGGATTGGGACGTTTCTGGGAAAAACCCTGAAACCCGTGTTCACTAAAATTTAATTCTCTATAACTTCGCCATTAGAAGCAGCTTTCCATCTGTCATAGCTCTTGAGATATGACTCATCCCTCCCCACTCTAGAAGTGTCTAGATCTCAGAATCGGGACGTTTCTGAAGAAAACCCTGAAACAGGTGTTCGCTAAAATTTGATTCTTTACAACTTTGCCTTTGAATGCAACTTTCTATATATCATAGCTCTTGATAATGAATCTTCCCTTCCAATTTTAGAAGTGGCTGAATCTCGGGATTGGGACGTTTCTGGAGAAAACCCTGAAACACGTGTTCGCTAAAATTTAGTTCTCTACAGATTTCTAAAAGTACCTTTCTAACTGCCTTAATTCTAGAGATATCTAAGAAAAAGTCTCGCCTACCCCCAAAAAACCATGTTTTTGGACACCTTTTCGACCATATTTCCTAAACTACGCGATCGAGTTTGCTCATCTTTGAACTTGAACCATGGGACATATGTACCTTTCAGCGAAAAAAAAAGTTCAGGGCGATCGGTGCAGCCGTTTCGAAAAAAAAGTGGAGACGGACAATTTTTTAAATATTGGATGTGTGGGAGCCCTGAATTTGTAGTAAACGTATAGGACCTTCGTACTTCGTATTCGTACGGGTCCAAAAATAAAAAAGTTTTTGAAAATCCCGGGCCCCCTAAAAAAGCCGGGCTCGGGGAATCCCGCCTTCAACCCTCATCGGGCCTGGGCCAAGTAGATACTGGGCAAACACAGTCTGTTAATTATATGATGTAGATGAGCATGGAAACAGGGAACCCAAATGTTTAAAAAAAAATGAGAAATTTTGGTTGAACGCATCGACACGCACCACTGAATGTAGTGAACATCTTTTGCATTTGTGTAGAGGCATAAGCTTTTCAATATTACTCCATTTATCATGACAGAGCTTAGATGGCGATTTAATTAATAAATCAAGCGTATATCGCACTTTTGTTCCAAAGGAATTAAAAAGTTAATGTTTTATAAAATATTGCAGAGATTTCAGCAGGTATCTAAAAATACCTCTATCTGAGGCGTACCTCAACCATCTTACATTAACAAAAAATTACATTAACTGTAGGTGATTTCATCGAACACTCCATTCAGGTGAACTTGAAATATAAAATAGAATAAAAAATATAATTTGCGAGCAAAAATTTTTGAGAAACAAAGTAATAAATTGATATCCCAGATAACACAGATCACACTTTTTAATGTGGTTGCCCACTGAATGTACATTAAATGTGCGAAATTCAATGTTGTTAAGAATATGTACATAAAGTGTACAAAAAATGTGCCTGTAAAGTGGTACATATTTCGATATACATAAAAAGCACATTTTTGTGCTATTAAAACTCGAAATTATTGCACTATATCATAAGTACCTTTTTCGTACATTTTATGTGCGTGATAAGGTTTACACTATTCCTATCACATTGAATGTACCAAAAATGTGCTTGTGATGTAGTACATTTTTCGATGTAAATAAAAGGCACATTTTTTGTGCCATTAAAACTCGAAATTATTGCACTAGATCGCAAGTACATTTTTCGCACATTTTATGTGCGTGATAAGGTGTACACTATTCCTATCACGTTTAATGTACCAAAAATGTGCTTGTGATGTAGTACATTTTTCGATGTAAATAAAACGCACATTTTTTGTGCTATTAAAACTCGAAATAATTGCACTAGATCACAAGTACATTTTTAGATTATGTGCTTCGAAAAATGCTCATCTTATTTTTTCAAAAATGTATATTTTTAGTCCGTGAATGGATATCAGGCTGCTTTTGGTTGGGTAACATTAAAAGAAAAGTATGGAATTTTAAAAGAAAAAAGCTAACGGGGAATAGATTTTTTATTGTTTCGCATAAAATCAATTTCAAATAACAATTAAACAATGAAGATAATACAATAATTTCAATGCAGCATCAATATGTCTTACAGTGCGTTCGATCAAATAAATTTAAATAACACTCTGTGGAGTTTGTTTAATTTTCATTTACTAGCTAGGATATCTTCCAAAACTTTTTCTCCTCAGTACAAAAAAAAGTACATTTAATGTACTTTCTATAGTTTAACATTTTATACAAATTTAACACACCAACACAAAAGTATCCGGTGGCAGCATTGGTAAAGCAGTCGACTCATAATCCCGAGCGTCTTGGGTTCAAGCCCCGCAAATGGCAGAAATTTGTCTAATAAAAAAATGAGAGCTTGGCACAAAAAAATGTAGATGGAGGACAGGACGTAGCGATCATCAGAATAAGAAATACCGAAATAGAAAAGTCGGAAAACTAAATTAATTTTTCCTTTCTTTTTTTACATAACATTATATGTACATGAAATGTGCTAGTAATTCACACTAAAAAGTACATTAAAGGTACATTAGTTGTGCATTCAAAGTGTTTTAAATGTTCATTAGATGTACATGTAACTCACATTTAACATAACAAAGAAAAGATGTAACGGTAAGGGTGCTTTTTAATATACATTAAATGTCCTGGAACTGAAGCACATTAAATGGGATCAGCACATTCTCCGATGCCACTTTATGTACATTTCTTGGGGTCAATTTTTATCTGGGTATTTGACAGTAATATGAGCATTGAAAAGGTTGATATATAATCCGAAATTCCAAGGGAGGCAGAAACAATTTTAGGAGGAGCAATGCCCCTCCTGCTCCCCCCAATCCCTCAGCATCTGTATCTGCAGCACAATCATACATACAGTAACACATTACAATCAAATACAGCAAGATCTTTAATTATCGAAACTTTCGAATTTCGTTGTCGGAATATGAAATGTTGAGTATTCAAACCGTTTGAAATATTTCGTCTTTGAATATTCCTAAAAAATTTGAATTTTGAATTTTGTGAAACTTTTTTACACAACTTCCGGGTGTTCGATTTAGGATTAGACGAAGGAGAAGTTAGGGTACCATCTCCTTGGAGGGTAATGGTGTAGTTCATCACTCAGGAACTGCAGAATAAAAATCTCATACAGAAAGGAACTAAATGACCTAAAAAGAATGATGATGATGAAAATTCATCATTGTAAATTATTAAATTTTGTGAGATCATCATCATCATCATTTAGAGAATCATGATCCTCATTCAACTCTGTACAGTTGCAGAAAGGTAAAAACCAGCATATCAAGCTAAAATTATGCTTGATGTGCTGGTTTTCATTTTTCTGTCGCTGTAGACCGTTTATACATGTCGCTCATATCATAAGCCTCCACGTCAATTATGTAGAATCGTATAAAATATTTTTATCGTCAAAAACCACTCAAAAAATATTTGCATTCATGTAAGTAAGGCTTCCAATTAAATTATTTCTAACTCTTTTTTCTTGCATTTTCAGGTGAGTCAATAGACAATAGTTTCTATGGAATTAAGGACGTCGATATTGTAAGTCTTTCAACAATTTATTTTCTATACAGCCATGAATCCTGCATTTTATGAGATACCAATCCAATTTATCCAACAAAATTCACGCATGTAGATCCATACATAAACGACAGGTGAAGCAGCCAATAGAGAGTTTGGGCTGGAGACAAATAGAAAAAAAAGTAAAACTTATCCCAAGTAACATTTTGAAAACCAATAACTTATTGGTTAAAATAACGTTATTATAACGTTGTCGGAACCGTTATTTAACAGTCATTGCCCAGTTATAAAATGACCTAAGTTATTTAACCAATAAGTTTCCTTTGGAAAACTTTTTTATCAAATAACCGTCATTTTACGGTTAAAAAACTTAGGTCTTTTCATAACTGAGCAATTACTGTTAAATAACGGTCCTGACAACGTTATAATAACGTTATTTTAACCAATAAGTTATTGAATTTCAAAATGTTACTTGGGATACGTATAAGAATTTTGTCTAAAAAGTAAGTTTTACCGTTTTACCGTAAAAGTCTGTAACTTTGACCGACTTTAGACTTTGATATCAAATAACTTTCTATAGTCTATAAGCCTGCAAGTCTGTTGTTTCTTAGGGCTGGTGTTAGACAAAATCATATAAATGTTTGATTTATTCAAAAACTCGAACTTAGCTCGTCATATAGAATCCAAAAGTTTCTAACTTTGACCGGCAATACCACATTCGGTTACCACAACACAGAACTAATCCATCACCTTGACAGAAGATCAGAAAATTAATTTAATAACTTGTGGAATTGCATCATCGAAGCATTAGGTGAAACATGAGACAATTTAACATTCGAGAGTGAGGTTAAGTCCTAGTCCAACGTAACAAACGTTAATATTTGATATGGTTTGACGTTTGTCGTATTAGTGGATGGAGCCGCGTTTCATCGTAGTGGGAACAAAGCAAAGTTCCAACACTACACTTTTTCTACGCAGACAATACAATGTCGAACTATCAAAGTGGCCAATCAATGAGGCTCAGGCTGTTACTTGGAAGCATGAAAATTCGAGAAAAGACCTCCACGCCTCACCTGATCTACAGGTTGCTTTTAAAGAAAGCAACTCAAGAATGTTCATTACAACATTATGATATCAAATCATTAATTACCGCTTCTGACCTAACCAGGACCGTATCTAGGGGGGGCAAGGGGGGCTCAGCCCCCCTGAGCGTCCTCAGAGCCCCCCTGAGCGTCTTCAGATTCCCCCCCTGGCGAAACTGAAATGTTGCGAATTTTGCGGAAAAATATAAATCTTGACGTCATGATCGTTTTCAATACTTGAAATTTTCGTCTGCGGCGAAATCATTCTTTTCTTTTCCAATCTCAATTCAATGTTTCCATTTCTTTATTGAAATAGATTTTCGGTTCTACATTGCAAGAAAAAACTTTTGACACTCTTAACGACAGTGGCGTGTTATCGGTCACATATACTGAGCTGTTAGAATTTTTGGTCACATATACTGAGCTGTTAGAGTTTTTGCTATAAAATGGTAATCAGAACTGTATACTTTCATAGAAAACCAAAATGTGCAATTTAATTTTGAAAAATTTTCGCCTGTGGCGCAACTTTTAAATATAACATTCACCACCCACTCAAACTAAACTTTTTATTTTTCTCGCATAAGAACAGTACTCAAAAACATTTTTCCCTGCAGCGTTATAATAGAAGCTGTATGCTAGCTGCTAACAAAATCTGCGGCAAAAATTTAGGAAATTTTCTTATAAATAGTGTGAACGTGTGAACGATTTCAGGAAAATATGGGAAGTGAAGGACAAAATCTATTGTCAAAACTTAGAGTAGCTTGTTTTTAAAAATCCGTTGCTGCATATATTTTAGGCGGAGGGAAACTTCGCACATTTAACTCACATTTTGTGAGCTAAACGAACCAAGAAGAGGATAATTTCATGTGAAAATAAGTAATGAGATTATTTTGGAAAAATGGAAACGCCATGAATAATACTAAATTCTTCAAAAATTTGTGAAAAAATTTTTTCGCTCGCTTCGCTCGCGATTTCTAACGTCGGTTCTGTTTCAAAGACTAAGCAGAGGCGTGTGTGCGTCCTAAGAAGCTGGGAAATAAAGAAAAGATCTGTGTGTTAGGAACTGCAAATAAGGGAGGTGCCGGTCAAACACAAAACACCTTATATCGGCGAATTTCATATAATGCCCCCCCCCCCCCCCCCCCCCCCCCCCCCCCCCCTGGCAGCCGATCCTGGCTACGGGCCTGGACCGAACCTCAGCATGCCTTGCAGTCTTATATACTTTTGACATTTTGCTCAACGCGCTTCAATCAAATCGAAAATTGAAACCGCAGTAATCCAAATTCTTACAGTATTTACTTCAAAAATACATTCAAAATCTCTAAGCACAAAAAGTACTCATCATCTGATCATGGTTTAGTATTTTTTTCATGTTTCATTCGATTAGTAAACGCGAAGTTGTGAAACGCAGGCGGTCAAAGTTAGAGAACACTTTTGAAACAGGGGTACCTGACAGAGGTTTTCATCAAGACAAAGTCGATCCAAAAGCAGGTGTGTGTTTGAAGCCAAGAATAAGTTGCTCAAGAACACATTTTGGGCAGCCTTCGTATCTATGAAGACTGTAGCCCAGACAGATTTTGTCCCTTATCTTTGTCTAAAAAATCTGAAAATCTGTCATTGAAAGATTAAACCCATGCTACGAATAATTTTTTTAACAGTTAATATTGCGTAAAATTGAAGACAAAATACTTAAGCTCCATAGCGAAGCATGAGAAAAATATTTTGGCATTCAAAGTCGTTTGTGAAAATGTGGTCAAAGTTACCCTTCCGGTCAAAGTTAGAAACTTTTACGGTGACGATATGTCAAATGACGACGGCAATTTGTCTATTTGAGAAACCTAGCCGCCTACTCATGTCTCTATTATAGAAGAAAGTGTTTGCAAAATATAATTGGATTGAAAGCGCTTTAAGTAAGCTTGAAGTACGCTTCAAAATAATAGTTTAAACTGTCAGTTGTTTGAAAAATAAACGAGTGAGTTTTCTGAGGATCACAAATTATATCGCTAGTAGTAAGTTCATTCTATCCAAAAAGAGAGCATTCTACACTTCACACCTTTACCTGTAATAAAAATTTACCTGTGATAGATATCGAACTCTGCGTCTCTGACAGGAGTGAGTGGATGTTAGGAGTGGGTACACAGCTGATAAAATTGAAGAACGTGAGTCGAGAGAGCAGTAAGATAATTCAATAATTGAAAAGGGTTCACTATGTTTCTCAAAAGTCCAAAGTTTACAAATGCATCGATCCCGAACGAACCATTTATAACATTTTGAGCAAAACGAAACCACTATTTCAAACCCGAAAAAGGCGAAAAAGTATTCATATTTGATGCAAAATATGCATAATAAATGTAGAATTCTGACAAATTAAAATAGAATTCCTGTAAGAACCGTTTCTGATGCCAAAACGCACAAATAAACGCAAATCAATTGGTTATGTATTCCAACTTGATAAATTTGCATTAAAATATAAACATGAGAGCACGTGCACAGCATCAACTAGGAACGTGTAAAAAAACGAGAAACGGTTAGACGTAGGTTTTGTGAAATATGCCTTTAGTTCGACACATTTGTCAAAATTCATAGTCATAAAATTGATCGATTTTACATTCAAAAATGCAAGTTAGGAGTTAGCATAAGCTCTTCTTTAAATGTTTCAATAGAAAATCGAAATGCGACGTGAGAGTCAAGTTGACTTCAATATAAATATCTTTCTGTGAATATTTTTTGTTTCGTGAATTCGAAATTTCTACGTCTATGAACACTTTGAACTGAAATTTCTTTGTGTCGAAAAATGTTTCAAAGGATTTTTGCGAAACTAAACATCCTTTAACATTGGGAACAATGGCAAAGACTG
Source organism: Pseudolycoriella hygida (assembly GCA_029228625.1). Lineage (NCBI taxonomy): Eukaryota > Metazoa > Arthropoda > Insecta > Diptera > Sciaridae > Pseudolycoriella > Pseudolycoriella hygida. Next base: position 70,739,766 of record CM055406.1, on the reverse strand, counting down.
CATCTGTTTTACGTCATGCATTGTCTATCCAATTCGAGTGAAAAGTTGTGCTTGGGACAGTTGTTCAGTGTTGTTTGTCCAACAACTCGTTCATATGAAACCATTACTTGTTCATTAGACCAAGAGGAACCACTTTGCAAACATCGGTTCTGCAATTGCTTTGAGCGAGTGAACTAATTATTATGCATTTGCAATCTTGTGCTGGTTTTAAAGTGTAACTCAAGGCTGACATTTATGTGAAGCCTCCTACTTTGTAAACTTTCTATTTGTAATTAAACTGTTTTGTTTAGTCGAGTTCAAACGATAGTCATTTACACGCTATGAACAGAAAATTGGAAACGCATAAGCTCTCGAGTTTGAATCGTATGCCATTCCGTGAATTAATATTTTACCAGCCGCATCCGATTTCGATAAATGATAAATTCTTACTTTACAGTTTACACTTGTGCGCCTTGGCCTGCTCTAGAATTCCAATCCTTAGCTGCCTTTCGTTTGTCGCGTATTGCCAATCATAGGCGTGAGGTAGCTATGCGTCCGTGACGAAAGTCCACATACGAACAATTTTTTCCTTAGACTGCAGAACCATTTGTATACCATATATACAGCTAAGTTTTGACTTGAAAAATTATTACGTTGGGAGGGTACGGAATTTGTGATGCATTTTCTTAATCAAATGTGAAAATATTTCAAAAGAATTTTTTGCGTTCCGAAGCTGTAAGCGTCACTCAAATTGATATCAGTTGTTTTTAAAGAATTGACGAGGACTTGCGTCACATTTCCCCTTTAAAAAGGGATTTTGTTGTGATTTCTTATTCCAACCGTCCGAAGATCTTGTTGGACACCATCAATCCATCTAATTTTGTGCGACCGACTTCTCTTTATCTGGGTCGTTACGGAATAATTTTGAGGGGGCTCTGTTTTCATCCATGCGTGCTAAATGCCTCGCCTACCTCAACTTTTGAGCTTTCACCATCGCCATTATGTCCGGCTCGTCAAAATCACGATCCAATTCAAAGTTATATCGCCGTCGCCATCTGTCCCCTTCGCGCATCGCTCCAAATATTGTGCGGAGCACCTTGCGCTCAAACGTTAGGAGCAACTTTCCATCAATTTTCTTCATCGTCCAAAATTCGCATCCGTAGATCAACACAGGACGAAAAAGTGTTTAGACCCGTACGAAGAACTAAGTTCTTCGAAAAGGGGTCTCATGCGTTTACCACGACGTTTGTAACCACCTCAATTTGGATCCGGGAGTAGCGGGGGAGCATCGATCATGGTCCTTAGATGACGAATCAGCAATAAAAACATATGCAGGGACCCGTACGTATGTTGTTGTGGGAACTCCAGCATAAAACCAAATCTTCATGACCTCTTTCTCAATTTTAGATAAAGCGCTTTTACTGTCTGGGAGTAAATACAGCAAGTACCGTAAAATGTCCCTTTTGCTGGGCAAAACATCGTGTTTAAATTTTTTTCTGCGACCAATTAAGGGGCAATTACCTTTTTCTTTTCCCATTTTAATTCGTTGAAGTTTTACGTTGAAAAAAGTTGAAAAAGTAAGGCACTTGAAAGCTTTTGCACCCTCACACCGTATGAATCGTAAAACAAAACGACATTTGTGTTCGGGATACGAAATAACATTACCGTTGATCTTTGTCTGTGTTGCAAATTACAATAGCACTAAGGTGTGAACACATTTTTGTAATAAACCGAGATACAAGGTGACTCTTAAAAATTCATGAAAAATGAGGCAATGGATTCTATCGCTTATAATTCCAATGTTGGTTGACTTTTTTAAAAACTTTTTTTGTGTTTCTAAATCTACATTAAAGTAGCTAAAAAACGAGACATAACAAGCTAAGGTTGGTCGTCTCTCAGTCATCATTCCATATTTTCAAAGTTTATATTTCTTTTATGACAACCCACAGTTGGGAGCTTTGAACGAATGCCACAGCCATACCATAAATTTTTTTTAGGAATTTCCCTTCAGCATAATAGTTTGAATCCAAATGAGTGAAAAAAACATTAAACAGATGAAAGAAGTCTCGTCGAGACGTTGGTACTGGGCTCAGAATGGGCCGAAACAGGCCAACTCGCAAATTTTCAGAAAATGAATTTACGCCACCTTAACATGCGATAAAAAAAATCTTTCATAGCAATTTCCGACGCCTACGGCCTATAAGATTTTTTTGTAGACCGGTTTCGTTGGCATCCCAAAAAATCGAACACCCCTACTGAGCATGCACAAAAGTTTATGAAATTTTTTTTTTATTCACGAACATTTTTTCCTGAAAGATATTCAAAAAATTGATTACAAAATTGAATTTGGGCAAAATCGGTCAAAAACTTTCGAAGTAACTGTCAAAAAAGTGGTCGAAAACGTGGTTTTTTGAAGGTTGGTACAACTTTTTCACTTATATCTCTGCGAACTCGAACGGAAATCGCACTACAAGGTTTTGAATGAAAGATGTGGACATCAGAAAATCACGAAAATTAAATTAGTGGAAATCTGTTTAGTGGTTCGGGCTGTAGTGTCCTTAGTGTGGGCCAAACTCACGCTACGCGACCCTACACGATAATTGTAAGTTTTTCGTGCAGGGTTGTAGAAGAAAAAGAGGAGACTTTTTTGTCTATGGAAGTATGGGTCTATTAAGTGCTCTAAGTCTTTTCTAAATTCTGCGCTTATTTTAAGTGATTGAAAAGGTTTTTGGCGCCGCCGCGCCGCTTCGCACGGGTTTTTAATATTGCCCTTTCGGCAATTTCCAGTTCGATTTAGTGAGGACCTAATTGCAAATATACTTAATAGTTCAGGCAAGATATACGTTCGATTCTTTTTGCAACATCCATTCTGATAGGTGCGGATCCTTTGCATATGTTTTGTAGATATGGCACTTCATTTTCTTCGATATTAACTTTGAGCGAAAATGTTTGATTAGGCCATAATAGCATCTGCTTGCCGCATTTGTATTGTCACCATCTGACCCTGACCTTATCAGCGTTCCAAGATAAATGAGCTCATCCGCTGTTTCGAGATTGAACTCTCCATTGCGTATTTTGCCTCCCTGTTGATTGGTTACCGGATTCGGCTCGGTCTTCATGTACTTGGTTTTAGATTCGTTTATCATCAAACCCATTCTCTCAGTTTGCATTTTCAGATTTGTGAAAGTGACAACTGCTGCTGCACGTGATCCTCAAAGCCCAGAGCTTAAACTGTTCCATTCACCAGCACGTCACAATGCGATTTCCAAAGCCAAGTTAAAGAGTAAGCAAAATAGAGGGTCTCCCTGCTTGAATCCTTCTCTTACAGCAAACACATGAACATGTCGTTTTGCTTCTTGACACGACTTCTGGTGCCATCCAATGTCGCTTTCACAAAACGAACATATTTTGTTTCAAAGCCCAGCTCCTTCATCGCCGCATACAATTCCATATGCTTGGTCCTGGTTTGAAGTCGATGAAAAGATGGTACGTCCGGACTTGAAAGTGACCCTTTTGCAGAATCAGACGACGTGTGAATATTTGGTCAGTTGTTGAGCGATCTCGTCTGAATCCGCCTTGATAATCCCCAATGACACTTTTAGCCGGCGGATTTAGTCTTTCGAATAAACTTCATAAACCGTCTTGTTTAGAGGTAAAATGGCACCCTCTAGCAACTCTTCCGTGTTCCATATTCACTTTACTAAATCATAATACATTACTTTAGACAATTCCTCACCAACTGTCTTCAGAACTTCTGGTATATTATCCAGACCGGAAGCTTTGTTGTTCTTGAGTGAGGTAATTGCTGGTGGGACTTCCTGCATTGTTGGTGCTGCTGCGATACGAACGTCGTCGTCAAGAAACGAAACATCACTATCATTAGTCACATCATCATCCCCGTTGTACAATTCATCAAAATGCTATATGAATATCTCCAAGACATCATGTTTTGCAGTAAGCAACGTTCCGTTTACTGCTTTGCATATGATTATTCGGATGTTGAATCCTTTCCTTTGATTGTATACAATCTCTCTAGCTGAAGTAGCGTCCTATCTTCGAGCTATCTCTTCTTGCGCCGGTGCAAACGTTTTTCCTCCTTCCGCAGTTCTTTGTATCTCGCATCTGTCACTTTCTGTTCTCTCGTTCTTTCACTTTCCTTTCTTAATCACGCAGCGTTTTTACGTTCTGTAACATTAGCACACTCCGCATCAAATCGAGATAAATGATAAATATATAGGGTAAATGCACCAGTTATTGGCCATGTAGTAGTCTTCAGCCAAACCATAGTTTCACTAGTTACCGGCGACATTTCGCATTGAAATATGGCTGATTACTGGTGCTTCTCGGATGGGTTAGAGGCCCACGTACGGAAGGTGACGAAGTAACAGAGAGATTGCGCTTTATGACGTAAAACTTATGATTTATAACTTATAAATTGGAAACTATATGTTATAAGTAAATTACTTATAACTTTTAATTTACAAGTTATTAGTTATAAGTTATAAATTTTAAGTTATAAGTTGATAGGTTATGTAAATGGGAGTGTTGGTTCCCTCAGCAAGGTGGTAGACTCTTGTGAGTAGAAGAGGATGGTATTCGGAAAATACGTCGGGCAATTGGTAAAGTGATCATTTTTCTTGGTTTTCAATTATGTGGGAAGTTCTTGGATATAGAGAGTTGGTTTCTTAAGCAAAGCCTTAGAGTTTTGTGAGTAGAAGAGGTCAGTATTAGCAAAATAAGTGAGTGAGGTCATGCAATGAAGATTCTTGTGGATTTCTCTAGCACTTTTCAACTTCCTTAAGTTTTTTTCGGTTTTCGGTTATTCTCGACACAAGTGAGGTCATGCAATGGAGCTTCCTAGGTTTATGGGATTCTTGTGGATTATTGCGGGTTAAGCAAGACAAAATATCGCATTTAAACCCGCACGAAGTATAATGCTTATGCGTTACGACGTTTGTAACCAGTCGAATCAATGGGGACCAAATTGAATTTTTCGTTTTGACATAAGAGGAATCACAACAAAAGCCACTTTCAAAAGGAAAATGTGACGCAAGTCCTCGTCCTTTCTTCAAAAACAACTGATATCAGTGCGAAAATGATTACTTACAATAAACATATCAAAAGTTTTTTTTTGAGCCGCCGCCGCCAAACCTAAGCGCGGCTGTTACTACTTCCATGGGCGAAAATGATTCCCACAACTTCCTCTACAACATATCAAAAGTTCTCTTTTTGAGCCGCCGCCGCCTAACCGAAGCGCGGCGGCTACTATTTCCATTAGCGAAAATGACACACACAGCTTCCTCTACAACATATCAAAAGTTTTTTTTAGCCCCCGCCTATTTTCTACCATTTTGGCGGTCACCTTGATACACCAATCACCCAACCCCAAAACTTTCCCTCTGACACCAAACCTCTATATCGAACACCTAACCTTCGTCTCATATGCTTGGGATAGGGGTTAGGTTGATTAGCTAAATGTATACATTTTTATTTGTCTGATTTTCTTTATTCTGTTTCTGTCCGAGAAATAATTGAAGCCTAGATATAGATAGTATTCTCCTTAGGGCGTCAGGTCGGTAGTAGTGCAAACAAAAATATTTGTTGACTATGGAAGTAAGGGTCGGAAGCCTCTAATGTGGAAGCTGGAAGAGTTGATAAGACCCATAATTCGGACGGGCTCTCGTAGCTTTTTTAATATTTCGATAAGTTTTGGTGACTTTGGATGTCTTATTTAAATATTTTCTTACGAATTGCGCGTATTTCTAAATAACGGCTGAAAGAGGAAAATGTTCCATATTCGTTATCACATGACACCGATAGAAATTTTATAATAAATATCAATTCGTATTCAGTAAGAAAATATATAGATGGCGCAACCGAAAAGGAAATGGGATTACCTGATGAAAAGTGATAAAAGGCAAATCTCTTCGCTCCCGGTCTTTTGGAGTTACAATGGCTGGAATTGCACTTAGCCATTGTTACGAGACACTCGTTCTACTATTACCTATTACCTACCTATTACCTACTATTACCTTTTGATAAATCCTGTTGGAATCGCGTTAAGATTTCTAACCTAAAATTGTTTTCCCTTATAATTGTGTCTCAATAATGTCGCCTTCCTAAGGATAACATAAGCTTCTCTGTTCCACATAAACAAAATAGCTATGTTTAATTTATGAGGGAATGGATTAAACGTCTGAAAAATCTCTTTCGCTTCGAATTCCTTATAATCGGAAAACAATGCAAACAGAGAAGAACATTTAAAACTTGAAGATAATATTATTAGAAAATATGTAACGTAAATGTAGTGCATGATGAAACTCGTAAATAAGTATATATTTCGCGCTCACAACGATAACAATAACAATAACACAATAAACGTATATTGCACAGCATTTACATACATATAAGAAAAGCAATTTTGAAATGATTATTAATGAAGTTTATGCATACAATTTTAACGAAGGATATCATCATCATCATCATCACATAAAGTATCGCAGGAGAATAGTGAGCTAAGCTCAAATCATAAGAACATTGTACTTTCTATAAAGACATATTAGATCCTTTATTCATTGTACCCTCGCATGGTAATTCAATTCGTTTATGTTTTACAACGTTTATTATTCAATAAACGAAGTTCGGTCTTAGGAAAATGTCGGAGCATATACAGCTCAGCTTTTTATTTTAATTTATTAAATGTTTAGCAGGAATCGTTGGTTTTCAATATGAACTTACAATTTAAGTTAATTCAATTTGAGTTTGTCATATATCAGACAAATTTACTTCAAATGTAATTAACTTTTATACATAGGAATAATTTTAAAATTATCGAAAGCCTCCATTTCGTCAACAAATTCGGTAGTGAGATTTGTGGAAAGGTTTATGAAAGGACCATGAATAGAACATGTTGCAGAGACGAAAGCTGGAACTCAGCGGGTTTCAGTCACGACTTCAAATTAATTTTTCTAATGTTGTAAGTTAGTTAGTTAGTTTAACTGGGCCGAGTTAAGCTCCAGCACCTAAGCCTCTATTGGGCCTGTTGTGCATACCCACATTAGACTACCTACATTATTCTATATTCCAGCAGTTCGGTTGAGGAAGTCTAATATGTTGCTGGGCGGAATGCTCTAGATGATGTTATAAGGGCGAATATAAGCTCCTAGGCTTTTAGCTCGGGCTGTGATGTATGCTGGGCATTTACATAGGAGGTGTTCGGCGGTTTCTATGTCGCCGCAGTTCGCACATAGATTGCTGTTTGTAAGGCCGATGGTGTGTAAATGTTTGTTGAGAGGGCAATGACCAGTAAGAATGGAGGTCATTCTTCTGATGTTCCTCCTGCTGAGAGAAAGTAAGTTCTTACTGTTTTTGGTGTTTGTGTGTATACAGTTTTTAGATTGTCTAGCGTGGTCTATCGAGATCCAGTGCTTTCTGAAGGATTTGTTTTTCCAGTTGTTGTCCAGTGTAATGCTCTTAAAGAAAGAGGGTGGAGCTTTAAGTCGTGGTTCTGGGCCAATTGACTTGCAAGTTGCTCCCGCTTTAGCTAAACTGTCCGCCATTTCGTTGCCTTGGATATTACTATGACCAGGAACCCAGACTAAAGTAACGGAGTTGCTAGTCGCGAGGAGATTAATTCTGTCTCTGCAGCCGAGTGCAGTGGCCGAGCGGAATTTATATGTATTTAAGGCCTTTAATGCACCTTGGCTATCGGAGCATATACAAATCTGCTGGTTTTGAGTGCCCTTATCTAACAAGGCCTTGCAGCACTGTGCTATTCCAAAAGTTTCTGATTGGAAAATAGTGGCTCAGGATCCCAGTGGGAACGATTTGCCCGTTTGACTTTCCTGGCAGAAGATGCCCACTCCAGCCTGATCCGCGAATTTCGATCCGTCCGAGTATCACATTTTTTGGCTATCAATACTGGTACAACCGTTATTTTTCCATTCCTCCCGTGAGGGGAATAGTGCTGTGAATGCCTTGTTAAAGCGGTAAGTAGGATTGGTAATGTCAAATGGCATTTCGTAGCATGGCGATTCTGTGGTCATAGTTTGCCATAGTTTAGCATGACCATAGTTTTGTTTAATAAGGAGGGATGATTGGTGTAGTCTGGCCACTGCTTCAATATGAATGTGTAGTGGTTCTATGTTAAGTAAGGCTTCCAGGGCAGCTGTTGGTGTAGACTTCATTGCACCTGTGATGCTTATGAGTGCTAATCTTTGTATTTTGGCGAGTTGTTTTTGGGCTGTGCCAACGTGACAACGCGGCCACCAAATGAGAGGCGCGTAAGATACCATCGGCCTGACGATAGCTGTATAAATCCAAAATAAGACTTTTGGGCTGAGTCCCCAGTTTTCCCGAAGGCGCTACGACACATCCATAGTAACGCAATAGCTTTGCGAATGCGGTATTCGATATGGAAAGTCCATTTTATTTTAGGATCCAAGATTACTCCTAAAAATTTTACCCACGGGGAAAGTTTAATACCTTTACCAAAGATAACAGGTGCTTTAAAACCTAGGATTTTACGTTTCCTTGTGAATAGTAAAAGTTTTGTTTTATCCGTATTTACTTCCTGGTTATGTTGATTGCACCAGCTTTCAACTAATCGGAAGGCAGATTGCATGAGGTCGCACAGTGTGCTGACGAATTGCCCAACCAGTATGATTGATAGGTCATCGGCAAAGCTCTGTGTAAAATACCCAGAGTCGTTTAAAAGGCTTTAAAAGGCTGTCTTTCACTAGAATGTACAATAATGGTGGTAGTACACCCCATTGAGGACAACCTTTACAGGTGAGAACGTCTACAGATGCTAATCCCAGTTTGGCTGAGATTATTCTGCTGCTTAGCATGGCGTAAATCCAGCTGGTTGCATCAATGTTATGCTCGAGGCATGAGTTCGTAATTGATATACACATCAAGTTGCTGAAAGCATTCGATAGGTCGATGAAACCTCCCAATGCAAATTGATCGTGTTCTAGAGCGTACTCGGCTCTGGCTACAAACTGGTGTAGTGCGCTCTCGGCGGATTTGCGAGGCTGATACGCATGCTGGTTCGGATGGATTTCGAATTGTTTTAGTGCTCCATGTCTTACTTATCGATCTACCAACTTCTCTAAAGTCTTCAGAAGGAATGAGGTGAGGCTGATAGGTCTAAAGGCTTTGGCTTCCGTGTAAACTGTCTGACCAAGTTTGGGGATGAAGACTACTCTTGCGCCTCTCCAAGCTTGCGGGATATGAATGAGACTGATACTAGCAATGAACATCTCATACATCTCAATGTTGTAAGTAGTTTTCGTGTTGCATTTTTTTCGGTGAAAAATGCGAGTTTTCCTTTGCAATTGTGAAAAAGTTAACTCATAGCTCGGGGAAAAGTGAAAAATTCTTAACTTGGGTGAAGTTTGTGGACATCGCAGAGAAAATTGTTAACGAATTTTCTATTTTCACCCCTCGTATTTAAAAAAACTATCACATCTTTGTAGAATACAGAAAACCACCTTACATGCCATAAAAATTTGAATTCTTTTTTTTCGGTTATCCAATAAAATAATTATAGTAATTTTTGATACAGGTTACGTATTAAGGTAGTTTAACGCACTAGATGTGAGATTTCCGATACGAGCCGAAGGCGAGTTCAGCACCACATCGTGTGCGTTAAACTACCAGCATACGTAACTGTAAGAAATTAATAATATTCTTCAGATTATACACCAAACACAACTCTTCTATTCAACGCTTGAAACTACATTAACATTTATTTCATAGAACATTAGAGTCGGGTCCACACTATAAAAGACCATATGACCAGTTGAACATTAAATGATTCCAACACACCCACATAATGAGAAATCTGGTCATCTAATCAAAATTAATTTTCAACGAAAAAATTCTTCTAAAATTTCTTGAACGGAATTCAATTCCTTAAACTAACAACTTAGTTCACATTTCAATTTCACTTCAAAAAACAATATTTCAAATTAGTCTAGAAAGAACATCTCCCCTTTTAAATTGAAATTTTCAATTTACCCTTTTCTAAATTGAACAACTAATTCACTTTCAATTTAACTATAAATTTGACATAGAACAACTTATTCACTGTTCTTATTCATAATCCAGTACGAAAAAGACTATTCACATAA
>CM055406.1:70696886-70708371 GCA_029228625.1 Pseudolycoriella hygida | reverse complement strand
GAGGCGAAGTTATAGAGAATTAAATTTAAGCGAACACGTGTTTCAGGGTTTTGGGGAAATATGGCCCAATCCTGGTATATGGCCACTTCCATAATTGGGCAGGATGACCCAGATCTCCAGAACTATGAGAGTTAGAAAGTTGGTTCCAGAGGCGAAGTTATGGAGAATTAAATTTAAGCGAAAACGTGTTTCTGGGTTTTGGAGAAATATGGCCCAATCCTGGTATATGGCCATTTCCATAATTGGGCAGGATGACCGAGATCTCCAGAACTATGAGAGTTAGAAAGTTGGTTCCACAGGCGAAGTTGTAGAGAATTAAATTTAAGCGAACATGTGTTTCAGGGTTTTGGAGAAATGTGGCCCAATCCTGGTATATGGTCACTTCCATAATTAGGCAGGATGAACCAAATCTCTAGAACTATGAGAGTTAGAAAGTTGGTTCCAAAGGCGAAGTTGTAGGGAATTAAATTTAAGCGAACACGTGTTTCAGGGTTTTGTGGAAATATAACCCAATCCTGGTATATGGTCACTTCCATAATTAGGCAGGCTGACTCAAATCTCTAGAACTATGAGAGTTAGAATGTTGGTTGCAAAGGCGATGTTGTAGCGAATTAAATTTCATGGTTTTGGGAAAATATGGCCTAATCCCGGGATAACGCCACTTCCAGATTCCAGAGGGATCACTTACAAAAGTACTGATATCCGCCAAAAAACCTCTTAAAGAGGAGATGTGACGCAAGTCTTTATGTCTACTTACAAAGCTGTGAAATCAGAAAAATGTGACGCATTAATTATCTAAGGTAAAACTTTTTTCTTCCAGTTACAAAAGTTCTGGATTCAGAGGGGGGTGGCGCATTAAGCTTCGATTCGCAACAAACGTTTTTAAACAAAATTATGTTGAGTTCAAAAAATTGCGTCACAAATGCCAGACCCACCATCGGAATAATTTTTCAACACTCAGTTTTAAGACGCAAAAAATTAAATTTACCCTAAACGATGTGATAAGAAATAAAAGTCAAATTTTCGCAGCGTAAAAACTGAAAGTACAGAAAAATTGTTTCGTCGTTGGGTCTGGCATTTGTGACGCAATTTTTTGAACTCAACCTAATTTTGTTTAAAAATTTTTGTTGCGAATCGAAGCTTAAAGCGTCACCCCCCTCTGATTCCAGAACTTTTGTAACTGGAAGAAAAAAGTTTTACCTTAGATAATTAATGCGTCACATTTTTCTGATTTCACAGCTTTTGTAAGTAGACATAAAGACTTGCGTCACACCTCCTCTTTAAGAGGTTTTTTGGCGGATAACAAAATACGAAAATACTGAAATTGCAAACGGAAAGTTAGTTTTTTAAATCATTTCCCCCACCTTCCCGGTGAAGAATATTTGCAAATATCTTATAAGCAATATTCAGTGGAGCGAACGACATCATGCTAACAGTGCTGTAAAATATCCAATGTCGTATAGTATGATGCGTAATATACTATTAATTTGAAATTTGTGTGTAGCATTTTGTACATTGTGTATTGACGAAATTGTGCAACATTGTTTATCGAAATAAATAACAATATGGCCCCTAGAGCTGAGTGGCATCTTCAAATCTTCATCATATTGAAAATTTAATATGTACGCACACAAGGTTAGATCTAAGAAATTTTTTCATATTTTAGATTCTTTGAAACTTCATACATTGTGAAGAATTTGCGCATGAATTTTAATCATATTTCAAGAGAGCAAAATGAAATTTTATAGATACATTGGAGTTCGATTAAACTCTAGTTTTGTTCAGTTTTTTCCCATGGAATTTACATTTTAGTAAACGAATTTCGCTTCATCGTTAATGTTCTGTTTGTGATGGCCACAGTGGTGCATTTATGTTCAAGTCGAACATAATTGTTTTTTAAAATAAAAGAATTCGGGGTATAGGGTGAGTGGACCAATCTTCGAATTAGGGACTATTTTTGAGAAAATATTTTCTCAAATTTTTTCAAATTTTTTTTCTAATTTTTCAAAATGTTTTTCAATTTTTCAAATTTATTTTGAATGTCAATTTGTACGAAATTTTGTAAGCATCAAAATAGAATAGATGTTTTAAAAAGACTCGAACGTATCTAAGTAAATATTGCCTTAACTCTTAAGTATATGCAATTCTGTCCACATTAAATTACATTGGAAATTGCCGAGAGGACAATATTAAATCAGAATTCGAACGACCGACAGAAATTATCCAAGGTAATGCCGAAAACTCTCCCGAGGTACGGCAATTGTAGAAGTGGATATTTTCCGGGATGAGGTCAATTTTCCCTAAAACCCTGAAACACGTGTTCTCTAAAATCACCACAAAAACCCTTTTTAAAAGGGAAACGTGACGCAAGTCTTCGTCCATTTTTCCAAAACAACTGATATCAACTTGGATGGCGCTTGCAGCTTCGGAACGCACAAAATTCTTTTGAAATATTTTCACTTTTGATTAAAAAAATGCGTCACAAATGCCGGACCCGCCAATGTAATAATTTTTCTACGCTTTCAGCTTTCATACGCAGAAATTTGATTTCCTGTACAAAAATACGCCATACATCCCATAAAGTCAAATTTTTGCACTGTGAAAGCTGAATGAACAGAAAAACTATAACACTGGGGGTCCTGCATTTGTGACGCATTTTTTTAATCCAAAGCGAAAATATTTCAAAAGAATTTTGTGGGTTCCGAAGTTGCAAGCGCCACCCAAATTGATATCAGTTGTTGTGGAAGAAGAGACAAGGACTTGCTTCACGTTTCCCTTTTAAAAAGGGTTTTCGTTGTGATCGTAATGTTTGGCATTATTTTGAGCTGCCGCCGAACCCAAGCGCGGCGGCTAGAACTTACATTGGCGAAAATGATTCCCTCAACCTCCTCTACAACATATCAAAAATTTTTTTTTGAGCCGCCGCCGGCGCCAAACCGAAGCGCGGCGGCTACTACTTCCGTGGGCGAAAATTATCCCCTCAACTTCCTCCACAACATATCAAAAGTTTTTTTTTGAGCCGTCGCCTATTTTCCGCCATTTTAGCGGTCACCCTGATACACTACACGCCCAACCCAAAAACTTTCCCTTTGACACCAAACCTCTATCTCGAACACACAACCATTGCCTCATACTCATACTCATACTTCACACACAAACACATTCCTATGGGCTTTATATGGCGCCTTCTAAGAGCCCTGGCGCCGAAACGAGGCCGGTACCCCGTCTTTTTTAAAATCTCATATGACGTAGAATGCCCACCCGAAGGTCCCTGCAAAATTTCAAGAAAAGTTATAGAGCCGTTTTCGAGTACGAGCCAAAAAAGTGGTTTTTCACGGTTTTTCATACAAATGGCACTGGAACTAACTAACTAACTAACGTAGGATGTTTGCATTAACTTTGGCTTGTTCGTATGGAGACTTGCGTCACGGGCGCATCGCTACCGCGCGCCCATGATTTGATTCTCTACAACATTGCCTTTGGGAGCAATTTTCCAACTGCAATAGTTCTAGACATATGAGTCCCTCATGATTCTAGAAATGGCTTTATCTCGGGATTGTGTTATGTTTTCGAAAAACCTTGAGATATGTGTTCACTAAAATTTAATTCTCCTCTGACGCATAATTCGGTGGACAAAAAGTTCCCCTCAATTTACTCTACAACATAATAAAAATTAAATTTTTTGTGATGAGTCCGACCTTAGTACCGACCTAGGGCCCTAAAGAGCCTCGGACCCATATCTTCCACGGACAAAAATGATCCTCTAAATTATCTCTATAACATGGCAAAAAAATGTTTTGCTAGTGCCTACCTTACGACCAACCTAGGGCCAACCGATTGCCCTAATAACAGATCTCGGCCCTAATTTTGTTCTTGAATAGTGTTAGAAATTCTCCTACCTCTCAAACAGAAAAAGAATGAGGAAAATCTAATAGAATTCAACCGATTTACATAGAAAAAACGCGGAAAGCCCTAGTAGATATTAATTTTTAGGGCACTACCTAAGTCCAAGAGCCAAACTATAAAAATTTTCTTCCATAAATTGTTGGGCTTTTGTAGAAATATCGAATAAAAAAAGATTTATGAAAATCGAAAAAGATTTCCTCGAGTTATGTATAAAAAACGGCCCTTGTCGATTGAAAAAAAAGTTTATAAAAATCGGAAAAGCGCGGCGGCCATTGGCTCAAAAATGCCCAAATTCGAACTTGACCTCTTTCAGGAAAAAAAAAGATTTTGAAAATCTGTCAAGTTTTACTCGAGTTATCGTGATGACCGACAGACCAGACGGACATTGCTTTTTTTGCTGATTTGGCATCTCTAGGCAACAAAAGAAGTTTTCCCCTTACTCACATAGTCGTATTCGCAATGTAACTAATGTGGTAGTAAACGCATAAGACACATACTTCGTACGGGTATGAACATATTTTTAGCGAAATATGATTGATTAACACTATTATGCTACATATTTTTTGTTGGCTTTTTCTCGATGCCCCATCGCTGTGATATTTAAGTAAATGTGCTTGTACGGCATGTAACATCTGGGTTTTGACAAATTCATTGCATTTCGATGAGGATGTTTCGTTTTGAAATACTTGCAATTGTCAACGGGGCATTTAAATGAAACTTTGCCGAGTTCAGGCTTATCTGCCACAAATAAAATTGGTTTCTGCTTGACAGACTGAAAGACAACTTTTTCAACATTTTCTCAATTTTTTCAACATTTTCTTAATTTTTTCAACAATCTCTTAATTTTCTTAATTTTTTTCCAAAATTTTCTCAAAAATAGTCCATGCTTCGAATACGTATGAGTAGTCAGACTCTTAATGTTATTTCAATCAATCTGCCCTACTCCGCTCCGATCGACTTTCAATCAAATGTTGTAAAATATTCTCATGGCAAGTAGGTAATGCCAGAAGTTAGGTAGGTAACGGAAGGAGATACTTCTTAACAGGGGCGCCGGAAGCGGTCTTGCCTCGAGGCTCGGGCAACACTACAATTAAATTTGTCGAGGCTGAGCAACACTACGACTCGTCGGTGCAACGACACACATTTTCTTCTCAATATTTAACATGTCTATCTAAAAAACACACTATTGCCCCTTCTGAATCAGAAGTTCTGATGTAATGAAAAATGTTGAAAATCTTTTTTTATCTGATTGGAATATTGTGTTTTGGCATACAGTCCGGGAAATAACGTCATCTCTCCTAAGGAGTTTAAAAGATATCATTAAAGGGGTGTAAGTTTCCGTACTAAATTTCTTTCGTGGACCTCATACCTCAGAAAATACTGAACGAAGTACTTCTCATCCTTGAGTTTTAACAATGGGAATAAAATGTGCCTTAAGGGGCGATTAAATTCTAGGAATTAACCTCTAGAGACATCAATCTCTATCTAAGTCTCAAAGAGAGATCAAAAAACAGAGGGAAGTACTTCTCTTCACAGAGTTCTAGCACTGGGACCTTGTGGAGATATGGAATTCTAGGAACTGACCTCTACGGACCTTTCACCTTTCCTCTGGTGAAAATGGGGAAATCGTTTGAAACGCACATTAATTCTCACATTTTTGAAAGAAAAAATTGAATAGGAAATTACTAATCACAGGGCTGTGGCTCCTGACCCTTTGATATATTAGAGCTCGGCCAGCTATCTTTGATATCGTATACGAATACCTTTCCAAAACGTCCTGGACCCTTTGCAAAGTTGTTCCATGGATTATAGGTATTGAATCAAAGTTTCCGAAACCGTCGAGATCATCAAAAGATATTCAGATTTGACGGAGATATTTGAGTTTGAAGTTTTACATAAGACAGGTTTTAACCGGCTATTACCGGTCGATGAGGTCCAAGAAAAAAAATTAGTTAGGAAGCTTCGTCTCCACAAGTCGAAATTCATCTAAACTCTCTAGCGAGCGAGACGACTTTTTTTGACATAGTGCCCTGTACTCATATCACTATTGAAATAAATCATTCAATTTCGTGTCCGCATAAATCTTTCAAATTTTCCATTAACAAAATTCCAATTCGCGGGTATACAGCCCGCACGGTTCCAATTTCAGGTTATACTAAAGTAGACATAATCTTCTTGTAGAATCCTTTTACCTATAGCCCGTTAGACATGATGATGCTGATACTAAAAATCACTGTACCTGTAAGCTTTAGTTTCGTATGACCTAGAATTTACTCGTCCCGAGATATATTCGGGCAACACTACGAAAAAATATAAAGCGGCGCCCCTGCTTCTTAAGGGCCATTCACAGAGTGTAGAACGTTTTCTCACGCTTTAAGAAACTCCCGGCCTCTTTCTCCCCAAAAGTCCGCACAAAGCTATCAATTACTCGAAAAAGTTAGTCTCTTTTCATTTTATTTTATTGATTTGTTTGCTCGCTTTAAAATTGTGAGTGCGCACACTTTGCAAGAACGAAAAGTCTACTTGCACATTGTGCAAATAGTCTCTTCAATATATTGTTGGCTATTTGCGCTGTGTGCAAATTGCCGAAGGTATATAGAAGAGACTATTTGCACAATGTGCAAATAGCCAACAGTATATAGAAGAGACTATTTGCACATGGAAACCAAAACTCTTACACAAAAAAGAAAGTTTTCAATGTAATTTTTCATCAATTTTATAATATGTTCATGATATGTAAATGTCACGAAACCTAGGTGGCTAACGAAGCAAAGGAACCTTTCCTTTTACGGAATGTCACGAAAACTAGGTGGCTAACGAAGCTGGGGAACTTTTCCTTTTACGAAATGTCACAAAAACTAAGTGGTTAACGAAGCTGAGAAACTTAAACTTTTACAAAATGTCACAAAAACTAGGTGGCTTACGAAACTAGGGAATTTGCGCTTTAATGAAACGCCACGAAAAGCTAGTTGGCTAACGAACCTAGGGAACTTTTCCTTTTACAAAATATCACAAAAACTAGGTGGTTAACGAAGTTAGCTAACTTTTCCTTTTACGAAATGTCACAAAAACTAGTTGACTAACAAAACTATGAAATTTCGTAAAGGGAAAGGTTCCCTAGTTTTGTTAGCCTCCTTCAGTTAGAAGTACTTACCGATAAGTTCACGCTCTTCATTCATTGCAAAGTGTTATATTGAACACTCAACAAATCCTTATAGAGAAACATTAACAAACGACTCTTCAATATGGACTTTTAGAAAATGCCACAAGAACAAGATGGCTAATAGAACTAGGAAGCTTTTCCTTTTAAAAAGTGCTACAAAAACTAGGTAGGTAACGAAGCTAAGGAAGTTTTCCTTTTACAAAACGTCACAAAAAGTTTTTGGGTAACGAAACTAAAATTAGTACGAATGCACAATGTTCCCTTCATTGCACACAGTGCAAATAGCCAACAATATATAGAAGAGACTATTTGCACAATGTACAAATAGCCAACAATATATAGAAGAGACTATATGCACAATGTGCAAATAGCCAACAATATATAGAAGAGACTATTTGCACATTGTGCAAATAGCCAACAATATATAGAAGAGACTATTTGCACATTGTGCAAATAGTCCCTTTCTTTGAAGAACACCTCTCTTCCTAGCACTTTTCGGGAACCGCCCCAGCCCCCTCAGGGCGTGCGCACTTTATGATTGGCAATTAACAGTTATTTTACTTTTCATCACTGTTATGCATGATAAAAAGTACTTTTATAGAAGTAAGTGTCATAAAGTTGAACTTAAGTTAAAAGGGACGGATTATGAAGTCAGTAAAATGGGTTTTGATGGAATTTCTTTTATTAAATCTTATAAAATTATTGGGAAATGACTAGAAGTAATTTATCCGGCAACTAGGTGCAAAAGGAATCGAGTAAGGAAATAATGGCATATAAGTGAATGGTGGCGCACTTTTTAGACTAGAGCGTGGTTCCTCGGATCAAATCGATTATTGAGCCAGTAATAAAGCTTACATTTCTAAAATAACAAAAATTTTGGGGTATGTTGTTGTAGTGAGCTTTAGTTGGTGAATTATTAAGCCTTTTGGACATTATATTATTTAATCTCGGTACATGAATAGGCGTATGTGTACTTGAGTTATAATGTACTGTAAATTGAAATTTTTAGATGAAGGAAATTCAGTTTTTCCACAATGAACATAGAGGTAATTTTTCTACTTTTCGACGAACGAAATAGAACGTTAAACTTTGAAGGTTATTTCAATCATTAACAGTGTCGGCATTTTGATGTCAGTGGTGAAAAACATAAACTATTTGTATGATCTATTTTAAAGATTCTTTTCAGTGAAAGGGTAATTATATCAACAAGTATGTGACACAAGTTCTGAGTATTTTGAATAAAATTCTTCCTTGCCTTTTATTTGATAATCGTAAAAATCACACCGAATCAATGCTGCATGCAACATCAATAGGTTTTGTTCCAGTTTGTTTCGTCGTTAGGAAATACTTTTAATCAAAATAAACCCTTAAATCCTTTCAATCGATGTATTTTTCAGTCGCACACATTGAATGGGATTTCCAATTGTTACACCAAGAGAATGAAGTGTAGCCCATGTCGATATAAACTAAATAGGTCGATTTTGGGACATTTAAACTAAATCATAATCGCAAAACACTTCGTTCAGGAAATGTGAAAATCCTTCAACATGCTTGATTGAAAATACCGAAATTGTTTTTACAATAAATCCAACGTCGATTTTTATCGTTTTTTTATACTGAAAAATCTTTTTACCTTTAGGTACATCATTTCAAAAAACACGTTGATCTTCATGTCGTGTTTGAATAAAAATTGTATATAATGTTATGTTCTTCCACATGTGCTACAAAAATACCTTCTCTTGCGAAAAAAATAGATTTGCCCTTTAACAAGAAAAAGGGCTATTTATAGGTGAGTATCTTACACACGAGATATTGAATTGTGACGTCATGAAAAAAATGCTTCGCAACTTAAAATACGATGAAGTGTACTTACTCAATACATCACAATATATAAGAAGGAAATTGGAAGTATATATCAAAGACACACCAACACGAAAATAGATTTAAGGGAAATGTGTTGTGTCAATGTGTAAAAATATTTTTCGGGATTTAAACTGAAAATGACATGAGTCAAGGGAGTGATATCGAAGCTTTCATCTTCCGAATACTAACACATTTTGAGCAAGTCAAAAGCAAATTTTTTAAATAAAACATGCAAAATCTGTTAATTATAATAAACAATTTTGATATTTCAAGTCACACAAAGTAGCCCATGTTATATCACGAAAAAATATACATTCTACGGAGGGTCATCAACCGTCTGCTTCATTTGAATTCATTCTGCAATCACACAAAATCATCCACAGAATTTTTTTTACCGAATTCCCATCAAAAGCAAAAGTGGAAATAACAGTTCACTGGAGTATTTCACACACAAAACAACAACATATCCTAAATCTTTGCCATATTTTTTACTCATTTCCTCCTATTATACGTATTTCGCATCGAAAAACATTAAAATTGCTGTGCCTGTCTGTCGTTTCTAACTTAACAACATAAAAGTAAAGTTGATATACCAAATAAAGCTCCATCGCCCTCAATGTGTACATAACATTGCTTGGGGACTTGTACTTCTCTCTTTATATAGACTATAGACTATGTATATGTATTCACACACACTCTGAATGTCTATGCTATCACTGAATGCAAACGGGTGCCCAGTAACCATGGCATCATATCATAAGTACCAATCCGAAGGTAACATGAATAACTTTTTGTATATAAATAATATTTTGCTATATAAATATTGCGCATCGTTCCCAAACCTCCGTCTACAAGACATTCTTTCAAATTCTCAGTGGCAATGGAACTTTTACCAAAAAATAAATAATATGGAAAGACCAAATTATGAGGGAATGTAATAGTTATTTACGACAAAGGGGAAAAAAGGGCAACAAAACTTCCCTCACGAGTTGTACAAGAGAGCACAGCGTACTTCCCTTTCGCAGCTTAATTTGTAATACAAGTCCTGTCGAATCCAGTGGTGGCAGCAACCGCAGTAAGGAGGTCAAGGAAAAAATTTTTGCGGGGTCTGAGGAGCATAGCCAGCCGCTAAATCATGGCGGAAAGTCCATACATTTTCTGTCAAAATTTCATTGTCGGATCTTGTCCTTGTGACCAGGGTTGTAAGCGTCGCTAATGGTGGACGTAATTTTCGCTACTCGCTAATTGCTAAATTTTAATTTTTTTTCTGCGTATCATAATCAAATGGATATGATAAAAACATGTGAAGGGACCCGTACGTATCAGAATAGATGTGGCAAACAGAGTTGATGTTATGAAAAGACTCGAACGTATTTAAGTAAATATTGCCTTAACTCTTAAGTGTATGAAATTACGTCCACATTAAATTGTGTTGGAAATTGCCGAGAGGGCAATATTGAAAAACTCGTCCGAAGAAACGGCGTAAAAAAGGCCTTCCGAAATTACAAAATAGACCTCCAAACAGACAGACAAAAATGTTCATCTCAATTTTTTCTACAACATAGCAAAAACCCATTTTTTGTCTAGGACCGAACTAGGGTCCTCAGTAGAGGCCTCGGACAAATACATAGACAAAAATATTTCCCTCCATTTTCTCTACTACAAAGTGAAAAACTTTTTTTTTTCTAGGGCAGATCTTATGACCGACCTAGGGCCATAAGGAAATGCTTAGGACGCATAATTGCATAGACAAAAATGTTTCCCTCAATTTGCTCTGCAACATAGCAGAAAAAAATTTTTTTGTTTAGGGCCGACCTTAGGACAGGCCTGAGGCCCACTTCAGCCCTAATCCTAGGGCCCAACCTCAAAAAATTTCTTCTACGAATTGTTGGGCTTTCATAGATTAAAAAAACAATTATGACAATCGGAAAAGATTTACTCGAGCTATGTACGAAAGACCAAAAACCACTTACAGCCCTAGCTCGGCGGCCCTTAAGCCGAAGTGCCCAGATTTAATCTCATAAAAGATATTTCGATTACCTTTCAGGAAAAACAAGGTTTTGAAAATCGGTTGAGTTTTACTCAAGTTATCGCGGTGACGGACGGACGGACATTTTTTTTATTGCTGATTCATCATCTAAGGACCATGATCGATGCCCCCTCCCCCTACTCCCGGGTTGAAGTTGGGGTGGTTCCAAACGTCGTGGTAAACGCATAAGACCCCTTTTCGAAGAACTTCGTTCTTCGTACGAGTCTAAAAATTCGAGCGTATCATAGGCAAAACTCAGTGTCCGTCACTTGTTGGATAAAATAGAGATTATTGGACCCGTACGAAGTACGAAAGGTCCTATACGTTTACTACAAACAATTTTATTGTAACATGAGGTAGATCGGGGGGATGCATCTATTATCGTCTAGAGATGACGAATCAGCAATAAAAAAAATGTCCGTCCGTCTGTCCGTCTCCACTTTTTTTTCCAAACGGCTGAACCGATCAGCCCAAACTTTTTTTTCCCTGAAAGGTACATGTCTCCCATGATTCAAGTTCGAAGA
>CM055406.1:70682739-70696675 GCA_029228625.1 Pseudolycoriella hygida | reverse complement strand
CGTCTATATTTCCTTAACTATGCAATATGGAGATTTACTGTCAAAGACAAAGTTGTAGAGAATTAAATTTAAGCGAACACGTGTTTCAGGGTTTTGGGGAAATAAGGCCCAATCCTGGTATATGGCCACTTCCAGAATTGGACAGGATGACCCGGATTTCCAGAACTGTGAAAGTTAGAAAGTTGGTCCCAAAGGCAAAGTTGTTGAGAATTATATTTAAGCGAACACGTGTTTCAGGGTTTTGGGGAGATATGGTCCAATCGTGGTATATGGCCACTTCAATAATTGGGCAGGATGACCCGGATCTCCAGAACTGTGAGAGTTAGAAAGTTGGTTCCAAAGGCGAAGTTATAGAGAATTAAATTTAAGCGAACACGTGTTTCAAGATTTTGGGGAGATATGGTCCAATCCGGGTATATGGCCACTTCCATAATTGGGCAGGATGACCCAGATCTCCAGAACTATGAGAGGTAGAAAGTTGCTTCTGGGTTTTAGGGAAAAACGAGTTAGTCCTTGGATATAAGCTTTTCTAGATTTGAATGGTCTGAGACGTACTTCGGTAGGACTTTTGACATTACCTTGGGTAATTTCAATGGATCTTTGAAACTCTTATAGTTATAAAAGTACATAAAACGTTGGATTGTTTGCTTATTTGTATCTTTGGATACGTTCGAGTCTTTTTGTAACATCTATTCTCTTTACCATATCTATTCTGTTTGCCACATCTATTCTGATACGTCTTTGGTTATGTTTTAATTTTAAGATCGACCTAGCAGACCAAGTTTTAAGTGACGGGTCCATGTTGTAATACACTTAATGTCTCCTGACTCAGATATATTTTGTTTTTTTAAGTTAAAGGCATATCAAAATTTATTTTTATATCAGCGAATATGAAAGTCTACGGTCCCCTAATAAAATAATAAAAAAAAAAATACAAATTATTAGGTGCAAATCAATGACATTGAAGTTGCAAAATAGTTTAGCTTGGGCGACTCGACTTACAGCAAAAGTTGTCACTTTTACTAAAACAAAAAGTCTCAAAGGTTAGGATTTTTTGATTTTACGTTATGCTAAGTACACTTTTAAAATTATGTCCATAAAGATGCGACCAACAGTTTGAGATGAGAAAATCTTCTCAGAGTTAAAAAGTCTAAAGAACAAAGAACAAAGCGAATAAAACGCTTCTATCAAAGTAGATATTCAACCTGACTTTTTTTTCGACAAATTCCTTAAGGATTTGTATTTATAGATTTTGCATTTATCAAATTAGCGAGGCTTAGTGCGCTAATTTAATTTTTGTTAGCCTTGAGCGTTAGCTTCGCTAATATTTTTAATGGATAGCGTAGCGCTAGCTCCGCTAACAAATTAGTTAGAGAATACAAACCTGCTTGTGACGTAAATAACTATTAAATTTCCGACTTTTTTTGTCCGTCTGCGCATACATCACCTAAAATTTTAACAGTCTAAAAACGGACGGTGGTGAAAACGTGCTGGGATCCTTTTGATGTCTCAAGAATCTCGCACTTATCACACAGAGAAACATTTCATAATTGAATTCGCCGTAATTGTAATTGTTTCATGTTTGATTCTCCACCTATTACAATTACACAGAATCCTGATTTTTTCAATCACGCATATCACACAATTACGAAAATAGTTGATTTTCTACCTATTACACTGTAATAGCTAATTTTCAATTATGAATGTAATATTGTAATTTTATTTATGCAAAATTATCGAAGCTTTATGCGATGATGCAGCGCGATACCTAATACGATTAAATCAGCTTCTTCAATGTACTTCAAACATTTGACGTCAACCTGGTTGTCTTGATTAAATACCAAAAAAAAATCGGAAAATGGTTGACAAAAACGACTGATCTACACACTAAATCTCCAACGAAACGATAATATAACGCCAATTCAACTCTTCTTAGTATTGGTGATCACACACGATTGGCGCGTAAATATCAAGTAAATTAGTGACGTCAATAATCAGATTACTTCAAGAACGTTAGGAGCTTATAAATCCTAAGTAAAAATGAAATCCTCAAAAGATCGAAAAGAGGATCCTTAGGTCTCAGTATTGTCTAATGAGATTTGAGGATCCTATTTTTGGTCGTTTGAAGATTTCATTTTTACTTGGGTACGCGAAAATTACAACTGAATTAAATGTTACTTTTCCGCTTACCTTCAAAAATCCTTGTCAAATCCGTTAAATCGAAAGATTCGAGAACCGTTTTTAACGTCAGCCCCTAAAACGTTCACACTTTTTTTTCATTTTTCTTTTATAGGTATATATAAAAAACTGGTGCCTCGTTGGAATATGTCTGAATCCTTCTGCGAACGACTTTACAATGACCTCTCACTCGATTGAAACAATGTAGAGGACATGTTACTGCACAATTTTTGATTGTGTATGTAAGGTTCCACGACCTGCATGACCAACACAATCGATTTAATTAGTTTGAGCAATTCGAGTTCGGCGGGATTTTCAACTTATAGTTATTTTCTGAGACGTAACTTGAACCTAAATCATATCATGTAACCGCGTAATTTTATTGTAATGATAGGTAGTATAATTGAGTTCGTAATATTTTTAACAATTTGTAGTTTATCACGATGTGCGTAATGTTTGTAATTGAAAATTGACGACATTTTAAAATTACGCGTAATTGACATTTTATTACGAATTCAATTACGGAATGTATCTCTTTGCATCAAACTTCGTTTTTACCTTTCGGTGTAGAATCTTTACGCTGCAACCCGGTGATCATGGACCACCCTACTTTATACCCTCCTATCCCCTGCCAAAGAGGTGGTTCGTCTCACAACTTCTAAAGTGATAGTCTTTCAATAAAAAGACTCATAATCTGATTGAATTGAGTCTATAAATTTGGTCTACTTCTAGGGCGTACATCAGTGACCTGTGCTTCCAATATCCTCTTTGGGAGTCTGCTATCACCCGTCCTTTGAACGTTCCGTCTCAGACGAATAACCCTTGCCGTCTCTTTTACTGGCGTAACTCCTAAATTTTCCCTGATGTCGTCGTTTCTGATATGATTATCCCAGTGCTTTCTTTAATTATCAGATCAGGTCTTATCAGCTCATTCTTTTAGTTTTTCCAAACCTTACCGCTTACCTGTAGTCAAAGATATGGTTTCATAAAGAACCTTAGAAACATATAAAATAAAAAAAACTAGAAAGTTTAACAATTCTATCTTTGTTGATGTGCTCGTCAGTTGAAACTTGTTGAAAATATTTTCATTTTATTTATGACTCACTCAAATGCGTTCGTGTAATTTGTTCATACGTGGAAAATATCAGCTCCGCTGAAATGTAAGTGTTGAATGTAAGCGGATATACGTTCGTCATTACCATTGCGGGGAGGATTTTGTTTAGTCGTTTGTCACTTGATAAAATAAATATAAAAGGTGAAAATGAAAGCAACCATAACACATGGTGGAAAGGAGAGTAATTTTAGAAGGAAGGCAACATATGTTTAGGTAATAGAAAATTGTAAACGTTTTAGATCCGTTTTACGGCATATGGTAGCTTTTTATTTGATGGTTTTAGTGTTCTGTTTAAGTCGGATATCCTTTTCGTATATAACATAGAATTCAAAGATACCACCAGGTAGAAGAGCACAATATGGTAACTTTTTGTATTCAAATAACAGTCGAGTTACTCTTAGTATACGACAGAAGCAAATTTAATTTCAGAGATATAACATTGAGTTGAAAATTATTATTTGGCTTGGAACTACATAACTTTCGGGGAAAAATGGATTCGTGGCAGATGCGCATTAATTGTCCAAACTTTCGACAACACAAATTAGTTCGAAAATAATTACTTTAGGCAATTCTTTGACAGAACAGAACATTTACAACTACCGGATTTATTCGTTGCTGCAGAAATGTTACTGTTTTTTACGTAGTTTCGTTCGTAAAATTTAAGAAACTTCCTATCGTCCAACAGTTCTAACAGTGGACTAGGTGCAAGGCTGCTGGAGCGCTATTAGTTCCTACAGACAAATTATTTTATTTACAGCATAGTCTGAACACCATAGAAACTTCATTATTTTGAATACAAATTTATTGAGTGTGAATAATTTATTTAATTTTTTAATTTACATAAGGCAGATACAGATTGTTCTATTCAAAGGACACACGACTTGCCGTGTTGAATTTTTACGAATTGACCTTATACATCGTGTTTCCAGTCTCAACGGGCATTCAATCATTTCTACTGGAAATACGAAATAAAATAACGAAGTGAATTTTCGCCAGCGCCGGCGAATAGCCAGAAGATATGAAAATGGCTATTTGCCGGCGCCGGCGAATAGTCGGAAGATATGAAAATGGCTATTTGCCGGCGCCGGCGAATAGTCGGAAGATATGAAAATGGCTATTCGCCGGCGCACTTCACAAAATGTTACGATACTCTTAGGTAACGAAACTAGAGGAGTTATCCTTTTATGAAACGTCACAAGAAAAATCATTAAAAATATTGCTAAAATCATGAAATCGATAAGAAACTTGGTGACAAGTGAAATAACGGCCAAAGATCATGTGATTTTGTAACGAAAATACGAAACTAGTGATCTTGCGATTTCAGGAAACGTCATTAAGGCCTAGGGAATTTGTCCTTTTACGAAATTCAGGAAACCTATGTGGGTAACAAAACTAGGGACTTTGTGCTTTAAGGAAACATCATGGAAACCTAGGGAACTTGTCCTTTTACGAATTGTCCCGAAAACTACGTCGCTAACGAAACTAGTGAACTTGCGATTTCAGGCCTAGGGAATTTGTCCATTTACGAAATTCAGGAAACCTAAGCGGTTAACGAAACTAGGGACTTTGCGCTTCAAGGAAACATCATTCAAGGAAACCTAGGGAACATTTCCTTTTACGAATTGTCCCGAAAACTAGGTCGCTAAAGAAACTAATAAACTTGCGCTTTAAGGAAACGTCAAACGTCACGAAGAGCTATGAATTTTTCCTTCTTAGAAAAGCCACGAAACCTAGGTGGGTAACGAAACGGGAATCGGGGGAAACGGGGAGGATCATCAGATCTGTGTTTCAAGGACCAGAGATGGACCGACCCAATCTGATAAATCTAAATCCTGGTAAAAACGCGCTGGTGGTGCCACCATCAACGGCAGCCATATTTTGATCACCCCACCAACCTCACACAACAAAGAACAACTTTGTCTTTCATAGCAACCCAATATGATTGATAGATTTCGCACAAAGTGTAAATTTTTTACTAAAAAGCGCTGGTGGCGCCACCATGGCCTACTTGGCAATTTTTTTCGGTCGCCCCATCACCCACAAGAGCACAAGAAACAATTTTGTTAATCAAATAATTGACTTAAAACGATTTCTTCGAACAAAAACATTGATTATTTTTCATACAGATTTGGTTCTCGTAGACGTTTTTCAGAGTGTAATGAATTTTTCGACATTAGAGGGAAATTTTTCGTCGAGTTCGAAAAGGAAAATTATGTTAATATGAAATGTTTAGAATACTCCAAAGATGTTTTTGAGATTTTCGGATTCCAAATTCGGAGCAAGGCTTCTTTGACATACCGGTATAAATTCGAAAAATGTTTTCGCGGAGGTCATTTTTTTCATGAAATTTTGACTTTGAAAAATCGTGTCGTATCTCAGCCAAATTGATTAGGTAAAGTGTTTTAGAAACTTTGAACCATCTTAAATTTGGGAAAAATAGTAGTCGGAAAACATTTTGGAAAACTCCGATTTTCCTTTAACAACAACAAAAAGCTTGCACATAACCTCAATTTTTTGGGTTTTCCCCGATTTTCTCAAAATCCTACAGTGCTATTTTTTGGGAGTTTCGGGCGATGATAGACATCCCTCTGCCCTATCGAATCCCGTTCTATTTGCTTTTGTCCTAATTTTTGCAATGTTGACATCGGATTTGACTAGCCTACTTCTTATGGCTTAGTTAGGAAAATATGTAGGGTTTGTTTCTCGGTAATATGCGGCGTTAACTTAGTAATAATAATGATAAAACGGGGGGATTACTTTTTTTGTTATGTTTCGAGTCGGATTTGACTCTTCATCAGGCTGAAAGATATAATTGTTGTTTGTTTACATTTTGTTCTATGCGGGAATTGTGTTGGGCATTTGTTTTTACCTTTAAAAAATTAAAAATCACATTTACTAATTTACATGAAAGGAGGTTAAAAAAATTACTATTTACAAATAACTAGACTATTACACTGAAACAAATTAAAATGAAAAAAATGAGATTACAGTTCGTTCATTTTACGCTTAAACAAAATTTGTACTGTTATAGTAGATTATTGAACAGGCCAGTAAGTGACGCGTTAAATAATTGTATTTTTGAATATACAGGAATAACATACAAACAAATAATTACGCATCGAGGAATGTTTTTAAGCAAAAAGCTTTGAGAAGCTTTGAGGAATATAACTACACGAGTCAAAAAACAGTTCTCAAAACTTCTTGCTTAAAAACATTCCGAGATTGCGTAATTGTTTGTTTGTATGTTATTCCTGTATATTCAAGAAAATTATTTAACAAGGCTCTTACAATGACCTGTTCAATATGCTGGTTTATCTGAAAAAGCGGTCGGTATAGGTGAGACAACAATTTCGGATTCACAGTACTTTTCACGTTGCGCAAATTGGTATGATATGCATGATTGTGTGCAACAGTATTTCCGATTTATTTCAGTGTCTGCATTCTTGAATTCTTCTTATGAAAGTCTCGAAAATTCTTTAAAATTCATGAAAATTACGAGAGGTTAGTACAATGTAAGGATTTCTGGATTTTGAAAGCACCCTTAGGTTGTGACTCCTCCTTTTCCACAATAGTACACCGATTTCGTGTCGAATTATGTTCTTTAATGAAACTTTGGTACTATTAAAAAGGCCACGTTGGAATCAACATAAAAACGCCTTTTTAAAATCATAGTTGGTCAGAAATTGTTCAATCAAAAGTACTAACCAAGTGAAAATTCATGAAAATGTTTTCACGAATATAGGCAAAGTCTTTTTGAAAAATACAGCTTTGCAAAATTCATTCCTTTCAGTAATACATCATTGCATAGAGTCGTTTTGCTCTGTTTTTCCTTAATCAAAATAAAGTTCTATTGAAGAATCTAACCAGAGTCATCTGATATCTGGTTTGAACTCATTGTGGATCGCTCTTTTCATTTCAATGTAAGTTCTTGAGAGTCCGTCTCTTCATTTCTTTAATCAGCTCGTCGCGTCGCGTCGGTCGGAGCATTTTGAAAAAACTTTATTTTGATTCACGAATACGTCATTCGTACAAAGCACGTATTTGTCGGTATATAGTGAGCATAATGTCACATGAAATTCAATTAATTCGTTGTTATTGGCTTCAGTAACTATACTTTCGTATTAAATTCAAGGAATTTATTTCTTCGAATAACGGTGCATTTATCGGCCTATTTTGCGGCCAGTAAATACACCATACCGGCCGCTTTCAGATAAAAGATTTAAATGTCATTAATGTCAGACTACATAGATTTCTATGTAAAGATACATACATCAGACGCACGTTGCGATCTCTTTCTAGCGCATATATCTTATGTAATGTGACGTTAATGACATATAAATCTCTGACAAACCAAAAATATCTCAAATTTGTTTCAGCGTAAAATGAACGAACTGTAGAAGCATTTGTCATTGTAAATATTGCACTGAGATAAAGCGTCAGATTTGTGTCATGTAGGGTTGGTAACTTTCGTGTTAAAATTTTTTACCGTTTGTCCAGTGTTGTCAGCAGTTAGTCTAGGGTTGTTGTTAAGTTTTCCTAATAATTTTATCATGTTCCCGTATGAACTGTGGAGACCTTCCCTGTCTTTCTGTGTATTTACGTTGTTCGTTGTTCTATGTATGTACATCTTTTCAGCGATAAGCCGTTGCCAGTAGTTAGGGATTTGCTCTAATATTGTTACGTTCTCAAAGTCGTAGACGTGCGATTCCTTTACTGCATGTACTGTGAGGCCCGTAGTGTTTAGTACTTTTTTTAAATGTACGTCACTTTTGTGTTTAGCCATCCTGTCCTTTAGCTTTTGTTTCGTCATGCCTATGTATGTAGCGTTACAAGTAGAACACTTCACCATGTATACGACTTTAGGAAAATTGCTATTTTATGTTTGCAACAAACTGAACATTTGTACCCAAAATAAGCAACGTACGTGAGCAAAAATTATAAACACGATCACTCGTCGCACACACATTCACACTTGCTATTTGGTCATACTTCACTTACAACCTACTATTAAAAAAGCACCAACAATAATGGTGAAACAGCGGCGCTAGCGTCATTCATACCGAACGTACTAATGAAATATTCAGGGTTAGAAGAATGTAGCCGAAGTTAATGTGATAAAAGAGTCCCTTTGTAGGTGGTAGAATCACCTATATATCTACTATATATATCTACTATAGGGTAGAATCACCGGTCACGAGTCCCTATTGTCTTTTCCTTTATTCTTAAAAAAGAACAAAAGAAAGACTCGTAACTAGCTCAGGGCTCGTAATCGGAGCACTTACCCTATGGCGTATCTTTTTTGCGAAACTAATTTTGCAATTCATTTTCTCATTGCATTATTACGAAACATGCACCAAGTTGTATTATAAACAAATTAATCCCTCCAAGTATTAACAAAAGTCAGAAGGAGAATGCAGACGAATTTCCCTGGTGAACCTTTCGTCGGTCGGTACAATTTTCAACTTGTTTTGCTATAATAGTGCTACGCTACATGCTCCTATAATACTAAAAAATGTTGTAATCATATTTGCTAGTCTCAACTGAAAACTTTATTTACACAAAAAAACTCATAAAAACAGATAAAATTGCTCTTCAAATAATCCTCTTGTGAAGGTATATATTTTCAAAGTGCAACAGGTAACAAGAAAATTCCTGATACAGATGCTATTACCAAAAGTGTGTATAGCATCTTATACTTAAACCTAGTCCATAAGTACACTTATTAAACTCATATACTTTATAGTACATTCAAAAACACCTGTCTACCCATGTACCTAGTGGGTATGTCACTCGTGCAAAAACGTCCATAGGAAAACTTTCCGTGAAATCGAAGTAGCTTTAGTGTTGGTATTAATGGTTCTGTTTTATGACGCTCATTTGAAGCCAGTAAATATTTTCTGTAACTCAGTAGTCGGAAAATAATTCTTTAATGAAATGTATTGTATTGCAACTCGTGCTTATAAAGGGTATTTTACGTCTCGGCGCGGGCAACCATTCTCGCACAGGGTTGAATATTCATACTTTAATCCCTTGTAATCCAAATAACTATTCTGTAACTTACTTCGGTGTCGAAATGAGTTTTTCTATCAATTTTACGAACTAATAGAACGAAAATCGATCAGCTACGGAAAATATTTTTCGATAAACACGCACGCCACATTTAGTTTCACTTGTTGCTCTCAAACAAAATGGAAAACAGTTGAAAATAACTTTAAACCAATAAGTTACCCCCGATGAGATATATAAACATTTATACGATTGAGAAATGGAAAGAGTTGAAAATAATCCAAGTAAATTTATATAGAGAACGAATGCCTTCTCCAGCGAGAAACTATCTATCACAAAATATTCTTCGGAATATTATGCGATCGAACACCAAGTCGACGTTTTCCATAGTCCATTTAAAATGAACTAGATTTTCATCCTAAGGAAAACATGTAGATATATTACGTGAAAATGCGCTTGAAAGTGGGATGCCGCTTGTTCGAATTTCACTTAAAAAGGAGAAAAAAAGAAAAATAACATGTTCTTTGTTATCTTATGTGAGATATAACAACACTCAAGTTGTGATACACACATTGGACATAATTTAGTTTCGATGTACGTTTTTAATTTTTGTAAACTTTTCGTTTTTTCTTTTCGTACGATTTTCTGAGGCAACAACGACTTCAAAATGGAACACAAGTAAAATTTTGCGAAATTGACAAGTCAATCGACGAAGATACTTTTGTGATGTCATCTGTATGTTACACCCGAGGGATAATATATCATTCAGAATGCCTAAAGAAATTTCTTATATCGTTAAAATAATCGTTCGTTATATTGAAATGTAACACGTCGTATGGGGGAACATTTGGAAAATGTTCGGACATTTTCTTAGTCCATAATTTTATTTTGCCAATAAAATTAATTCATTGATTGGGCTAAAGATCAGTTCAACAACAACCAGAATGGGAAAGATTATGTTGGATCTGATATCTTCATTTTCTGATGCAAGAATCATTCAATTTCATTCGATAATGAATAGAATGTTGAGTCTGCTAATGATTAGTCCAGAAGTTATAAAAATGTTCTTAATGTAACGTAAAAGTTTCCTTAGGTTTTTTCTTGCAATGATATCAAAAGTCTACGCATCGCCACCTGGTGTACCCCAAAACGTTCGCTTGGTCCTCAATATTCATTGCTGACGTCAGAGCCGTAGCTTGAACGCATTTTGAGGGCGGGCTTGCCCAAGATTTAAATTGAATGAAAAGCTCAAGAGCTTACTGTTTAAAAGATCTACATTAGACCTGTCCAAAATCCTAAGTTGTCGAAAAGTTGTAGGCTTAGCCCGGTAAACGGTGCCAAATGTTCCCCTGAGAAAAAGTTTCTATGTAGCCTATGCTACCACTCAATGGCATGCTATCGCACAGACACCCGTCGGCAACCTGCAGCTCAAAAAGCCTCGCTCCCAAATTAGTCCCGTTCGCACTTCCATGGGAGGTCATGGAGGCAAACTAGCCCCGTCCCGGAGGGGCCTTTCGTTACACAAATTAAACGACGGAGCGTCTGAACAACAACACGCCAATGAATAGCGTGGCAACCCGACTTGCAAACCATGTTGTCCTTTCACAAAGAGAAACCTGTCTAAGCGAATTCAGGAATCAATACAATTTCAACTGACTTACTACGTAAAATACAGCTAAAACAGATTGATTAACCTCGAATTTTCGCCAACAGTCACACTAATGCTATTGTGTGGAGAGCCAATGAAATCGACAGACTCATCCATCAAGCATTGTGTTATATCCGAAATAATTACAAGATAATTTTGAGTTATTACTTGTGATATTAATTCGGCAAATTAAACACACCAGACGACCGCGTTTAACATTGGAAACTGGCAGTTAAATTGCCTTCAACCGGCACAAAAAGTCCAAAATTTTCCGTCTCACAATTTCACTGCAAACAATCAAAACTTATTGTTCGCCAAAAAATCCGTAAAAATCCGTAAAAATCCGATACAATAAAATTTTGCACATTAATTGACGACGATAAAGCAGGATTCATAGCACAAAACAACATTTTTGACAATAACACAAAAATTAACACTTTGGTAATGCACAAAATCCAATGTTTCGGCCGAATCAGTTTTATTCGATGTGGAACAGCCAAGTTCATAACTTTACAATGTTGACGATGTTCACTCAACCACAGCTACGACTCGAAGAAGTAAGAAGTGGTATCGCAAAATTTTCTTCTGGTTGTTGGAAGTTAGCATCGTTAATTCTTACCTATTACAAAGTGCTGTTCGAAAAAGAGATGATCGTGCGCCACTCACACATAAACAATTCAGGAAACAATTAATAAAAGAACTCGTTGAACCTAGAATGCAGAGAGAAAATTTGCGCCAAAACCATCTCGCGTATCCCGTTTTTCCGAAAGGTTTACATTTCATGGAACGAGCACCGAAAGGAAAAAGATGTGTGGCATGCTACAAGAATGGTCTCAGACGCGAAACCATTTATTTTTGCAAAACGTGTCCTGACAAGCCGTTTCTGCATCCCGATAAATGCCTCGAACTATTTCACACTGAGTATCTACACGCCACTGTCAATGAATAAAACAAAAGATATTGTTAAACAATAAGTTTACGGTACATGAGTTTTGACATCATCACCTTGAACTCGTACAGTAAATTACTCGTAAGGCGCTAAGGCCATGTTTCAACTTAGAGAATAAAAAATAAAATTTTGATGAACGTCACATAGATTGTAGATTGTACATTGCGAAAGTTTCAAAATTCGGAGTGCCAAAGTCATCGATATCCAAGAAGGTAACATCTCAAGATCAAAATTACTGAAATGGACGTATTTTTACAATTCATGCTCCTTCCAGTTAACGTTGATGGCAAAAATACTAACCACAAGATGAGCACGGCTTCAGAAAACAGAAAATTATCTTTGGCGATTTTATCACTGCGATGTTATAATTTTCCAATAAATGTCTTTCAAACTCCATTTTGGGTTTTTTGTGTGTATCATTGACAAAAACGAGTCATCTCATGTTCGTTCCTGCTGTTGTACAAATAAAACACTAAATTTCTCATTACAATCACACTACAGATCAGAATTCACCAGTTTTAATATATCAACCATTTTTCTTCAAACTCCAACTCTGACTTTTTTTGTGAACTGTGTACTTCACAATTTTAACCTAAACACTTGAATGTATACGTAAAATACGCAAACAAGAAAGTGTCATCACACTGTCAAAAATTGGAACATTTAAACTACACTGCCAATTTTCTTTGCTCATCTAGTATTCATAGAAGTCTTGGCTCGGGAAGGGTTTTAAATTTGAAAAACCAATTCTACAACTATTTAGTGCTCAATTTGTGCTGGCAAATGGTGCCTTCCAAATAACAGCTAACATGAGGACCGAACAGTGGGAATTCTCATTATTTTCACAGAGTGCTTATTTGTCCCGGCTAACGGGATCATTTTATTTCATTTATTTTTCTTCATAAAATACATCAATATTTCATTGCGTTGCGTAACTCTAGTATGCCAAGCGGCAATTCGAAAGAGCTACAAAACTTATAACAAAAAATAAAATGTTTCAGCTAATAGGTATTACTTATCTTAAGTTAGTTCTATTAATTACTAATAAGCTATTCAAAATATTTAAATTTGCATTTAACATAATAAAATATTGACTATGTTCTAAATGTTATGATATAGAATTAGGAAAGGAAGCGAGATGGAGTCGAGTGCGATGTAAATAATAATAAATAGTAAATGGTAAGCTTGCGATCGATCGTGGTAGAATTCTGTTTTTACAGTCATATACCGTCCTCCCCACTCGCACAAACAACCTATGAGAGTGCCGATTGCACTAAACGACTCGACCCTCCCACAGGCTACCGATACAAGCACAGATTTCTGGAACACAACTACACTGATAGGGTTCATCAAAATGATTTCAACATATGTGCCTTTAATAAACGACTGAATTGACAAAGTGTAGCAGAATTTCTAATTTGGGGAGGGATTGCATTAAATAAAGTAGGTCCAGAATAAAGGAGACCTCTTTTACCATAATTTGAAGATATTTTGGGTTTCTTCAATAATAATAATTAATTTATTGCATATACAAGGCTGAGTGCCTTATTACATTATATACAAAGAAAATAGAAAAGTAGATTTAACTATAAAAATGATACTTAGAACTAAAATATAAAATATAAACTATAAACTATAAAATAGTATTTAATTTAGGAATATCTTGTACTAGTAAATACCCCCGCCCCTAGGGGCTACGCAGGCTTTATCATTTTCGCTTTAACATTAAAGGGTAGGTTACGTAGTCGAAACCCCCGCCCCTAAGGGCTACGCAGGCTTTATCATTTTCGCGTGTTGTCTATTCAGAGAGCCATATTTTTTTTCGTTTTAAATAATGATGCGTAATGTTTCAACTTCCCCCGTACTCCACTTCCTCCGTGGAACGTATGCAACGTTCCCCGTATTGCACTTCCCCCGCATTCCACTTCCCCCGCATTCCACTTACCCCGTATTCAACGTTCACCGCATTCCAAGTTCGCCGTATTCAACTTTCCCCGAATTTTATTTCTTCGTATTCCACTTCCCCCGTATTCCACTTCCC
>CM055406.1:70664144-70675422 GCA_029228625.1 Pseudolycoriella hygida | reverse complement strand
GTAGAATCCAGGAAAAATATTTTCCGGGGGGTACGTCGCAAGGGGGGGGAAGTCAAAACTTAGCTGTATATATAGTTCCGAAGTCTACGAAAAAAATTTTTCTGAATTTTTTGTTCGTATGGGGACTTGCGTCACGGGCGCATTGCTACCGCGCGCCCATGATATCGAAAAAGATTCGAAGGAAAAGGTAGAGAATTGTAGATATAATTCAATAAAAATATATTTTACGGCAGTTTTATGATCGAAATTGAGGACCATTTATTTTATGTTGACAACTATTCAAAGATTTATACCTTCGGATAATGTATTTTGTTTCAAATTGTACGTTTCGTGTTATTAGGTGAGCCCAAGGATGATCAAGCCTAACTTATTCCGACGCTACAGTTCAAGAGCTTCAAACATATGAAGGGACCCGTACGTATCAGAATAGATGTGGCAAACAGAGTTCATGTTACGAAAAGACTCGAACGTATCTAAGTAAATATTGTCTTAACTCTTAAGTGTATGAAATTACGTCCACATTAAGTTATATTGGAAATTGCCGAGAGGGCAATATTCAAAAACCCGTCCGAAGAAACGGTGTAAAAAAATTTTCCGATCGCACAAAATTGACCTCCAAATAGAGAAAAATGTTCTCCTCAATTTTGCCTACAACATAGCAAAAAACCATTTTTTGGCTAGGGCCGACCTTACTACTGACTTAGGGCCCTAAATAGAGGCCTCGGACACATACATCGATAGACAAAAATGTTTCCCTCAATTTGCTCTGCAACATAGCAAAAAACATTTTTTTGGGCTAGGGCCGACCTTTGGACCGACATGAGGCCCACTTGAGCCCTAAGCACTGGCAAAAGTTCTTCCATAAATTGTCGACCGTGCCGAGATCTTTCAAACAGAAAAAAAACGTTTTGAAAATCGGAAGAGATTTACTCGAGTTATGTACAAAAGACCAAAAACCACTTAAACGGCTCTAGCATGGCGGTCCTTGTAACGACAGTGCCCATATTTAATCAATAAAAGATTTTTCGATTACCTTTCAGGGAAAAAAAAGTTTTTTGAAAATCGGTTGAGTATTTACTCGAGTTTCGGTTGACGACGGACGGACATTTTTTTTTATTGTTGAGTCGTCTATCTAAGGCCCATGATCGATACCCCCCCCCCCCCCCACTGCCGGGTTGAAATTCGACTGGTTACAAACGTCGTGGTAAACGCAATAGACCCCTTTTCGAAGCACTGCGTTCTTCGTACGGGTCTAAAAAGCATCATATGATGACAATCGGCATTGATGACGGCACTCATGCGCGCACAATTTAAATTGCACTAATGTGACGTCACACATTCCTGAATTTGTAATTTTTGAAAACGTTTTCCGGAAAAATGTATTATACTTAATTAACTCTCTTCATGAAGTTAGTTTATTTTCACAGTCTTTTTTCATTTCCATTAAAAGTGTTTATCGAGCTACAGATTGTCTCTTATATGTATATTTGAGAGGATGTCAGGATCGGATTTTCTGTCTCAGGCAGACTATGGAAAGCTTTATGAAAAGAGCACCGACTTATACCTATGCTTCATCGACTTAGAAAAGGCGTTCGACTGGGTACCAAGGCAGAAGCTGTTTGAAGTTCTCAGCGTGTACGGTATCAATTGGGATTTACTTTAGCATTTATTCAGGGAGCAGGGATGATTTAAGGAAAGATGGCGAAATTATCTAGTCTTTCGGAGTTAATCACGGCGTTTGTCAGGATTGTTGTCTCTCCCCGCTTCTGTTCATAATTTTCATGGACAAAATCACTAAGCAGGCCAGCTTGCAGGGAAATGTCGAAGAGGTTGAACTGATAATGAAAATCCTGATCTATGCGGATGACTTGATTCAGGTATATATTGCCAGAGATTTACAGGATGGAATTGACTGCTTGATGCGGCATGTGAGGAGCACGTGATGAAGATAAGAGTATGGAAAACTTAGCTTATGTATGCCGGCAAATTTCGGAAGGAGATACTTACTTACTTAACCGGCCCTACAACCCATTAAGGGTCTTGGCCTTCTCCAACATGCTTCTCCAACCGGACCTATCCTCAGCTAACGTCTTCCAGCTGGTTACTCCCGCAGTTCTCAGGTTGGCAAAAGCTGCATCGCACCATCTGGATCTTGGTCTGCCTGCACTTCTTTTGCCTTCCGGTTTGGTGATAAAAAGTTTCTTCGGGATACGATTGTCGTCCATACACTGTACATGACCAAGCCATCGTAGTCTGTTAATTTTTGTTGTTCTAACTATGTCCGGCTCTCCATAAAGCTGCATAAGCTCATGATTAAATCGTCTGCGCCATCTGTTCATGTTTTCGTCATATACTGGTCCGCAGTACCTTTCTTTCGAACCACACCACCATCATGCACCACGACTCCGACCCATACGTAACTATTGGTCTTATCACAGATTTGTACAGTGCGCATTTAGAGTTTCTGCTTACTGATTTCGACTTTAAAATTTTTATCAGGCTGTAATAACTCCGGTTGCCAAGAGTTATCCGTCTTTTGATTTCGTCCATGATTACGTTGTCAGAATTAAGCAGAGATCCAAGATAACGAACTTGTCTACCACCTTAAATGTGTGTGTGTCAATTGGTACGCTTTGGTCGTGTTGTCGATTCGATGGGGAGACAATCATGTATTCGATCTTTGTGTCATTAACCTTTAACCCGAGGTCGGTACCTTTTCTGTCCAAAGCCGTGAACTTCCAGCTTCCATGTTTCGGCCCAAGATATCCAAGTCATCAGCGAAGCCCAGCAATTGACTGGATTTGGTGAAAATGGTGCTGCTGGTGTCGATGTCCATGGTTCTCACTGCTGCTTCAAGGGTCAAATTAAAAAGCAGCGTCGCGAGCGGATCACTTTGACGTAGACCTTCCTCAATGTCGAAAGCGTCTGACAATTTGCTTCGGATTCTTACTCGGCTGTTAGCTCCATCCATTGTCAACTTTGTTAGCGAGATTAGTTTTTTGGGAACCCCTAATTCCTCCATCACTCTCCATAACTTCCTCCTGTTGACACTGTCGTATGCTGCTTTGAAGTCTACGAACAATTGGTGTATTTCCACGTTGTACTCCTTACACTTTTCCAAGATCTGTCTAATGCTAAAGAGCTGGTCCGTTGTTGAACGACCTACACGAAAACCACCTTGATATTCACCAACAGTAGATTCCATGTATGGAAGAAGGCGTTTGTATAGAATATTCGCAAATATCTTGTAGGCGATATTCAAAAGCGAAATTCCTCGATAGTTGCCACACTCCAATTTGTCGCCTTTCTTGTACAAAGGGCAGATGATGCTAGTCTTCCACTCTCGCGGCAACTCCTCGACATTCCAGATGCGCTTGATGAACTCCTGCATCTCCATACATAATGCGTTACCAGCTTTAAAATTTCATGCTCCACTTTCTGTAGCGTTGGTTATGCAATATGTGGCTGCGCGGTGCGAAATGGTAAGTTGTTGTTGGTGTCGTTTCGGTTCGGTGGTCTGTTCGGGTTCAGCAGTTCCTTAAAGTACTCCGCCCATCGTCTGATGCACCTTTCCTCATCTGCTAAGACCAACCCATCCTTGTCCTTGCACTGTAAAGGTTGTTGACTGTAACATTTCCTCGATTCGTTTACTTTCCGTTAAAAATTTCGCGTCTCTTTTCGATTACCAAACCTTTCAATTTCGATTAAAACTTCCTTGTCATGTTGTCGCTTTTTTCTTCGGAATAGTTTTTTCTCGAAATTTCTCTTCGAACGGTACTCTGCCATGCCAGCTCGAGTGCATATATTTAGATTTCTCGCTCGAGCCGCATTTTTGTCATCCAGTGCTTTTCTGCATTCGTCATCGAACCAGTCATTTCTTTTCTTTCCCGTTCTCGTTCCGATCGTCTCTGCTGCGGCTTGCTCTACGTTTCGTCTAATTTGATTCCATGCATCGTCTACGTTTCGTTGTTCGCTTTCCATTGCGTCAATAATTTTCTTCTCCAAACTATCCACATATTGTCGTTTAATATTTTCGTCCTGCAGTTTCTCGACGTCCCACTTTTCCAATGCCGGCTGTCGATTATGTGAAATCGAAACTCGAGCCCTAACAGCCACCTTTACCAAGTAGTGATCTGAATCGATGTTCGGTCCCCTACAACTTATGACATCCAAAACATTTGAACAGTGACGCCCATCTATGAATGCGTGGTCAATCTGGTTTTTGGTTCGTCCATCAGGTGATACCCATGTCGCTTTGTGGATGTCTTTATGTTCGAAATAGGTACTGCAGACAACCATGTTCCTTGACACTGCGAAATCAATTGCCAACGTTCCATTTTTGCTTGTATTTTCGTGGAGGCTATATTTACCAATAGTGGGGCGGTAGTAGACTTCAACCTATCTTGGCATTCAAATCCCCAAGTATGATTTTGATGTCTCGATTCGGTTCTCCATCGTACACTTTCACCAGTTTTTCGTAAAATAGCTCCTTCGCTTCATTATCTTTTTCCTCCGTTGGAGCGTAGACGTTAATAAGAGTATAATTGAAAAATTTTCGTCTTATCCGTAGAGTGCATATTCGTTCGTTGACAGGAGTGAAACCAATTACCGCGTTTCTGGCTCTACCGAAGACCATGAAGCCTGTTCCGTATCCTCTTGGGCTGTCGTTGCTCTTGCCGCTGTAATAAAACGTAAAGTCTCTACTGATCATAGAATCCTTCCCAGACCATCTAGTTTCCTGTACTGCTGTAATGTCAAGTTTAGTCGCCCTTAGCGCAGTAGTGAGTGATCTCAAGTGGAAGGAGATAGCTTAGAGCTTAAATAGGGATGAGCTGGAGCATGTATCTGAATTCAAGTATTAGGAATCATTTTTTTAGAGGATCGTAAGTTACTGTTTGTATTACATAAAATTGGACATTTTCGTCTTATTTGTTATTTAACACATATTCCACACAAATCATATACATGACATTAGAGAGTTTGTGTGAAAAAGGTGTTATAGTTATATATGCAACTAGTTGCGAAATGGAGTTGTTTTTGTCGCTAGATGTGAAGTTATCAAACGAGCGAAGCGACAAGACTTTATGCAACATTTTGTGAAACGTGAACTTTTGAATGAGAGAGAGAGAGAAAACATTTATTTAACATAATGCGTGCCGATTAATTACATTAAGTTGCTCGATACACGGCATATTAATCTATCACATGACAATCTTTTTACAAACTAAAAGTTGAAGTGATTTTCGTCAATTTTATCGTTTCCTTTTTCGTCAACCTATCGTCAATTATAAATATGATTATGAATTATATGCACACATGCACAGTCTTTATCAGAATTTCCTCAGATAGCTTCCTGAGCTCTGACACGTCTAGTTTAAATTCTTTAAAAAATTCTATCGCGCTCGGTCCAAAGGTCCCTCGACTGCCAAACCATAATCCGCGACCAATTCGGAACACCAAAGGTCTGCCTGTATTTTTTCATTACATCGAATACGAAACTTGTATATTTCTCTTCCCAAATGAGACGCGAAAATTAAAAAATGCAACTCTCAGTAGGACTTAGAATGCTATGGGAACCGAAAGTATTTTCGGCCCTCTAAACAGAGGTGCGAAAATAACTGACACAGCAAAAAAACTTCGACACTTCATTGAGTTTACTTCGATCAAAGTGTAACAAATCTGTGCCCCAGTGCTACCGAGATTTTTTATGCGGAATTAAACATGATATTGTTGACGAAGGAAATATTATTTTTTTTAAAATTAGTTTTGTCTTTCTAGTTTTGTAAGGAAAAACTGCAATATTCTCGTAGTTCTTGTTATGTGAATCACTTAGTTTTGGATGTGTATCATGAGTTTTGGATGTGTATCATTAATTTTGGATGTGGATCATTTCGCGTGAGAATCACAATAGTTACTTGTGTACGTGCTATGGACGATTGATTTTAGGCAATTTCGCGAACTAAGCAGGTTCACATACAGCCATGGTAAAAATGAACCGTGGAATCTATAGTACAAAACTCAAACATTTTGTTCATTTAATGACACCTTGCTTGCAGTGGTTAACACGTCTGCTTGCTACTACGAGATTGAGTTGCCAGTGCGTTGGTTTTAAACTCAGCCGCAGACGGATTTGTACCGATTGTTAGATTTGTAAACAAAACGAAACTGATTGAATCGTTCCAGTCAAGTGAAGTTGAGTGTAGTACCATCGTACGGCTTACCGGAAAAGGGATTGTTGGGAGAACCGGTATTCTACTCCTACTAGTTTCTCTCCTAGTTACATCCATAGATGGCAATGGGGTTGTCGCACAGCTTACCACTGGCACAGTAAAACTTTCCGGTAATGAAAGGATCTCAAAAAGTAGAACCACAAACAGCGAAACTAGTAAATAATGATCTAGCCTCTAACCCTTCATGGGTTGTAAGGCATATTATTATTATTATTTATATGCTGTTGCTGCTATTACTGCAGTGATGTTGAAATCATAACAATTCCAATGAATAAATTATTGACCTTTTTTGAATTTATTAATGAGTAAGCTTTCGTTTCGAGTTGCATTTTTTAATTTTCGCGTCTATTTGGGATTCGAAAATTACAAGATTCGTATTCGTTGTAATGAAAAGTTGTGTGAATCACATGTGACGACGTAAAAAATTTCAACCTGTGCGATTGCCGCCCATGCCTTCGGCGCGGGCTGCAAATTTCGCACACGGTTGAAATTTTTCACTTTCGTCCCTTGTGATCCAAATAACTATTCCTGATAAAACGGAATGCACTTTTTGTAGATGTTTTCTTTTTCCACCGTAACATCATTGTCTTGGTCAGCGTTACTCACTTCGTACCTTATTGTCGCGTCAATAATGTTTGTGTTGCTAGTCTTAGGATGAAAAGCTATGATATTACTGAATCGAGAGTCGCCTTCCGTGTCGTTTACATAAACTTCGTCAAAGCATGTGAATCCCTTTGCTTGAAGTAATTCAGCAAGGCGATGTTTAATTCCGTGATGTCTCGATGATATTAGCAGGTTGTTAGAGTCGCAACTTCCCGTTACATGAGCGATAGTTTCATTCTCTCTGTTACATTTGCGACAGAGGAGGGAATTGCTACTTACTCCTGGAACACCATTGAGATTTGCGTAATTTGTGCTGAGCTTGATCGCTGCTACCCATTCTGACGATGACAACGAATTCTTGTTGTATACGAAGTCGTTGCTGAGCGTATGGTTTTTGAAATGCATTACTCCGGAGCCCTGATACTTCAGATTACACCATTGATCAAATCATTGATTACGAAGTTCTGTTCGAAATGATTTTGACGTATCGCCTGCCACGTTCAATGATTGAATACGTTCGTTCATTTCGAGGTTACAGTCTGATATGCTTTGGAATAACCCATCGTTCACTTGCGAAAGTTTCTGCGCTATGGCGAAGTGTTGTAGGTAAACTTCCCTCTCTGTCCGAAGTAAACCAAGGCCGCGCAATCTTCTCGGTGAGTAGAACAGGAAATCAGTCGTTCGCATCGGTAAGCCAATTTTGTCTTTGACGGTTCTCCGAATCATAACATCTAAACCTTGTGTTACATATGCCGGAATTTTATCCGAGATGTCAAAGTTTATATCCTTTTGTAGACAAAAATACGCATTTAATACACACATCGAAAACCTATTATTTGTCTACGAAAGGCTATAAACTTTGACATCTCGGTCAAAAAAGACTCAATTTAACTCAAAACGACGATTTTTGATGATAATTGTTATTTTTGTTTAATAATTGTTATTACCAATTTTCGATCATACGATGATCTAAAAATTAGGCCAAATTTCTAATCCTGAAGTATACGAGTACAAATACGAATACAAAAAAAAACATTCTAGTAACTAATAATAGTTCCATTTAATCGATCTAAGCAATAATATAAGATTATTGCCATACGTGGATAACCCGAATTTTATTGTTCAAGTGGGTATTAAACGACAACGAGCGTCAGCGAGTTAGTTTAATGCACACGCGAACAATAAATGAGGGAATCCACGTATGGCAATTATTTTTTTATTGCATAGGAGATGGTAAGTCGAACATTGAACGCACCCAATATTATGATTATGATCTAGCACGCTTTTCGCTTTTCTAATAGTATGTTATTCATTGTTCATTCATTGCAATTTTCGTCTCAGTTAATCTAGTCAATCTATATGAGAATAATTTTCTATTTGTAACGTTTTACCTCAACAAACCAAGTTAGTCGTATCAGTAACAATGATCTCCTTTTGTTTTGTTCTGTACTGTTCAAAGAACAATAAACCATAATTAAAAATCTTGAAACTAACACGAATAGAAATGATTCAACATCCTTTGCTCTTTCTCCTATACACTCTCTTTGGAATCGTATAAAGTAAAACTTCACTTCAAATTTCTTTCTCTCAAGTTGACAATAGTGGACTGGTAGTGCTTCATAACGTTTGAAGCTTTATTGTACTTGGAAGTACACTAACAAACCTATCAATCGTTTCAAGTAAAAATTAATGAAAGCAAACGATAAATGTTAGCAGGTCTCCATTTTCAATCCAGAATTCACCATCTATCCAAAGTAAGTTCGGATTAAATCATTTCCTGAGCGAATATTCTTACAGCGCGATTCAAACTTATTCCCGAACATTCAACAGAGCTATTGAAATCAACTGTGACTCTTTCCTCGCCGTGAAATTAATGTCAAGTGAATTAATGGAAAATTATAAAAGCTGTTTCGGTAACGGAATAGTGCATATGAGGTGGCCCTCATCAGTTTCTCCAGTGCAATTGCTTACAAGATAGCAGTGCAATCTCGCTTTAAGTAATGATAAGAGATTCGCTTACTAAAAATGTGCTATGTATACATTATAAAAAGGTCGCATCATCAGGTTTTATTTTCGAATCATTGAGAATTTAGAGACAAACTAACGAAATAAAATACAACAACTGTTTGTCGTAAACTTAGCGAATAAAATTTCACTTAACCACGACTCCAATTAATTAAATATCATACTCATAT
Source organism: Pseudolycoriella hygida (assembly GCA_029228625.1). Classification (NCBI taxonomy): domain Eukaryota; kingdom Metazoa; phylum Arthropoda; class Insecta; order Diptera; family Sciaridae; genus Pseudolycoriella; species Pseudolycoriella hygida. Next base: position 70,666,394 of record CM055406.1, on the reverse strand, counting down.
CGTACAAATACTCAAAAATAGAAAGAAACTTTTAACTTCGATCATATTTCTTGCATTTTTCCTGATATGAAAAAATTAAAAACATCACGTTGTAAAAGACGTAGGTTTACTGCTGTGTAGAATTTAGGTTTATTTACAGTAATATACATAAACGTATGTATTGCTATTTACGTTGGTGTCGGTTGACACGTTCCATACCAAATATTCGGTGACCAAATGGACCCGATGTATCGATGGATGGAAACCGTTGGTTGAATGATGAACGACGACACGTACGACGAATACTTTGCCGGGACAATGTGCTAGTGCTTCATCTTTGTCTTGCGGGAATATATGTAATGTCTCTATTTGATGACGATACGATACGAACAAAAATCCAAAGACTGAAATGACGGGACGAAGTACTAGTCCAATAATAATTTAACGGGACGATATACTAGTCCGAAAGTAAGGTCGCGCCACCCTTCCGCCAACCTTGCTGGTGTGTTCTCTTAGTGCAATGATAATAGACAGTTGCTGCCGATGTTATCATTCCAAGAGCGCAAACCAAACTGATGAAATGACGGGACGATATGCCAGTCCGTAAGTAAGGTCGCGCCACGGTTCCTCCAACCTTGCTGGTGTGTTCCCTTTAAAAACTGATAATAGACAGTTGCTATCGATGTTACCAGTTCAAGAGCTCAAACCAAAGTGATTTGTCCTATTTATACGACAAAATTCATCATGGCTGACTGACGTTATATGCAGTGTTGTCATATTGTCGTTATGTCATTCATATTTTAGGGTTGCTATCTTGTTATGCCATATTCTTAGGGTTGCGATGTTTCATATATTTTGTTATCTTTCAACATGTTGGTGTCGTTAATAAATAAAATGTGTAGGGGTGCTACAACGTTCTTTTTTGACAGAATACACCCTACATTTAACGTTGCCATTGAAACTATTGTATGTCGTGCCTGTCAAATCATAAAAGAGAAAATCGGATTTATCCTTCTAGACGGATAAGTACTGACGTTTATCGCCTCAAAATATTGCGTTTAATGTAAGATTTACCATCTCCTATGCAATAAAAAACATGGTAGGTACAAAATTTTTGAAAATTGCTCTTGGGGCAATAGTAAAACGGATTTCAAATTTTTTTTTCTTTACTAAAATGATCAGTGGGGTGCCCCGGATCGATTCTTACGACAGGAGTTTAAAAAAAAACAATTTAAACGCTACACCCTAATTCACAGGTCATTTGACTACTGATATCTCATGTATGACGTGGAGGTTCTTAGGATACAACTCATACAAACTAATTTTATTATGAACGTGTAAGCTCTTGACATGACGCTGAGGCATTAACACCTCTAGAACAGTTGCGTTATGGAGATAATTAGAAGAGATCAACATTTCAGCATCTAGTGCCAATCTTCAGTCAAGTCACGCAACTTGATACGCTGATGGTCGTGATGGACAAAGTGTTGACGTATCTATTTGTTTCGTCTCGGTTAAAGGTTGGACTAACGAACTGTAACGGAAATTATTACTGCTGTCATCTGTTGAAGTTTGTATTAAACATTTCATACTCTAACCTTGAGTGTATTGTCTCCAAAATTAACTCAAGAGATTATTACCTATGCGATCTTATAGTGGCAGATGCCACCATATTGTAACTATATAACGTGCGGTTTTAGTTCGATTTAAACTGTTGCACACATATCGATTTACCCGTTCTATCTAATGATATTAAATCGGTTAAATCATGGGCGGTCGTTACGGAGAACAATTTTCGGCTATGTGAGGGAGCACACAAACTCGTAATTAATTCAAAGAATTTGTTGAGTAAACCCAACTATGAAAAGTCATTCATAGTAAAAGTAATATGTAATGAGTTGTATCCTAAGATTGATTCCAAGTTTGCGGACTTTTACCGTAGAGATTTGAAAAGTGTCGAGTGACTTTTTATAGTTTGGTTTAATCAACTTCAAATTCTCTGAATCGTAGTCTAATGGTTCACGGAACTTCCTGTTTCTCTTGTCTTCGCTTTTCGTATTAAACAATTGTTCTAAAATTTCATGCTAGTAGTAACTCCATAGATAAACATAACCAAAGACCCGTACGTATCAGAATAGATGTGACAAACAGAATATATGTGGCAAAGTGACTCGAACGTACCTAAATATACAAATAAGCAAACAATCCAACGTTTTCTGTTCTTTTGTAACTGTAAGAATTTCAAAGATCCATAGAAATTACCCAAGGTAA
>CM055406.1:70594656-70663450 GCA_029228625.1 Pseudolycoriella hygida | reverse complement strand
GACGGACAGACGGACATTTTTTTTATTGGTGATTCGTCATCTCTAGACGATAATAGATGCATCCCCCCCACTCCCACCTCGATCTACCCCATGTTACAATAAAATTGTTTGTAGTAAACGTATAGGACCTCTTGTACTTCGTACGGGTCCAAAAAGACCTACTTGCTAGGTATTTTCTAAACTGCTCAGCGAACTTTTCTTGTTTTTTTGTCTAATACTTCAAACAAAACAGAAGAGTAAAACAGTAAAAGAGTAAACAGTAAAATACCCAGTTTAGTTAATTGAATGCAATGTTGGGCTCGAGTTCATTGTTAAATTTTATCGCTAACTAGAATTTCTTTTTAAATCAATAGCTAATCTTATTAAAATTTTGTCCCCCGTCGTCGTTCTGGTCTTAAATTAGAATAGTGTTATGATGACGAACACTGTACCAGAAAAGCGTTCCACAGTGCTACACCACACTTGTGATTTGTTCTAGTGCTAATACAAGTGGAATTCAGTGTTGCAGTAATGAACACACTTCTTTACGCATAGCATTGCAAAGTACAAAAAACAACTTTCCACAGGGCTTCAAAATGACTTCGCTTTTGATAATTACTATGTTGCTAAATGAACATCACACAACACAACATTTAGCTGCACTCCGAGGGGGAAACGACTTCTAAAAATCGTGGTACAGAAAATTGAAAATCTTTAAAAATCTTTTGATTTTCATCAAATATTTCTCTCATCTGCTAAGATTCTCTTCGTGAAACTCTCGATAACGAAGAGAAAATCGTTGGAAAAGTGTTTAAAAATCTTTTCGCTTTCACTGACTATATTTAGGAGTCGTTTCTCCCTCGCTGGCATACCTACGTTATAGTTTAAAGAAGAGCATGCTACCCTTTTTTCGTCAAACTATAACGATGGTATGCAAGCGAGGGAGAAACGATTCCTAAATATAGGTTGACCATAACTATAAATTTTTAATAATTAATTTCATAACTTCTTGGTGAGAAATAAAATGTAAGCCTCAAGTGATGCATAATTTGTCGAAAGGAAATTTTTTGGGCGAAAGGGTGTTAGAGCAAGCATTTTTATCGTTAAAAAACCAACTTCGAAAATAGAATTTAATCAAAAAATATATGAAATGCATGTTCTCAGCAGAAATAATATCTAAGTTTGAATGTTGTATGCTCTTGAGGTTTCTAAAAGTTACCAGAGCAGATGTTATGAGCACTTTTTTTGTTACGACGAAAAAAGGTTTTTTTGTCAAGTGTTAATAAAGTGTTCCATTACACTAAGATAAAAATGTCGCAGCAGTTGAGCTTTGTATGTTTTCCCTATTAAATTTTAGCACGTCGAGAACGGATTTATATCAACCTTGTTGACATTTGAAATGTTCATTTTTTCAATCAAAATTGAATTTAATATTTAAGGTAAGCATTCATTCAAAGTAACAAAATACAATTAATCCTTTGTACTACCCAGTCATCATTAAAATCCTTTGAGAAACCCTGCTAAGAAGTCGAATAAGATTCTTTGAAGATGGTTGTGCATGTGCATGGTTAGTGCAATTTAAAACATATGAAGGGACCCGTACGTATCAGAATAGATGCCACAAACAGAGTTGATATTACGAAAAGACTCGAACGTATTTAAGTAAATATTGCGTTGACATTAAATTGTATTAGACATTGCCGATAGGGCTAGGGCTGACCTTAGTACTGAGCTAGGGTCCTAAGTAGAGACCTCGGACACATACTTCCGTAGACAAAAATGTTTCACTCAATTTGCTCTGCAACATAGCAAAAAACATTTTTTTTTGATTAGGGGCGACCTTAGGACCGACATGAGGCCCAATTGAGACTTAAGCACTGGCAAAAGTGCCCAGGTATGAAATTGCGTCCACATTAAGTTGTATTGGAAATTGCCGATAGGGCAATATTGAAAAACCCGTCCGAAAAAACGGTGTAAAAAACCTTTCCGAAAGCACAAAATTCACCCCCAAATATAGAAAAATGTTCTACTTAATTTTCTATACAACATAGAAGAAACCATTTTTTGGGCTAGGGTCGACCTTAGTACCGACCTAGGGCCCTAAGTAGAAGCCCCGGACACACAATTCCCTAGCCAAAAATGTTTCCCTCAATTTCCTCTGCAACATAGCAAAAAACAATTTTTTTGGCCGACCCTAAGCACAGGCAAAAGTTTTTTTATAATCTGTCGGTCATTAAATCTTTCAAACAAAAAAAAAAATTTGAAAATCGGAAAATATTTACTCGAGTTATGTACAAAAAACACATAGAGCCCTAGCAGAGACTCGATTTTAGTGCCCTAGTTAAGTCCAAGTACTCAAATTCAAAAAAGTTTCTTCCATAAATTGTCAACTATGCCCAGGTTTTTCAAACAAAAAAAAATTTGAAAATCAGAAAAAATTTACTCGAGTTATGTACAAGAGACCAAAATACACGTAAACGGCCCTAGGTTGGTGGCCCTTGGGCCCACAGTGCCCAGATTCAATCTCATATAAGATTTTTCGATTACCTTTCAGTGAAAATTTTTTTTGAAAATTGGTTGAGTTTTACTCGAGTTATCGTGTTGACAGGCGGACGGACGGACGGAAGAACATATTTTTTATTGCTGATACGTCATCTAAGGACCATGATCGGTGCTCCCCCCCCCCCCCCTACTCCCGGGTCGAAATTCGACTGGTTACAAACGTCGTGGTAAACGCATAAGACCCCTTTTCGAAGATCTTCGTTCTTCGTACGGGTCTAAAAATCTTTTATGGGATTAAATCTGGGCACTGTCTGCCCAAGGGCCGCCGAGCTAGGGCCGTTTAAGTGGGTTTTGGTCTTTTGTACATAACTCGAGTAAATCTTTTCCGATTTTCATAAAATTTTTTTGTTTGAAAGAACTGGGCATGGCATACAATTTATGGAAGAAACTTTTTTTTCGTTTGAGTCCTTGGACTTAGCTAGGGAACTAAAAACGAGTCACAGTTCAGTTCAGTTTTTCGTGCAGTGTGGACGTATGTCTTTTGTTTTGCTTTCTGCTCTAATAATTCTTTCACGTTGACAAAATATCATTTGCTTTTTCTTATTAATTCGTAAATTAAAGTCATCATTTTATTTTGCTAATAATCTACAATAATACGAGAAAATCCTACACTATTTGCTGTGACTTTTTTTTACTTCGTTTACGTCAAGACAATGGATGCCGCCATCGTTTGTGAATTGTTTTTTTTTCTCTGAAACTGGAATTGGAACAATCAACATCAGTTCAATTGCAAATAAAATGCCTTCCCATCGTACAAAACCGTGTCTGAATTAAAATTGGAGTTACGTGGAAAGCCGAAAACACCTGAAGGCAAGATCACATCGTACTAAACAGCATTAATCTCAAAAAGCGTGTGGATAACAGCGTCACTCGGAATGTTTTCATTTTTGTCATAACCTATGCAACATATGAAGGACCTACATCTCATTGCCATTGAAGAATAATCGTTAACTGGCCATAAGGGTGCCTGCCAAACACAAATTTCGAACGATATTTACGGAAAGAACTGGGGGCCTTATAATTATATGACGTTGAATGTGTGGTTTCCAAATGAATTGCAACAAATAAGGTCTTTACCTGAACGACTACGCGTGTAGAAGTGAAACTAGCATAATTAGTGAAAATTCTGGACGAGTTTGTTACACTTAGAACCAAAAAAGGTACCTCGAATGTGAGTTTTTCGTGAACAATTTGGAATTTCCTCTTCCAAACATTTTTCCTTTTTTATAATTTTTGTTTTTCACACAATATAGGAACTCCCTTCTCATTTGGGTTAAGTTTTTTATTCCATTTGTGGAGGTACGTAAAGTTAAAGATACAAAAAGTTACGGATTTTCAATTTTTTTTCAAATTTTTACTTAAGGTGCAACCCACTGTTCGATTTCAGAAGGCAGCTTGGTGCCAAAAAAGTTCCTATGGTAATGTATCAGAATAGATGCCACAAACAGAGTTGATATTACGAAAAGACTCGAACGTATTTAAGTAAATATTGCGTTGACATTAAATTGTATTAGACATTGCCGATAGGGCTAGGGCTGACCTTAGTACTGAGCTAGGGTCCTAAGTAGAGACCTCGGACACATACTTCCGTAGACAAAAATGTTTCACTCAATTTGCTCTGCAACATAGCAAAAAACATTTTTTTTTGATTAGGGGCGACCTTAGGACCGACATGAGGCCCAATTGAGACTTAAGCACTGGCAAAAGTGCCCAGGTATGAAATTGCGTCCACATTAAGTTGTATTGGAAATTGCCGATAGGGCAATATTGAAAAACCCGTCCGAAAAAACGGTGTAAAAAACCTTTCCGAAAGCACAAAATTCACCCCCAAATATAGAAAAATGTTCTAATTAATTTTCTATACAACATAGAAGAAACCATTTTTTGGGCTAGGGTCGACCTTAGTACCGACCTAGGGCCCTAAGTAGAAGCCCCGGACACACAATTCCCTAGCCAAAAATGTTTCCCTCAATTTCCTCTGCAACATAGCAAAAAACAATTTTTTTGGCCGACCCTAAGCACAGGCAAAAGTTTTTTTATAATCTGTCGGTCATTAAATCTTTCAAACAAAAAAAAAAATTTGAAAATCGGAAAATATTTACTCGAGTTATGTACAAAAAACACATAGAGCCCTAGCAGAGACTCGATTTTAGTGCCCTAGTTAAGTCCAAGTACTCAAATTCAAAAAAGTTTCTTCCATAAATTGTCAACTATGCCCAGGTTTTTCAAACAAAAAAAAATTTGAAAATCAGAAAAAATTTACTCGAGTTATGTACAAGAGACCAAAATACACGTAAACGGCCCTAGGTTGGTGGCCCTTGAAGAATAATCGTTAACTGGCCATAAGGGTGCCTGCCAAACACAAATTTCGAACGATATTTACGGAAAGAACTGGGGGCCTTATAATTATATGACGTTGAATGTGTGGTTTCCAAATGAATTGCAACAAATAAGGTCTTTACCTGAACGACTACGCGTGTAGAAGTGAAACTAGCATAATTAGTAAAAATTCTGGACGAGTTTGTTACACTTAGAACCAAAAAAGGTACCTCGAATGTGAGTTTTTCGTGAACAATTTGGAATTTCCTCTTCCAAACATTTTTCCTTTTTTATAATTTTTGTTTTTCACACAATATAGGAACTCCCTTCTCATTTGGGTTAAGTTTTTTATTCCATTTGTGGAGGTACGTAAAGTTAAAGATACAAAAAGTTACGGATTTTCAATTTTTTTTCAAATTTTTACTTAAGGTGCAACCCACTGTTCGATTTCAGAAGGCAGCTTGGTGCCAAAAAAGTTCCTATGGTAATGTTGGATGGCGAAACGAGTACATTAATGTGCAGTAGGTCCCGACTCGGCACCAGGCTGCGTACTTGAAAAGTATGAGTAGCCTTTAAGAAGGCAGCCTGGTGTCGAAAAGCAGTTAAACTCATTGTAACGGCAGTTACGAATACTATGCGTCACATAAATTTCAACTCGGCACCAGACTGCTGCTGCCCTCTACATTCACAGTAGAATATCTTAAGTAGGCAGCCTGGTGCCGTGTTGAAATTTATATCACGTATAGTATTTGTTACTGCCGTTACGATGACATTAACAGATTTTCGGCACGAGGCTGCGTTCTTTATGGCTACTTAAACGTCCCAAGTAGGCAGCCTGGTGCCGAGTTGGAACATTGTGCATAGTAATGTCCTCGTTCCCCACTCCAACATTGCCATAGAAAACTTTTTGGCACCAGGCTGCCCACCTTGATATGCAGACCTCTACTTGTTGCAATTTTTCTCCATGAAAATGCTCTACACGACGGTGACATAAGAAGTTCATGCACTAGACAAAGGACCAGTCTACTGCGTGAACTCCTTATTTCATAGTCTCGTAGAACATTTTCATGGAGTAAATTTGCTACAAACAGAAGCCTTTTTTAACCACCACAGCCTTAAATCAACTCCATTTTTTTTCTACACGGCACAAAGTTCTACTTAGACATTCATTTGAAAGCTAAGGGCAGTGACTACAGCCTCCCGCTTTGGGTTTGGGAAAAAAGTGTATACCGTCCCTTCCACGACTCTTTGAAAATGACCATTTTTTCGACGTTTTTGACTTCTGTAGCCCGCTACTTGCACTTGTCAGGAGTGTTGCTACAGCCAAAAGTTTTGTATCATTGGACTACTTAATCGAACATAATTTGCCTGGAATCGATTTGGTCTTGTCCAAGATATTAATCAAAAACGATTTTTTTGACCTCTGTGCAGACCATTTTTCGGAGTGTTCAAAACAACAAAATAATTTTTTGAAAAAAAAAAACTGTTCTTCTACGAATGGAATGTAGAATCGAATAAGCCATAGAGATCGAAATTCCGCGACACGTTGGATCATGACCGTGCGAAGTTCTGGCAAATTCACTCTTAAAGATTCCTGTGCTTCATCCATCTCATTTTTTTTTCGTTGATTTCAATGGCCTGAGTAGAATGGTTTTTTATAATGGACTCCGTATGTTTCTTTCGATTACCTGTGCTTGGGTCGACTTCCTAGTTTGTACAGTTTGTACCTCGTAGAGAATTGCGATCAAAATTTTTTTATTTTTTTTTTCGTGGTATTTAACTGTGCTCATTTGTTAACCGTACGATTTTTCTTTGAATATGATATGTAATTTAAAAGGCTGCAAGGCCTTACTCATATTATGTCATGAATATACTACTACTACTACTAATTTATGGAAGAACTTTTGCCATAAGTGGGCCTCATGTCGGTCGTAAGGTCGGCCTTTTGCTATGTTGCAGAGCAAATTGAGGGAAACATTTTTGTCTATGTAAGTATGTGTCCGAGACCTCTACTTAGGGCCCTAGGCCAGTACTAAGGTTGGCCCTAGCCCAAAAGATGGTTTTTTGTTATGTTGTAGACAAAATTGAGGAGAAAATTTTTGTCAATTTGGAGGTAAATTAGTGCGTTCGGAGAATTTTTTCACACCGTTTCTTCGGACGGGTTTTTCAATATTGCCCTATCGGCAATTTCCAATACAATTTAATATGTGGGCGTAAGGCAATATTTACTTAAATACATTCCAGTCTTTTCGTAACATCAACTCTGTTCGTCGCATCTTTTCTGATACGTACGGGTCCTTTCATATGTTTTTATTGTTGATTGGTCATCTAAGGACCATAATCGATGCTCCGACCCTACTCCCGAGTTGAAATTCGACTGGTTACAAACGTCGTGTTAAACGCAATAGACCCCTTTTCGAAGCACTGCGTTCTTCGTACGGGTCTAAAAATAGACAGTTTTATTCGCCTCATCTAAAAAGATTTGGCTGCTAAGGACCTCTTCTACACACGAAAAATCTGTCCACATCGCCGGCCTTGTACAAGAGTCAGCATCAGCAATCGACCTGAACATATGCAATCTGATGCTACCCTATTTTAAATTGACTAGTCCCCGCCAGAAGACGGGTGATGAATCTAGTCCAGGTCTTGCCTTATAATATGCCGATACTTACCCTAAGACTTTCGTATTTGGGTGTCGACTTACACGGAACGAATCACCGTCCTCACCCTTTTACAGCACATCACTCTTCAAATTTTTGAAGAAATGCTCTAACATTTACAGGAACAGAAAAGTGAAAACCGACAAGTTTATGATTTGTGTGGTAAATTTGTATGTTAATCAGAAACTTGTGGATTTTCACTTTTCCGTTCCTTACCAAAAATGTAATTCTATATTTCAGCCATACTACATGTATACTACAACCCCGCCACCTCTTATTTTTGTACGGAAGTGTACGCTTCTACCTATCCATTCCTTTCCCTTGTGGATGTAAAATGTAGAAAATTCCATAAAATTAAAGCTTAAATCCACAAATAGAGTTTAAAACTGTATCTTCCATCTTCCTCCGGTTTTGCATTTCTCTCAATAGCAAAATAACCGAAATCGAAAATCCATATCTGAGGAAGTTTCTTTTGAATAACTGAAGATTGTCAGTTTCATTTAACTTTATCGGAATTAAATTTTCAGCTATATAATGAAGTTAAAGTTCATAAACCCAGCGACTTGATTATCTGAGTAAAAGCTAATAAAGTTAAACGTTGAAATTAATTAATGATTTTAAACAACAGAATGCAGTAAAGTTCTGAATAAATATTCGTTTTTTTTTTGTGAATTTATCGGTACGTCAATAACTCCTACCTATATATTTTCATCCATAACACAAAAATATAATTCCGGACGATATTGATCAAATATTTATTTGAAATTAATAAAAATAAATGTACGAGAATGATTAAAATTTTTACATTTTCCTCCATGGAATTTTCTAAGCCAAATAAACCAATTTTGTTTAATTTATTTGGAAACATCTACTTAACTTTTTTATTATTTTGTTACTTTTGCATTTATTCACGTCATGATACTCCATAAAAAATTCAATCTATTTGTCGATTGGATGTAAAATGTACTTTATGTTTTCATAGACATAAAATGCTTTCAGGCTTATTATTGATCCATCTTATATTTTGAAGCAATTGAGCTTGCTAAAGTCGAATTTGTTAGAAAATAAACTAAATTGAAGGGCCTCTCAACTTTTTATAAGGAATACGTTGATTAAGTATTATTGAGTTTACTCTGAAATTTGATTTATTTCGTGTCAAATAGCACGCAATTAAATTGAGCTCTCTTTATTGAAACTGGCTGAAGGCATGTTATTAAATCGATCGCAAAAAATAAAGAAATGATCGCTTGCGATCACTTTTCATTTGTTACAGCGGTCAATTCTTTTTTCTTGCGATCAATTCTTTATTTCTTGCGATCAATTCTTTATTTTTTGCGGTCATCGTGTGTTATTTTAGAATTATCGGTTTAAATTCTTCCCGTTGCTGAATAACCATGCGTTCGTTCATCTCATATAATTACACTTACGCAATTATCTCCGGACTTCATGCAATGTAATTGAGTGATTTCAACAGTGTCCTTTTCTCTGACTCAGGCGCGCCGACTATGGGGGGAGAGGGGTGCCACTACTGCAACGCCCCCCACGACCAATGCAAACATTTACCCGCGAAAGTCATTAGTTTTGTATCGCTCTTGAAGACTTCAAGAAATAACTAAGACAATAATTTAGGGACAAACACATCTTAACAAAAGGACAATTTAATTTAGGATGAATCCTCATACAACTTGATCACTAGATTAGATTCTAGTTCTTAGTTGGCGACTATGACCACCTCAAATTGATAAGTCCACACACACACAATGTGTACCCTCTCAGTTACACAGTAACTTCACTACTCGTTTTCCAAATTCGTTGTACATCGTTTCCTTATCTACACTGTCACAAGCTCACTTCTTTCGATAGCCCACTGTTATCAACTTCAAAGTTTATTTTATGTATTTTCGAGACGACTTTTCTTCTACCATGTTTCTGTTTGAACGGGCACACTACTAGCTTCTCTCTTTTTGTTTTTCGAACGAGCCAACTGCTAATTTGATGAATTTATTTCACGAAATGTAACACGGTGTAACACATTTGCGATGAAAAACTAGGTGATAGAGTTGAGCCGGCCGCCCGAAAATCCTAAAAACCCCGACCTGATCCGAACCCGAAACCGAGCCGAATTAATTTGACAAGTCGGGTTAAGATTTCATCTAGTCGGGTCGGGTCGGGGTTTACTTTGATCGTGTCGGGTCACGGATCAGACCCGATTAAAGTTAGGTCGTGTCAGGTTGTTAACCACCTTAATGAACTTCAGAACAAAGCACCAAGTCATATATGATCGTCCGGTAGTCTATGTCTACTGATCACCCCAAACATTTTTTCGCTAAAAGGTATGCAGCCCATGATTCAAGTTCGAAGATGAGCAAAATCCGTCGAGTCGTTCCTAGATATCATCGAAAGAGTGACCAAAAACGTGGTTTTTTGAAGGTCAGTGAAACTTTTTCGCATACATCTGGACAAGTATTTCATGCAAATTGTTCTTGTCGGTGTCTAATTAAAATATTCGATGTCACGAAATATTTGAAACCCTTTTTGTGAAAATCGGTTCACTGGTTCACTGGTTCAGGCACAAGCGCCATTGAAGTGGACGAAATTCAGTCAACTCGTCCACATACGATAGAAGGGGTTTCATTGTCAATATTCGTCAATATTTAGTTAAGTATAAGATATAGAGACCTACTTTTAAAGCAAAGTTGTAGAGAATCGAATTTTAGCGAAAAGCTGTTTCAGGGGGTCCCAATCCTAAGATTTAGCCTCTTCTGGAATCGGGAAGGATGTCTCATATCTCTACAAGTATAGCAGCTAGGAAGTTCTTCCAAAGGCAAAGTTCAGAGAATTACATTTTAGTGGAAGTAGTTTCGGAGCTCACTCATTTAAAGCCTTAGCGTATGTAAATAGTTATAAATTTTCGAAAGTAAAAGTTCAAATAAATATACATGCATAACACAAAATTTTATATCGCTTGCGATCGGGTTCGGGTCGGTTTGAGGTTTCATAAAACAAAAGAATCGAAATTTTAAATCAGTTCGGGTCGGGTCGGGCTTCCGTTTCACTATTTTTCGGGCTGCGGGGCCCGCCCCGTTGTTCACTTTCGGGTTCGGCGGGTCGGGGTTGAATTATATATTTTTTCGGGCTGCGGGTCCCGACCCGATGTTTTCTTTCGGGTTCGAGTCGGGTCGGTTTTCGGATTGCTAATGAAATAATGCAATCTTAATTCTATAAGTTTTATTATTGATGGGCGGGTTTTGCCCCCCACGGCACAAACTAAAGTCGGCGCGCCTGCTCTGACTGATGTTTTTAAGAGATGTATTTTTTATAGATGGCGTTGTAAAGCTAAGATTAGGGTTTGCACTACCGAGCCGAAATCGTAATACCGGTATTTCGGTATTGACTTCACTCTAATACCGGGATCCCGGTAGTACCGGTATTCAAAACACAAACGAAAACAGATGCGATTTTTAAGAGAAATAGATAGTCACAGTAAAAAAAAATAAATTTTATTTTTTCAAACTTTGAAAACAACTTCTTATGAATGCCAATGCATCTAAGGATTTTATTGCTCGTACGCCCATTCACTTTTGTACATATGAAACGATCCAGGATTCGATAATGCACGTTCCGCATCAAATATTTTTTTCAAATTAACGCCTCGTCCACCACTGTCTTACAAGACAGTCATTTCTCTTTTTATGATTTTAAGGAAACCCTTTGCGGACTATCCTTGAGTTGCTACGATTTTTTTTAAATCTGATCTTGGATTCAGCTGAAGGAAAATGAAAAATTCGTGTGAAATGAACATTTTTGATGGAATGTCGCATGGTTACTCAATACTTCTTTCTACAAGTCAGCCATTGTCACCGGTCCGTTTGACTTCATCGGTAGGTATCTCTGTTCCGGGTTTCTTAACATATAGCTTCAACAGCCAGTTTGACTGGGGATAGAAGCACTCATTGTACTAAATTCTTCATTAGAGAAAATTATTTTCGATTTATTGTCAATCAACGCTTTCTGCGCGTAATACCTCAACTTGTAGAACAATGGTGAACATTGTATTCTAACGGGTCTCACAATCCAGCATGAATGAACTTTCTTTTTTAACGTAATTCTCTTGCACACTAGTCGATCCCGTTAGCCCCGTTGGGCTACGCAAAATTAAGCTGAGGTGGGCGCGAGGGCACTCGTAAAGCACTTGTAAGCAGTAGAGCGGTGAAGTGATTAAGCAGATTTATTTTTTTATACCAGGGGGCTACCGCTCCCTGGACTCCCGCTAATTATTATCCCGCGGCGCTTTTCCCTTGTTCCACCGTAACCATCATAAGAACATTCCCTCAACAAACCTAAATGCCGTTACAAACACTGTCTCAAATCGCGTCCCAAATCCCGCCATAAATCCCGTCCCGAATCCCGTCTCAAATCCAGTCCCAAATCCCGTCCCAAATCCCGTTTCAAATCCGGTCCCAAATCCCGTCTCAAATCCCGTGCCAAATTCCGTCCAAACACCTAACACCAACAAGTCCGTCCCATTTTTTGGTCACCTTGACTTACTACACCCTTTGACACCAAACACCTAACAACAGCAACAAAAACAAAGTTTCAAAAAAACTTGTGAAATTTTGAGAATTTTTGAAAATTTATAACAATTTTGAAGTATAATTGATGTTCTTTATTCAAAAAATTGTTCAAACGACCTTTTTAGGGTGTATTAGGGTATCCTAAGTGCTGAATTTTCAGCCACCCGTTCATGCTTGGTTTCTTGTTGTTTTTTTCATCTGCACGACCTCTATTATGGTTCAGAATACACTTTACGTCGATTCTTATTAATTTTACACTCATTTTCTTGTTTGAACGTATTTTTCCTTAAAATAAAATTCTGGAAAATTTGAGAAAATTTGAAAAAAATTTCTCAAAAATAGGCCCTACTATACACCCAATCCAACAACTTTCCCTTTGACACCAAACATCTGCATCATACTTGAAAAATTTGCAAAAAAATCCAAAAAAAACCCAACTACATACCTGCAACTTTTTGACTGCTCACTGGCCTCATTCCGGCAACTACCCGCCGCGCCGTGATATAGGTTAATAAGTGCTCCCGTTCTAGACAAAATTGCTGAAAAATGGCCTATATCTCGGAAGTGGGAAACTTTTTCAGCCAACATTGTTCAGCAATTTCGTTGCCCCAAGCCTCCACTATCGATTGGCACTCAAATATTCTGTCTACTTTGTCCAACAGAAAAAGTTCCCTAACAACAAAGTGAGGAAACCCCAAAATTTTAACAGTTTTCGCTGCCTGTTTCGTGCAGTGGGGGTTCCACCCCCACACCCCGGGCCTCCGGCGGTGGGATTGTGGGTGATGTGGTTGTTTCGTGTAGTGGGGGTTCCACCCCAACACCCTGGGCCTCCGGCGGTGATATTGTGGGTAGTGCGGTTGTTTCGTGTAGTGTGGGTTCCACCCCCGGCCTCCGGCGATGAGATTATAAATAGTGTTGTTGTTTCGTGTATTGATTAGTGTTAATGTTGATTAGTATTACTATGATTTGAAAAAGCCCAAAGGTCGAAACTCCCAAGGTTTGAAAGCTTTTCCTTATTTGAGTTGAACTGTTCTGAATGATTTGCATTGAGAAAAAAATTGAAATTTTTTCAAAATTGACAACTCATAACTATAAAAAGCTCTCATATTTTTTTCTACTTTTCCATGCAATCAACAGTACTATAGTAGGTCTTTCGATTGATGGTAATTTGAAAAAAATCGGCGGAACAGTTTTTCAATAACATCTATTTTACTTTCGGGCATTGACGAATTTTCACTGCCAAACGATGCCACCGATTCTGCTATATGAGGTATCGTTTGAAAGGTTGGCTCACGCGCTATAAACTAATTGTGTTGGAAAAAACAGCACCCAGTGCAGAGGGAGGGTACCCGAAAAAGTGCTCCCGTTCTAAATTTTCATCAATTAAACACACATAAGATGAGCATATAGAGGAAAAAAATTTGCACATTCATAGTCATTCGATAAAATTGGACTACTACGACATTTGAAGCAAAAGAAATGTCTGAAAAAATTTTTTGCATTAAAGTTAATTGGGAAAAATGGGAAAAATGCAACATTTTGAGTAAAAACGATGTGAAACAGGTGGAGTAAAAATTCGCCGAGTATGTAAAAGTATTTGTCTAATGTATAGCAACATTATAAGTGAAAAACCAGAAAGAAAATTTTCGGAAAATTGTTTTCGCCAGAGTTGATGGAAATTAGGCAAAATCGCTTCTTTTCATCGCTGTGTTGATGTAAAAATTGATTTTGATGTAAAAATGCATTTCCCCATGTCGTGGACACTTTTTTCGACCAAAACACTTACAAATTGAGAATAACGTTGAACGCGCAAATTGATTGAAATCGCATAAGAGCCCCTCTTATGTTGGCATTTATGAAGTTTTTTGGGTGAAAAAAAGATTTTCCATGACGTGGTACACTTTTTCCGGTTGTAAAACTCACAAATTAAGACGGTGGCCTGCTTCAAGACAAGTCCGTACACCTTTTTATTTCAATGATACGGGATCTTTCTATTTTACCTAGTAAGGCTTACGACAGGTCAGGTCAGGTCAAACTCAATTTTACCTTCAGGTCGACCTGAAATTACCTGATACGACCTGATAACCTGAAGTTGAATTTTGTTCTTAAATTAGAATGTTCACCTGAATTAGGAAAGCAAATATCAGGAATCAAGAAATCAGGAATCAAAAATCAGGAATCGAACATCAGGAGCCTAAAATAAGGGAAAACAAAAATCAGGAAAAACAAAAATTAGGAATAAATTAAATTAGGAAAAACCAAAATTAGGAATCAAAAAATCAGGAACCAAAATAAGGAAAAACTAAAATATGAAGGAATTAAATGTCCACCTGAATTAGGCAAGCAAAAATCAAGAATCAGTAAAATTAGAAAAAACGAAAATCAGGAAAAATATCAAAGTTTTCAATTCCTAAGGAGGTCGCAATCTTATTTTTGGTATGTAGGGGGCTCTGCCCCCTAAGCCCCCGCGCCTGCGGCGAGCTACTAACGGCCTGCAGGCTGTATTCCGTGCATGAGGCTCTGACCCCGCAAGGGGCTCTGACCCCGCTAGGGGCTCTGACCCCGCTAGGGGCTCTGACCCCGCTAGGGGCTCTGACCCTTAGACTTCGCAAGGAGAGATATTCCCCCTTGACCCCCGCCTCTCAACCCCGCTTTTTTTCCCTTATTTTCATTATTTAGCTTAAGGTAGCTTATAGCTTACCACAAGTCATGTTTTAGCTAAGTGTTCTTGATAGAAGGCGTTTGAATTGAAGCTAAGATGTCTTTTTTAACAAACATGAAAAACAAGCTTCAATTCTGTGATCGCTGTCAGTTTTCAGCTCTAATTGGTGTGCGACGTTTTTGGTCAATTACTTTAATTCACGACTAAAAGTTTTACTTTTGAGTAAATTTGAATTTTGTCATTGATCTTTGTAAAGTATCACAGGAGTAACATTAGTAGAAGGAGTGCCAAAATTCGGTTACTCTTGATATAATGTCAGTTTTCGCAGTAATAGAATGAAATTTTCACTTCATTTCTCGTGAGTAAAAAGATATTTGTATTGTTTTTAAATGAATTCGTTATCAAGAAATCAAGTTTTGGTAGAAAACAAGAAAATAAAAAATATCTTGCACTTTTAACCTTATTTCTTCGGTTTTGAACGGATCACTCGAAATTGGCATCCCAAATTTGTGACTCTCTTTCCACAAATGTTACACTCCTGCACTGTAAACAAAAGAAGAGGTTCATACAAAAACCGCGCAAAAAAGCGTTTACGGCGTTCACTAAACAGTATGTGCTAGGGGAGCATTAATTGGTATGTATCATCATCGGTACAATTCCATTAGCATTGATTCAAAACGCCACTTGCGAGCCTCTTAAGACTAGTCGCGAGTACGCTACATCCATTGTTTCGACGCTCATCACTGATGTGATGTTTCTTTTGGTAAGATTCGAGATTCGTAAATGAAACAATGTTTCTTGTGGTAAGAGGGGGCTCGGATATGGCAAATGCTCGCAAAATGCGTTTTACCATAACTGATATTAAAGATTTTTTACATTTTTATTGGACCCGTACGAAGTACAAAGGTCCTATACGTTTACTACAAACAATTTTATTGTAATATGGGGTAGATCGAGGTGGGAGTTGGGGGGATGCATCTATTATCGTCTAAATATGACGAATCAGCAATAAAAAAAATGTCCGTCTGTCCGTCTGTCCGTCTGTCTGTCCGTCCGTCTCCACTTTTTTTCCAAACGGCTCAACCCATCAGCCTAAACTTTTTTTCCCTGAAAGGTACATGCCTCTCATGATTCAAGTTCGAAGATGAGCAAAATCGATGAAGTGGTTCCGGAGATATGGTTGATAAAGTGACCAAAAACATGGATTTTCGAAGGTCGGTGAAGCTTCTTCGCAAATATCTCAGCAAGTATAGCACGGACATTCCTCATTTTGGTGTCAAATGAAAGCATTTGATGTCACAAAACTGGGAAAAAATTTTTGTGAGAATCGGTACAGGGGTCTGGGCACTGGGACCAATGGAATGGACGAAATTGAGATTCTTGGCCATATACGAAAACAGTTTTTCGTCTATATTTCCTTAACTATGCAATATGAAGATTTACTGTCAAAGGCAAAGTTGTAGAGAATTAAATTTAAGCGAACACTTGTTTCAGGGTTTTGGGGAAATATTGCCCAATCCTGGTATATGGGAACTTCCATAATTGGGCAGGATGAACCGGATCTCCAGAACTGTGAAAGTTAGAAAGTTGGTTCCATAGGCGAAGTTGTAGAGAATTAAATATAAGCGAATACATGTTTCAAGGTTTTGGGGAAATATGGCCCAATCCTGGTATATGGTCACTTCCATAATTGGGCAGGGTGACCCAGATCTCCAGAACTATGAGAAGTAGAAAGTTGGTTCCAAAAGCGAAGTTATAGAGAATTAAATTTAAGCGAACACGTGTTTCAGGGTTATGAGGAAATATGGTCCAATACTGATATATGGCCACTTCCATAATTGGGCAGGATGACCCAGATCTCCAGAACTACGAGAGTTAGAAAGTTGTTTCCAAAGGCAATGTTGTAGAGAACTAAATTTTAGAGAACACGTGTTTCAGGGTTTTAGGGAAAAATGACTTAGTCCTTGGATATAAGCTTTTCTAGATTTGAATGGTCTGAGACGTACTTCGGTAGGGCGATTGACATTACCTTGGGTAATTTCTATGGATCTTTGAAATTCTTACAGTTATAAAAGAACAGAAAACGTTAGATTGTTTGCTTATTTGTATATTTAGGTACGTTCGAGTCACTACGCCACATCTATTCTGTTTGTCACATCTATTCTGATACGTACGGGTCTTTGGTTATGTTTTTCATGCTGAAATCATTTCAGGTCAACCTGAAAATTTTCAGGTTTTGCTCACAGGTCATATCAGGTTTCAGGTCAGTTTTGACCTGACCTGAAATTTTCAGGTTGACCTGACCCCTTATACCTAGCACTAACTTTAGCACTGATGTAGTTGATGCATTTGCACGAAACAGTAATGTATTGACATCAAATATGCAAATTCTTTCAACAAGGAAACGCACGAGCAATTTCGCCTTGCTAAGATCGACAATTTATTATGCTGCTTTTTCTATTGTTTAGCTCATGCTACAAATCGACTTACTATAGAAAACGCAGCATTATTGTTGTTCCCAGCAACGTAAAATTTCCCGCATGTTTTCTCCCTTAAATAGATAGAACCGTCATGGTTTGAATTTCCACTTTTGGGATAATACTTTCATAACAAACATAGTAGGTTGTCCAGTTTCATATGAATAGGTCCTGTATGTTCCTTGTTTAAGTAAAGAATCTATCATTTTACCTGAGTTGTGATTTTCTGTGAAATTTTCACTGACCCACTAAAATATTCGCTTTGTTTAATTCATTGAATATTCATAAAACTTTCAAATCGTGTAGAAAAAACTTATTTCCATTCACTTCACTAAAATCTTGATTTAAATTTTCTTAAGATTATTGTGTAATGTACCCATTTTTGATTGGTCGGCGCTACTTTTATTCAGCAAATAAGTCAAACGCAGTAAAACTCACAAAGTGTTCTAAATAAAATGATTTTCCACACAGATATTGAACGAGCTTCTGAAAAATTCAGATTTAGCAAAAATTCACTTTCTAAAATAAACATACTTGGGTTGGGTATATATTTATGAGTGTAGAAATGTTTTAGTATGAATAACATAAAAGAAATTTTTGTATCTAAAATCTATGGTTTATCTGATATGTTTTTTGTACTCAACAACCCAAACAAAATGTGATGTTAAATTCAACCGGGTGTCACTGCTCAGTCAAAATGAATCGAATAAACCGAATAAGTGAGAGCGACGAATCTCTTAATTGGAAGGCTTAACTTACGAGTATGTGACGACGCGTCGTATAACTGGTATGAACTGCGGATTTAACACCACTGTAGCATTTTACCGTAAATACCAATGATTACTAGAGAAATAATAAGTTAGCATAACTGCACCAGTGAGAATTATTGTATTTGCTATCGTTGCTATCCCATACAACACAACTGTCATTCAACATGCTACCTATCTGCATTACCGTGCATGCAGAGTAGCTTTTGTCAAAACTCGAGGCCTAAAACCCAAAGTTGTCGACTGGCTCTACACTTTTTTACGGCAGCCATGTTTGGCATCATAAACTTAATATACCAACAAAACCAGGGAGGATTTTGAACACGTCCAAAGAATGGTTTTGTTAGGTATAACTGGAGTAATGAAATCTACCCCCACTAAAGCCTTAGAGGTCTTAATGAACGTCCTCACTGTGGAATTATTCGGGTAACAAGAAACGGTTGAAACTTCTATAAGGCACACTACCTGAACTCCTGATGCACTCAGACAAAAGTATCCCACGATACTTCTTTGAGAAAAAATTCACTGTAAGCATCACCAGTTAACCAAATTCTTCCTTTTTAAAAATCGAAAAGACTCCTTGCACATTGTGCAAATAGTCTTTTCTATATATTGTTGGCTATTCGCACATTGTGCAAATAGTCTCTTCTACATATTGTTGGCTATCTACACTGTGTACAAATAGCCGAAGGTATATAGAAGAGACTATTTGCACAATGTGCGAATAGTCAACAATATATAGAAGAGACTATTTGCACATGGAAAGACGTAACATTCAACCAAAACCCTTACACAAAGAAGAAAGTTTTCAATGTAATTTTTCATCAACTTTATAATATGTACATGATATGTATATGTATTTGTACATGTATATGGAAAAGTTTTCCTTTTACGAAATGTCACGAAAACTAGGCGGCTAGGGAATTTGCGCTTTAATGAAACGTCACGAAAAGCTAGTTGGCTAAGGAAGCTAGGGCACTTTTACTTTCATAAAATATTACAAAAACTAGGTGGCTGACAAAGTTGGGAAACTTTTCCTTTCACGAAATGTCACGAAAACTAGGTGGCCTATAAAAAACGAGGGAATTTGCGCTTTAATGAAACGTCACGAAAAGCTAGTTGGCTAACGAAGCTAGGGAACTTTTACTTTTACAAAATATCACAAAAACTAAGTGGCTAACAAAGTTGGGAAACTTTTCCTTTTACGAAATGTCACGAAAACTAGGTGGCCTAGGGAATTTGCGTTTTAATGAAACGTCACGAAAAGCTAGTTGCATAACGAAGCTAGGGAATTTTTCCTTTTGCGAAATGTCACGAAAAAGTGCTATAAAAGCTAGGTAGGTGACGAAGATAAGGAAGTTTTTCTTTCACAAAATGTCACAAAAAGTTTTTGGGTAAGGAAACCAGAATTAATACTACGTCTAAGTGTGCAAATAGTCTCTTCTATATACCTTCGGCTATTTGCACACAGTGTAAATAGCCAACAATATATAGAAGAGACTATTTGCACAATGTGCAAATAGCCAACAATATATAGAAGAGACTATTTGCACAATGTGCGAATAGTCAACAATATATAGAAGAGACTATTTGCACATGGAAAGACGTAACATTCAACCAAAACCCTTACACAAAGAAGAAAGTTTTCAATGTAATTTTTCATCAACTTTATAATATGTACATGATATGTATATGTATTTGTACATGTATATGGAAAAGTTTTCCTTTTACGAAATGTCACGAAAACTAGGCGGCTAGGGAATTTGCGCTTTAATGAAACGTCACGAAAAGCTAGTTGGCTAAGGAAGCTAGGGCACTTTTACTTTTACAAAATATCACAAAAACTAGGTGGCTAACAAAGTTGGGAAACTTTTCCTTTTACGAAATGTCACGAAAACTAGGTGGCCTACGAAACTAGGGAATTTGCGCTTTAATGAAACGTCACAAAAGCTAGTTGGCTAACGAAGCTAGGGATTTTTACTTTTACAAAATATCACAAAAACTAGGTGGCTAACAAAGTTGGAAACTTTTCCTTTTACGAAATGTCACGAAAACTAGGTGGCCTACGAAACTAGGGAATTTGCACTTTAATGAAACGTCACGAAAAGCTAGTTGGCTAAGGAAGCTAGGGAACTTTTACTTTTACAAAATATCACAAAAACTAGATGGCTAACAAAGTTGGGAAACTTTTCCTTTCACGAAATGTCACGAAAACTAGGTGGCCTACGAAACTAGGGAATTTGTGCTTTAATGAAACGTCACGAAAAGCTCGTTGGCTAAGGAAGCTAGGGAACTTTTACTTTCATAAAATATTACAAAAACTAGGTGGCTGACAAAGTTGGGAAACTTTTCCTTTCACGAAATGTCACGAAAACTAGGTGGCCTATAAAAAACGAGGGAATTTGCGCTTTAATGAAACGTCACGAAAAGCTAGTTGGCTAAGGAAGCTAGGGAACTTTTACTTTTACAAAATATCACAAAAACTAGGTGGCTAACAAAGTTGGGAAAATTTTCCTTTTACGAAATGTCACGAAAACTAGGTGGCCTACGATTCTAGGGAATTTGCGCTTTAATGCAACGTCACGAAAAGCTAGTTGGCTAAGGAAGCTAGGGAACTTTTACTTTTACAAAATATCACAAAAACTAGGTGGCTAACAAAGTTGGGAAACTTTTCCTTTTACAAAATGTCGCGAAAACTAGGTGGCCCACGAAACTAGGGAATTTGCGCTTTAATGAAACGTCACGAAAAGCTTGTTGGCTAACGAAGCTAGGGAACTTTTACTTTTACAAAATATCACAAAAACTAAGTGGCTAACAAAGTTGGGAAACTTTTCCTTTTACGAAATGTCACGAAAACTAGGTGGCCTAGGGAATTTGCGTTTTAATGAAACGTCACGAAAAGCTAGTTGCATAACGAAGCTAGGGAATTTTTCCTTTTGCGAAATGTCACGAAAAAGTGCTATAAAAGCTAGGTAGGTGACGAAGATAAGGAAGTTTTTCTTTCACAAAATGTCACAAAAAGTTTTTGGGTAAGGAAACCAGAATTAATACTACGTCTAAGTGTGCAAATAGTCTCTTCTATATACCTTCGGCTATTTGCACACAGTGTAAATAGCCAACAATATATAGAAGAGACTATTTGCACAATGTGCAAATAGCCAACAATATATAGAAGAGACTATTTGCACAATGTGCAAATAGTCTCTTTCTTTAAAAATTCGGAAAAGTCATATGTTTTGTTTCGTTTTTAAGTGTCAAACATAGATAAGAGGGAAAGAGATAGAAAGAAAGGAAAGCAGTAGGAAGGCAAAAGGAAGAATTTGGTTAAATGATGATCCCGGACAGATGCTTCTGGCAAAAGGTAAACCTAATTTCTCAAGACGACCTGAATGTATACACAGACGGGTCTAAATCGTGCACAGGGGTGGGCGTAGGAATATACTCCGTAATCCCTGAGTTAGGCGTATAGAACTAAGGAAAATACTCACCTACTTTAGGGGAATTTTTGATAAAAATTAAAATATAAGTTAAAAATAAGTATAATAAAATAAAATTAATTAAATTAATTAATTAAATATAAGTTAAAATATAAGTTAAAATATAAAACAAGTTCAAGTCAAGATGGCGGCAGATATGGACGTGTTTGTTTTGCTCTGAGTAAGTTTCGTTTATTTTTTCCCCTCTCCGCGTTTTAAATCACAGTTTCTCGTAAATAAGTTAAGTTAAATTAGTGTGTGTTTTTGTAACTTTTTTAGATATCAATTAAAATCTGCATTTTCTTTTCAAGCAACGTAGTGCTCACATAACCTCAAAGTTACAGCGTTTTTCGGGTGTTTGTTTTGTTTTCTTCATGTAAAACAATCGGCGTTTTGTGTTTGTGATTTTGGTATAGGATTTCAAGTAGGTGTTTGTCTGCGGTTACGGTTAACTTCTTCGCTATTCATATAGCAATTCTTTTTTGGCAAAAATAAATGAGCTTGCGCTTAGCATCTCAGGCACGTGTGTGATGTCCCCATTGAGGCTTGAACTTCCCGTGCGGTTCGGCTTACCAGGCCGTCCCACTGTATTCATTATTGGTAAAAACGGTCATAGGCAGCCTCGGACGAGTGTTGGTCACGGGGTACGACCAATGCGGGACTCGAACGGTACCCCATCGTTGGCGATCAGGCAATGTAAAAAGGTTGATGGTTTGTTTATTGGAAGTCTAAACGTTACTGGGGGTTTTAGGGGTCGCAAGGGTGAGTTGGTGGACTTGGCAATGGATTATGGTGTAGATATATTAGCGTTGAGCGACATTAGGACGAAAGGGCAGCGCGAAGAACTGGTGGGCGGTTATAAAGTGTTTTCGTCTGGTGTTCAGTCTGGTAGGGCGAACTGGGGAGTTGGAATGGCTATCAAAAGGGAATTAGAAAAGTTTGTTTTGGACGTGCGGTATGTAAGTGAAAGGATCATGTTGGTCTCCATTAAGTTGACAGGAGGTATTTATCGGCTGGTTAGTGTTTATAGCCCGTGCGAGGGTAGCAGTGCTGGCGATCTTGACACCTTTTACGAGCAGTTAGGGGATGTTGTCAGCAAAAAAGGTAGTGAGTGTGTGGTTCTGTTGGGGATTTCAACGCGAGAATAGGAAACAGTAAGACCAGTGGCGGCTATGAAAAGGTAATGGGCAAATTCGGGGAGGATGTTTTAAACTCAAACGGAAAGCGGTTGTTGGATTTCTGCGATTTCAATGGACTGGCAGTAACCAACTCTTTCTTTAGGCATAGGTGGATCCATCGGTACACCTACGTTAATAATAGTTTGGGGCACAAGTCAATAATTGATTACATGGTTATAGAGCAGGACAGGAGGCAGGAAGTCAGGAACACACGTGTTTTCAGGGGTTTCACATTTGGCTCAGACCACTACCTTTTGGGTACCCATCTCTCTGTTAGTAAACTCGGTCAGGCTAAAAGGAAAAAAGTGGTGGTTCGGAAATTTCGTGTGGGAAAATTCAGGGACGAGGAAGTTAAGTCTCGCTTTATGTCAAAATTCAGCGAAGCTTTCGAAAGGCTTCCTCCGGACTGCGTAGACATTGAGGTTGAGTGGGCAAACGTTAAGGAATTTGTCTTGGGCGTAGCTGAGGAATGTCTAGGTAGTGTCTCTAGTGGGGGTAGAAACAAAAAGACAGGCTGGTGGGACGCAGATATCAAAAAGGCGGTATTAGAGAAAAGGAAGCTGTATTTGATTTGGTTACAGGGTAAGACGGACGAAAAGCATGAGGCTTACAGGGCTTGCAGGCAGACGGTTAAGACTCTAGTCAAGGAAGCGAAGGATCGGTCGTGGAAAAAGTTTGGGGAGGAATTGGAAGAGGCTGGTCAAGGAAGGGGTAAAAAATTTTGGTCGGCAATCAAGGATATTAGGCGTGGTGGTGAAAAGGAGGGCTGCGGTAGCATTTTGGGTAAAGATGGCGAATTAGTTACAGATAAGGGTGAGGTCCTGAAAACCTGGCAGGATTACTTTCAGGATCTATTCGCCTCTGTCAATCCCGTAACAAGCCTTGACAGGGAAGAGGGCCGTAGCTTGGAGGGTGAGGAGGAAATTACATTAGAGGAAGTGTCACGAAAGGTCAGCAGGCTGAAGGCAGGAAAATCCGCAGGTATAGACGAAATTAGGACAGAATTTATTAAGAATAGCGGGCCGGGTGGGGTTCAATGGCTTTGTAGGATTTTCAATTTAGCATTGAAGTCCTCAGTAGTACCCGCTGACTGGAGCTTCGGTGTTATTGCTCCGATCTTCAAGAAGGGTAACCGCAAAGTCCTTACCAACTACAGGGGGATTTCACTCTTGAGCGTGGTCGGAAAGGTTTATACAAGTGTGCTAGTAGACAGGGTTAGGGTTATAGTGGAAGATGTTCTTGACGAGGTTCAGAGTGGTTTCAGACCTCTGAGAGGTTGTCAGGATCAGATCTTTTGTCTCAGGCAGGCTATAGAAAAGCTCTCTGAGAGAAATATTGATTTATACTTGTGCATCATCGACCTAGTAAAGGCATTCGATCGGGTACCGAGGCAAAAGCTGTTCGAGGTACTTGGCGAATACGGGGTTAATGGAAGTTTATTGGGCGCTATCAAAAGCATCTACTCAGGGAGCAAGGCTGCGGTAAGGATAGATGGTGAAATTAGTGAGGCTTTCGAAGTTAATGAGGGAGTTCGTCAGGGTTGTTGTCTCTCCCCTCTTCTGTTCATAATTTTTATGGACAAGATTATCAGGCAAGCGAATTTGCAAGGGAATGTGAAGGTGGGGGAAGTAATCATGAAAATCCTGGCCTATGCGGATGACTTAACTCTATTAGCAGATAATGCCAAGGATTTGCAGGAGAATTTAGACTGCCTGAATGCTGCATGTGAGGAATACGGCATGAAAATAAGTGTCAGTAAAACTAAAGTTATGCATATTGGCAAATCCCGGAAGGATGTAGTTTGCAGTTTAAATGGGGAGCAGTTGGAACAGGTCTCTGAGTTTAAATATTTAGGAGCCATTTTTTCGGAGAATGGCAAGTTAGTTAGGGAATTTGAAGAAAGGAGAAGAATGGGAAATGCAGTGGCCAGTCAGTTGAGGTCGTATGTGTTCAACAAAAAGGAGTTAAGTAGTGGCACAAAGCTAGCTATTCACAGGTCAATCTTCAGACCAACGATTTTATACGGTAGTGAAAGTTGGGTGGACTGCGGATACCTTGTGCATGACCTGGAGGTTTCTGATATGAGGGTTCTTAGGAGCATAGCAAAAGTAAATCGGAGGGAACAGTGGGACAATCATATTAGGAACGACGACATCAGGGAAAACTTAGGGGTTACATCAGTGGAAGAGGCGGCAAGGATTAGTCGTCTGCGGTGGTACGGGCACGTTCAGAGGATGGGTAATAGCAGGCTACCAAAGAGGATATTGGATGCTCAAGTCCCGGGTGTGCGTCCCAGGGGTAGGCCAAGGAGAAGGTTTATAGACTCAATTAAATCCGATTTAGAAGTTAGGGGACTTTCTCTAGGCGAACAAACCATCTCCTTGGCACAGGATAGGGGGGTATGGAGAAGGGTGCTCCATGATCAGTAGTAAAGACCTCACACCGAAAGGTACAAACGGTCTATAAAGTGTGATGATGATGATGATGATGATGATGATGATGATGATGACAATCACAAACTTGTGAGAAAATTGTTAAAAGAATTTTCTGAAATTTGTATGCGGACAGTTAGGTGACCCACACAGTAAAAAAATTATTTTTTCATCAATTTGAAGCCTGTTTCAACTCCACACTACACAAAGTAACCCGAGACAATCGGAGTTTCATTTTTTTCTGAAAGTCCCATTTATTACGATATGCTATATGAGATATTTGGTTAGGAATAACAGTTTTGGCCACCATTTTCAGTATGATAGTTTCTGCCTGCGGAAGAGTTGACCGATTTTACCACGCTGAAATGATCACCAAATATGCAATTCTTAACCAAATATGAATAGCTAAATGAAAAAAGGGGTCATATCCAATAGAGAATTATAAGTGAAATGAATCTCACAATTTTTATCCATATATTAATTTTTTTTCGTTCTTTCCTTAAAATATTATGTGTTATGTGTTATTGTAATTTTTAAGAAAAGGTTGAGGTATGATTAATACCACACATAGAAATTGCGAGCTTCATTTTACTTATAATTCGCTATTGGAGATGACCACTTTTTGCATTCAACTATTCATCTCTCAGGTAGGGTGAGGCTCGCTGTGTATATGAGGAATTTTTCCTTTCCCGTTGATGGCGAAACGTCGCTCCTTGCAGCAAACCTTAACCAAGGAAGTCTTTGCATATTCTGATACCAGTTAGAGGTGTGCGCCGGCGCGCGCCGACACTTTTTTCATTGGTCAGTGTCAAATAAAAAACAATTAATGCTATTAAAACATTTGATACTGTCCAATGAAAAACGCCGGCGCACACCTCTAGTGCCAGTATAGGTATACTAAGTACCCATATTCTTGGTTCCACAGTTGGCTGTTGCTGTAAGTGACGAAATTCGCTCAAAAAAAAATCAGCTAAAATGGCCTATGGCTTCAGATGGTGTGCACCGGGACCAGAGGCTCCGAAGTAAAAAATCTTTGCAATACTGAGAACCATAATCGTGTTGAATTTATGAGTTATAGCAGAAAAACCGTTTTTAACACCCTCTGACCTGCACCTACTCCGCGGCCTCCCACCTTGGAACGAAATGCAATTTCGAAAACTGAGAAAACGTTTTTCTCTTCATGGTTTAAAGAGTCGAATGGGCCATAAGTCTCTTTAAACTCTGACACCTTGTCCCAAAATTTACGACTTCGGTCGAAGTTTTCGGAAAATCACTCTAAAATTAGTTACAATTAGCGAACATTAGCGTCCGCTAATAGCGACCGCTATTAGCGCGCTAATTTTTTATTATTAGAGATTAGCGTTAGTTTCGCTAATATTTTTTCCAATTAGCGTTAGCGTTAGCTCCGCTAAAAAAATTGGTTAGCGAATACAACCCTGGATTGGAGCAATTTGTACAAGGAAAATGTCCATAGGATTTTAGGCGCTAATTTTTTTGTAATATTAATTTTTTTTCGGTAGATTGTGAATTATTTTTTGGTAATTAATGATTTAATTTTATGACAAAATGAGTATTTTTTTGATAAAATTTATTTTTATTTATGCTGTTCTCCTTCGGTAAATTGTGAATTAGTTTTTGGTAAAATTGATTATTTATTCGGTAAAAAATGATTATATTTTCAAAACAGTTGCTTAAACTTTCGGTAAAATTTATTTTTTATTTGACAATTCCAAATTTTTTTCGGTAATTGTGAATATTTTTTATAGGCGTTTATATTATCCCGAAAGTTTTTGGTTGAAGGACTTCTCATAAGTAAGAATTTCGATAATTAATACATTTGGTATTAGTTTAACGCCGTAGGCGAAAATATTTAGACTCTTAACTAGTAGTAACTAAATCAAGGTGATTGAAATTTTGAAAATTTGGATCCGTTTTTCTTTTTTTCAGCCATAGGATGGGCCCCTAAATTGGCCGCTCGGGCCACCTTTCCTCTACTTTAATCAGGTCTGCCCAAAAAGTAGTTTCAAGAGGAATGTTGAGATTGAAGATGGGCAAAATCGGTCAAGAACTTTCGAAGTTACGATCGAATAAGTTGTCAAAACCTTGTTTTTTGAAGGTCGTTGAAACGTTTTTGCTTATATCTCCGACGAACGGGAATTGCTTTTCAAGGTTTGGAACGAAAGATATGGATCGCAAAAAACTAATTAAAAAAAGTTGATGAAAATTGATTCACTGGTTCAGATAGTAGGGTCCATAGAGCGCGCTAAAATCTTTCTCATGAATTTCATTAAATATAAAGAAATTTTGCTGTGATTCAGAGGTAGTCGAAGGCTATGAATTTCATTAAATATAAAGAAATTTCAAATCAAAAATCCAAAAATTAATTATCAAAATGAGAATGGTTCCTTAACGTCCTTCTTAAATATTGAAAATCTGTCAACCATTACATTCAGGTCTGAAAAATACTCATCATGATGTTCCTGCAGACGAGAGATAGGTGAATTTCTCTGGATGTTGGTTTTAAAGTTGGGTAGATAGAAAACTTTCCTATGTCTAGTAGATCTTGGTCGACGGTCAAATGCAAGCTGATGGCGTAGTTGAGAATCGATGCGTTTATGGATTATTTTAGAAAGAGTAATTTCATTATTTTCCAATCTTCTAGATTCTAACGAATGTAACTTCAGGAAATTTACGCGTTCTATCTGATCAATTGAATTATGGTAAAACGGACTCCAAACCGACGAACAGTATTCTAATCCGAATCTGCATTGTAAAGCGACCTAATGCTCGACTGATTAGAAAAATATTTTCCGCAACGAAAAATGAATCCCAGAAGCTGATAAGATTTCCTTGTGATAAAGTCGACATGCTCGTTAAATAATAAATTATCGTCGATTATAACTCCGAGATCTGTTTTTGTGCGCACTCGTTCAACAACTTCATCACTTAGTTTATATGGAAACTCAATTTTGGCGGGACTATGAGTGACCGATAGAACAGCACATTTCTTTAGGTTGAGACTCATGTTATTTGATTCACACCACCGTTCCAGTAGACTCAGGTCATTTTGTAAAAGGGAACAATCAATCTTGTTGGTGATTGAGCGGAAGACCTTAAGATCATCGGCAAAACCGAGACCAGAGCCCTCAGAGAGAGATGTTAATAAATCATTTATGAATATTACAAACAGAAGTGGGCCGAGTATTGAACCTTGTGGTACACCGGAAGTCGGAAAAATTTCGTTTGATGTTGAACGACCAATCACTACAAATTGAGAACGATCACTAAGATACGAAGCGAACCACTCAGTGAGGTACGAGCTGATTCGAAATTCATTAAGTTTACTAATAAGGCGTCCATGAAGGCGTCGAAAGCTTTCGTGAAATCAGTGTAAACTGTATCCACCTGACACCATCAACTATTTCATTTGCCAAAAACGATACATACTCCATAAGGTTAGTCTGTGTAGACCTCTTAGGGAAGAACCCGTGCTTTCAAAAACTTTGGACACTGCACATAGTATACTGATGGGTCTGTATCTGTAGTTGGAGACGTCAGCTCTATCACCGTCCTTAAATATTGCCGAAATATAGCTCTTTTTCCATTTGGATGGAAATTTCCTTTCCTTCAAAGATCTGTTGAATACCATGCTGAGCGGTAGACTTAAGGAAATTGCTAGATTCATGAAAAACATTATATATTAACAAATGCGAGATGGAAGGGAACATAAATAGGCTCCTGTGTTTGTAAGCTGTTAACTGCAGGGTTGAAAACCTGCAAAGAGATTACAGACAGAGTCACGATCATTGGCTGATTCACCTCCAAGTTTCATGCTATTCGGCAGCGAATTAGTTTTACGCAGTGACTTTGTGAATGCATTGAACCAGGATTGAAGACTGGTGTCGTGTTTATAGACCTTACAGCTCTTTACGACACCGTTTGGAAAAGGGGACTGTTGTTGAAGTTGAGCTACATTATTCCGAGTAGAAATGAACAACAGAGTGAGCAGCAGGTGAACGCTGAATAACGGGCTAGCTTAAGGCTCTATGCTTTCCAGCTTCCTCTACTGTCTATACACGAGCGACATCTCAAAGACTCGATCGCCGTTATTCATGTACGCCGATGACATCGCACTAGGTTACCAAGCTAAATCTTTTATTGACATCGAAAAAGCCATCAGGGCGGACCTAGTTAGGCTGTCGTTTTATTGTGGTGTCTTGTGTATTCCAATCACACCACTGCTCATCCACAACTCACCTGATTACACTCATGTTTTCAGTTGATCATCTCATGACCGAGACTGAACGCACACAACTGGTCACTCATAGCAGATTATTCGTCGGTCTTCAAGAAATTATTGTTTTTTTTTTATTTTTTTTGTCTCTTTATTTTATTCAAACACTCATTGTAAATCTCTTTATTTTGTTTTGTTTTATCTTTACTCTAACGTTTCAAAAGGTCCACGACCTTACACATATTATTGACAATAAATTTACTACTACTATTACTACTACTACTACTTGTTCCGGGGTGTGAACCCCGGGTGTCTATGAATATTTCCTCACCCTTAAAAAAACATATGCAAGGGACCCGAACGTATCAGAATAGAATGTGGCAAACAGAGTTGATGTTACGAAAAGACTCGAACGTATAGTAAATGTTTCCTTAACTCTTAAGTGTTTGAAATTACGTCCACAGTAAATTGTAATGGAAATTGCCGAGAGGGCAATATTGAAAAACCCGTCCGAAGAAACGGAATAGACAAAAATGTTCATCTAAATTTTTTCTACAACATAGCAAAAAACCATCTTAGGACCGACCTAGGGTCCTCAGTAGAGGCATCGGACAAATGCTTACATAGACAAAAATATTTCCCTCCATTTTCTCTACAACATTTGGAAAAACCATTTTTTTGTCTAGGGCAGACCTTACGACCGACCTAGGGCCATAAGGAAATGCCTCGGACACATACTTCCATAGACAAAAATGTTTCCCTCAATAGTCTCTGCAACATAGGAAAAAAAATTTTTTTTGGTTTGGGCCGACTTTAGGTCAGCCCTGAGACCCACTTCAGCCCTAAGCACATGCATCGGGTCCAAATTTGTTTTCGAGCATAATTCGGTACTCGATTACCTCTCAAATAGAAAAAGAATCAACGAAATCAGTTAGGATTTATCCAACTCATGCAAGCAAACACGTTAGGCCCTAGTAGAAACTCAGTTTTAAGGTCCTGACTGAGTCCAAGGGTTTCTAATCAAAAATTTTCTTCCATAAAACGGGAGACAGTCCTAGACCTTTCGATCAAAAGACCAAAAACCACTTAAACGGTCCTAGCTCGGCAAGCCCTTGGGCCGACAGTGCCCAGATTCAATCTCATAAAAGATATTTCGATTACCTTTCAGGGAAAAAATAGTTTTTGAAAATCGGTTGAGTTTTACTCAAATTATCGCGGTGACGGACGGACGGACATTTTTTTATTGTTGATTCGTCATCTAAGGACATGATCGATGCTCGTCCGACTCTCATTTCAAACCTCGATATCTCAGCTCATTTCCAACCGATTTTGATGAGTTGGAAAGCTGCTGCGACGTAAATAATTTGGAGGGTAGAGGGAGGAGGGCAGTAGGCTGGTTCAACTTTGTATGGAAAATGAAAATTATGTGGAAGTTTAAGTGCTAATCGTTTTTTCAATTCATTTTTGGATTGTGAAACAAAGTCTAGAACATTGTAGGTTAAAAAAATTACGTTTAGAGATTGCGCAATGTCACTGAAGTTTTTTTTCCCATGGGAATTTCAAAATTCCTAAAATTCAACCTCGTTACGTAACCTCTAAACCTTTTTTTTTTACTTTCAATGTTCTAGGTATCTGACTTTTATCCAAAAAGGAATCGATGTGCACTTAAAGTACCGAATAATTTATTCAATTTTCAAGTTGAATGAACAGGGCAGGGAAAAACAACTCAAAAGTTCGCCCAAAAATGGCTCCTTGTCCCAAATGTTTTTGTATGGCGTTTTTTGAGTTTGTGGACTTCGTTTTAGGGGTGTGGAGACTGCGTGACGCCCACCGTTAACGGGGCGGGCGTGATTTACGCTTTTAGTGCGGCGGCGTCTTGAATCGAAGTACACAAAATTTGTTAAGCAACGAAAAATGGTATGCTTGTGATTGTCAAGCTATTTACCTCATTAATATATTTCGAATACTTTGATATTAGTCGACGTCTTGTTGAACGTGTGACATTTTCAATTTAGTGAATGCCGCGAATAACGGCAAGACCATTCTTTCGCCAGTGACAATGAGAAATGGATCTCCAACAAAAGGTTCAGGGCCAAAGCGTGTCCAAGTAGAAGACGTTTGATCATTTCGAACTGAAAGGTTTCCGTCGGCGTCAACATCAATGTTGCTAGCGCTTGTCATCAAGTCTTCTACCAAACTCTCAAAATTCAAAAATTCCGGAGGACAGAAATTTCCTCCATTACAAGCACTAGTTATTTTCCAAGCGCCATCTACCTTTGAAAAATTGCAACTAATGCCATTAAACACCTTAACGAACCAGCGATATTCGTCGGTTTCATACTTTTTAATTCTGGAAGGCACTTCGCATGGAATATCCAACGGAGTGCCGTTTGTCTGCAAATTAACTAATTTCCAATCCGCTTCAATGGTGACTGGTGTACTTTCAAAATCGTCTGGAATGGCCGATTGTTTAGTACAAGTAACCGATCCTGAATCGCCTAACGAGACCATCGGAAAAATCGCATCGAAAATTGACGACGGCACGTCGAAGACAAGTCCAAGGTTTCGTTCGTTCACATCAATGTACACCTTCAATCGGTCACCTTCAAAGACGGCCAGAATTCCAATCTCGTCACCCATTTTGGGTCTTGGTCCAAATTCAAAGGCAAGAAGTCCACCACAATTACTCAAATGACCGCTATAGATGATCGCGTTGCAGGCCCCTCCCTTCTTGAACAGGTTTTTCGATGTAAAACCAACACCGGCTGAGCTTGCCAAGGTGGGAAACTGTATTTTCCAATAGTGTTTTCCCGATGATACGCCGTCACCTTCTTGCCACATCGCGTTAAAAAAACAGTCATCGTAATTTGGATCGGCGAGAGTCACAACATTTCCATCAACTGTAAAGCCGATGGAGCCATCGGTGATCCACTGAGCCATCGTCTTGGATTTTGTTTATTTATTTCTAAAAACAACAAAGACATTGATGCTTCAAGGAATCCTCAACAGTTTCGATTCGATTCGTTGAGTCTCAAACTTACCTTAACTCTTCAACAAAACCACCGACACAGTCAATTATTACAGAATTTGTTTTCAATTGCAAATACAAGAAATGACGAACAAGAGAACAATTTATTCAGATTCTAAAGTCGGCGTAAAAATGCTTTCAATTGAACAGAGTTCTTGTACAATTTTGCACAAGTCAATTTTGACAACGCGCCCATCAAACACTTCGCATTCAGTGATAGATTATAAATACACTGTAAAGTAAGTCAGAATTTAAAATGGAAATTGAATTAAAAAGTGAAATTCAAACATCTGAAAAACGTTTTCAGTATTTGTAAAGAAATTCATGTCTACTTTTGGTTTTGATTAGAGCTTGTGTTTTCGCCGCTCTATTTAAAAATGGCTTCTCGGCTATTCAGATTCGGTCGAAACTTTCATTACAAAGCAGGTTTCACACTTCAGGATCGCCTACTTCACAGATCCAGATGACGTTGGAAGAATACTAGTAACATTCACTGGCATTGAAGGGGATTGCTCCGTTGGATCTTCCATGTGGCGCGCCATGGCGTGACTTCTAAAATTTCCGCTTCGTCAGGGGGGCTGAAGCCCCTAACGTTAAATTTTTTTTGAATAATGAAAAAGTGTATCCGAGAAAAATTTTCGAAATTTTGTTTCTAAGAGTGAATAGTTAGAAACTTAAATAGAAATTGTGAGCGAGGCGGAATTTCGTCAATTGTGCGATTTTGAAGGAATTTCTTTTTGAGCTGAGATTCCCACAAATTCGGGGGATTTTTATATTAATAGAGATAGTGAACAGTTTTATTTCTTAAATCGGTTGTCCCAGTAAACGAGTCTAGCGCGCAGACAGAAATTTTTGAGTTCCTTTCCTTGTTCTCTGAGTAAATTGAAGTATATTTATAGAACAACAGACGTAAACTTTTGGGCTTTTTAAGTAGGTAAAAAAGTGCCGGAACCGACTTTTTTTGGGCCGTCTATTTGCTTTTTAAGAAAATTTAGGCGTGTACTTTAGCGTTGTAGGCGAAAAATTTTAAATATGAAAATCCCTTGTCGGTATTATTATTATCGGCATTAAAAACGGACCTCAGGTACTGACATGGTCATCTTCAAAATTTTGGGTTTTTGGTTTTCTTCAACATTTTGTTGACCCACTCCGCCTTCCTTGTCAAATTGGAGAAAAAGAGTACTTGAAGAAGGAAGGAAATTGAAGACTTTTCGAAATATTGATCCATAAATGCTCTTATCGATTGTTTTGGATCACTACCATTTTTTGAAAACACATAACGTTTTAAGGAGAAGGTTCATAGACTCAATTAAATCAGATTTAGAAGTTAGGGGGCTTTCACTGGGCGAGCAAACCATCTCCTTGGCAGAGGATAGAAGGGTATGGAGGGGGGTGGTCAATGACCACCGGGTTGCGGCTTAAAGACCCCACACCGGAAGGTATAAACGGTCTATAAAGTTTGATGATGATGATGATGATGACATAACGTTTTGTTATATTCAACAATTCATAAAATTTGAAATATAACTCACCGCGAAATATATTTCGACCAATGCTAGGTCATCTTCAGTCGTGTGCCGATCTAAGACTCATAAGAGCACATAAATATTCAATTTTAATAATTGATTATATCAAATTCTTAATGAGGTGTGTGGTCCTCGTACAATGTACAAGAATTTTTAGGCCCGTTAGGAATCTTCCAAATTTACAGTATGGCCAGTCCGAGCCTGATGATTCCTCAGGATTTTTAGACCCGTACAAAGAACGAACTTCTTCGAATAGGGGTCTTATGCGTTTACCACGACGTTTGTAACCAGTCGAGTTTCGACCCGGGAGTAGGGGGGAGCACCGATCATGGTCCTTAGATGACGAATCAACAATAAAAAAAATGTTCGTCCGTCCGTCCGTCCGTTCGTCTGTTCACACGATAACTCGAGTAAAACTCAACCGATTTTCAAAACTTTTTTTTTCTGAAAGGTAATCGAAAAATCTTTTATGGGATTGAATCTGGGCACTGTCGGCCCAAGGGCCACCGAGCTAGGACCGTTTAAGTGATTTTTGGTCTTTTGCACATAACTCGAGTAAATCTTTTCTGATTTTCAAAAAAAAAATTTTTGTTTGAAAGACCTGGGCATAGCCGACAATTTATGGAAGAAACTTTTCTGTATTTGAGTCCTTGGACTTAGCTGGGGCACTAAAAACGAGTCTCTGCTAGGGCTCTATGTGTTTTTTGTACATAACTCGAGTAAATTTTTTCCCATTTTCAAAATTTTTTTTTGTTCGAAAGATCTAGGCTTGACCGACAGTTTATGAAAGAAACTTCTGCCTGTGCCTAGGGCTCAAGTGTGCCATGTCGGTCCTAAGGTCGGTCCTGACCAAAAAATTTTTTTTTTGCTATGTTGCAGAGGAAATTGATAGAAACATTTATGGCTATGGAAGTATGTGTCCGGTCGAATCTTTTCGTAACATCAACTCTGTTTGCCGCATCTATTCTGATACGTACGGGTCCCTTCATGTGTTTCAAGTTTAGATTTATGCTTTTTATTATTTTCTTCAAAGCTTCTGGGGAGCGGAAGAAATTGCTGGGGGGGGGGAGGCTGCGCCCCCCTAGCCCTTCCATAGCTACGGCCCTGCCGACAAATATGACTGAGTTCTGAATTCTGCGTTGTACTTTGTAAAAGGAAAATGGCGCTTGGAAAAAGTCTACTGTGTTCCAGCTACCATGACGCTCGGTCCTCCGGAATGTATGAACGTGGAGTATTTGGTAGCCGAATTGATGACCTGGACACGCTTTGACTCTACACTTCATCCTTTTGTTGAAGATCCTTTCGATTTCAAAGCAATACATGAGTAACAAAAATAAACACGAGCATTGGTAATTACAGGCGCCGGCCACTGCTTTATTGAATCAGGTTTAATTAGACCCGTACGAAGAACGAAGTCCGTCACCACGATAACTTGAGTAAAACTCAACTGATTTTCAAAAACTTTTTTTCCCCTGAAAGGAAATCGAAATATATTTTATGGAATTGAATCTGGGTGCTGTCAGCTCAAGGGCCGCCGAGCTAGGGCCGTCTAAGTGGTTTTTGGTCTTTTGTACATAACTCGAGTAAATCTTTTCCGATTTTCAAAAAAATTTTTTTGTTTGAAAGACCTGGCCGACAATTTATGGAAGAATCTTTTTTGGATTTGAGTCCTTGGACTTAGCTAGGGCACTAAGAACGAGTCTATGCTAGGGCTACACGTGTTTTTTGTACATAACTCGAGTAATTTTTTTTGCTATGTTGCACAGCAAATTGAGGGAAACATTTTTGTCTATGAAAGTATGTGTTCGAGGCATTTCCTTACGGCCCTAGGCTGGTCCTAAGGTCTGCCCTGGACAAAAAAAATGGTTTTTCACTATGTTGTAGAGAAAATTGAGGGAAATATTTTTGTCAGTGTAAGTATTTGTCCGGTGCCTCTCCTGAGGGTTTTTGTCGATGTTGTAGAGAATGTTGAGATGAAAATTCTTGTCTATTTGGCGTTCAATTTTGTACTTTCGGAAGGCCATTTTTACACCGTTTCTTCGGACGGGTTTTTTAATATTGCCCTCTCGGCAATTTCCAATATAATTTAATGTGGACGTAAGCCAATATTTATTTAAATAAAGGTAAAAAATTGAGAAAATTCTCGTTTTGGTACAATTACACCCATAAAAGTAATATTTTACTAATTAAAAAAGGCATATGTTTAATTGATAAGAAATTTCAATTTTGATCACCAGAAAAATAAAACACTCTCTTTTAGGGCCAGGGGTGTGTCCGACCGTTTCGTAAAAGGATTAATGTATCTTTAAAGCGGCTAACTCAGCGGAGGTGTAACTCATTTTGCCCCTAATTAAGTTTTATTTTGTATTGGTGATCAAAATTGTATTTTCAGGTGATCAAAAATTATTTTTGGGTGATCGATTATAATACTACCCATTAAAAAATAACCGAAACAAACTCACAATTGTTTTACTTATATATAAAAGGCGAGTTGCCATATTCTGAGTATCATTCTATGGCCATCGTTGCTGATATACACATGGTCTTAAGACAAGGTGTACTGATGAGTCGTAAACGACGAAATCAGCACTTTTAGTTTTTCGATTTTTTAAACAATTGATAGTAGGATTAAGAATTGTGAGTGGCTTTTGAATGTTAATCAAATACTTTCGAGTCTTTTCGTAACATCAACTGTGTTTGCCACATCTATTCTGATACGTACGGGTCCCTTACATATGTTTTTAATATTTGTCGGATTTAGTCTCATAAATTATGATAATTTAGGAAACGGAAAACAATTACAGCTAGAGGTGAGCGCCACCGAGTTCAGTTGGTGCGCCGCCAGCTGGAAGCCTTCAACCGAGCGCCGCTGTCGATAAAAAAAATGTTAGCGGCCGCCGCAAGTCGCCGAGTGTTTTTGTCAGCTTAAGGAAATAAACAAATTTCGGAGAGGTTTCTCAAATTTTTCGTCGAGTTATTGAGTTGCAGTTATTTGGAGGATTTGACCTAGTGTGCCATCGATTGTTGTTTGGAATTTCCAACTTGGAAATATATCTAAATTCTCTATAGGACCTAAAACGGCAAAGTGGTTGTACGAAAATATGAAACAAACGAAGTACTGAGTTCAAATAGGTGACACTAACTTGACACTGAACTGCAATCCTACCAAGGACCAATATTTTCGCTCACTTCTTCACCGACTTATAACAAAATAGTAATTTTTGATACAAGTTACGTATGAAGGTAGTTTAACGCAATAGATCTGAGATTACCGATACGTAACGTGTATCAAACAACGTTTTTTGCAATTCACCGACAAAGAACGAGCTTTTCCCTGCGTCATTTCGGTGTCGCATGAAGTCATTTTAACGCACTACTACACAGAAATGACGCACGAAAAAGCGAGTTTTTGTCGGTGAATCGCAAAAAAACTGTTCAGCTTAATCAGTTTATCAGTTTAATCAGTTTAATATGTTATCTTCAGAAGCCCGAAATTTGTGAAAATTAAAAATAAAATACTTGTTCCCTAGAATCGATTGAGGAATCGACTTTGCCATAATTCGTCAAAATCAAAAGTTTTCGCGACGTCACTCTTAAGCGTGAATTTGCCAGAACTTCGCACGGCTTGTATGAAACACGAATTCAAATTTTCGCGGAATTTCGATCTCTATGGCTTATTCGATTCTTCATTCCAATAGAAGACTTTCGTAGAAAAACAGTTTTTTTTTCAAAAAATTATTTTGTAGTTTTGGACTCTCCGAAAAATGGTCTGCACAGAGGTCAAAAAAATAGTTTTTGATGAATATCTAGGACAAGACCAAATCGATTCTAGGCAAAATAAGTAGTCCAATGATACAAAGCTTTTGGCTGTGGCAACACTTCTGACAAGTGCAAGTAGCGGGCTACAGAAGTCAAAAACTTCGATAAAATGGTCATTTTCAAAGAGTCGTGGAAGGGACGGTACACAATTTTTTCCCAAACCCAAAGCGGGAGGCTGTAGCCATTGCCCTTAGCTTTCAAATGAATGTCTAAGTAGAACTTTGTGACTCGTTTTTTCCTACGAGTTGATGGAGATGAAGTTGATTTAAGTAAAAATTTAAAAAAAAATTGAAAATCCGCAATTTTTTGTATCTTTAACTTTACGTACCTCCACGAATGGAATAAAAAACTAAACCCAAATGAGAAGGGAGTTCCTATATTGTGTGAAAAACAAAAATTATAAAAAAGGAAAAATGTTTGGAAGAGGAAATTCCAAATTGTTCACGAAAAACTCACATTCGAGGTACCTGTTTTGGTTCTAAGTGTAACAAACTCGTCCAGCATTTTCACTTATTATGCTAGTTTCACTTCTAGACGCGTAGTCTTTCAGGTAAAGACCTTATTTGTTGCAATTCATTTGGAAACCACACATTCAACGTCATATAATTATAAGGCCTCCAGTTCTTTCCGTAAATATCGTTCGAATTTTGTCAATTAAAAGTATCATTAAAGACTGAAGAAAGTGTACCGACTAATGAAGCAGTAAGAGCCGCAGATATAACCCTGGACCGAAATTCTTAATGTTCTTTCATATCATGATGGTATATGGCCGGGTTGACTGAATTTCGTCCACTCCATGGGATATAGTGCCCGAACTACTCAACAGATTTTTGCAGAAAACGTTTCCCCAGTTTTGTGAGATCACAAACTTCAATTTCACACAGGTTTTTGGACACCTTTTCCACCATATTCGACCTTTAACTTAAATCATATGCACATTTCAGAGAAAAAAAAATTGGCTGAATCTGTGCAGCCGTTTAGAAAAAAAAGTGGAGGAGGACAAGCGGATCAAATGGGCATTTCTTTTACTGATTCATCATTACAAGACGGCAAAAAATGTATTCTTATAATAGAGGTGAGCGGGTCGGCCTTTTTTAGAAATAATTATGGAAATTGCAGTTCTTTTGGAATAGCACGTCCATCGACAGGTGTACAAAACATAAACTCTGCAACAATTTATTTATTCCCAACATTTTAAAGCTTTTAAAAGGCACAATGACAATTAATTGCAACAATTTTTGTGACTAAATTTTTCGAGAAATATAAAAATCAATTAATAATTACCAATGCTCGTGTTTACTGTTGTTATTCATGTAATGCTTTTTATTCGAAAGGATCTCCAACAAAAGGTTGAGGTGTAGAGTCAAAGCGTGTCCAGGTAGAAGACGTTTGATCATTTCCAACTGAAAGATTTCCGTCGGCGTCAACATCGATGCTGTTAGCGCTTCTCATCAAGTCACCTACCAAATGCTCAACGTTCATACATTCCTTAGGACCGAGCATTAGGGTAGATGCAACAGGAGACGTTTTCCAAGCGCCATCTACCTTTGATAAATTGCATCTCATGTTATTGACCACTTTAACGAACCAGTTATATTTGTCAGTTTCATTCTTTGAAATTTTGGAAGTCACACGACGTGGAAGATCCAATGGAGCTCCGTTTGTCTGAAAATTAACTAATTTCCAATCCCCTTCAATGCCAGTGAATGTTACTGGTGTTCTTCCAACGTCGTCCGGAATTGCCGATTGTTTAGTACAAGTAGCCGATCCTGAAGTGTGAAACGAGACAATAGGAAAAATCGCATCGAAAATTGACGACGGCACGTCGAAGGCAAGACCAAGGTTTCGTTCGTTCACATCAATGTACACCTTCAATCGGTCACCTTCAAAGACGGCCAGAATTCCAATCTCGTCACCCTCTTTGGGTCTTGGTCCAAAGCTTCCAACAAGAAGTCCACCGCAATTACTCAAATTACCCAAATAGTTAATCGCTTTGCAGGCGTATCCCTTTTTGAACAGGTCCTTCGATGTAAGACCAACACCGGCTGAGTCTGCCAAGGTGGGAAACTGTATTTTCCAATAGTGTTTTCCCGATGATACGCCGTCACCTTCTTGCCACATCGCGTTAAAAACATTGTCAACTCCTTCTTCGTCGACGAGAGTCACAACATTTCCATCAACTGTAAAGCCGATGGAGCCATCGGTGATCCACTGAGCCATCGTCTTGGATTTTATTTATTTCTAAAAACAACAAAGACTACAAGACAACAGTTTCTATTCCATTTGTAGTCTCAAACTTACCTTAACTCTTCAACAGAACCACTGACACAGTCAATTTATTACAAAATTTGTTTTCAATTGCGAATGCAAAAAGTGACTAACAAGAAAAGAATTCAGTTTCTAAAGTCGGCGTATAAATTATTTCTTTTAATATTGTTCTTGTACAATTTTAAAACACCAGAACTTTTGACACACGCCCCCCGCCAACAATCATTCATTTTTTGTTAGATTACACTGTTAAGTAAATCAGAATCTAAAATCGAAAATGAATGAAAAAGTAAAATACAAACATCTGAAAAACTGCTTCAGTATTTGTGACGAAATTCCAGAACTGTGCGCGCTAGTGATTTTTTCTAGCGGCGCTAGCGCTACCGCTAGTAGTGATGTTTTTCGGGCTGAAACTAGCGATTCGCGGTAGTGCACTATCACTGTTTATTATTTCAGAAATTCCAATTAAAGCACCTAAAGCAGTAACATTGTAGTATCATATCGAGTCGGTTTATTGCACATAACATGTAAGCAATGCAATAAAGGA
The DNA here is from genome assembly GCA_029228625.1 of Pseudolycoriella hygida. NCBI lineage: Eukaryota > Metazoa > Arthropoda > Insecta > Diptera > Sciaridae > Pseudolycoriella > Pseudolycoriella hygida. The sequence continues at coordinate 70,622,942 of CM055406.1, read as the reverse complement.
TAATAAAGTAGGGAAGGCAATATCGTATCGTTTTTACAATACCGGTATTCGATATTCGAAATCTCAATACCGGTATTTTCGATATTGAGAAGACTGTGGCTAATTCCATCGGTTAACCCATACATTGTCGCTACCATATCACCTGGGGAACGAATGTGTTTTGTCTCATGTTAATATAAATCACTTAATAAAACAAAATTTCTAGTCGAATTTTTTCCGCTTATATTTATTTAAAATTGTACCAAATTTTACTTTTAACGACCGGTTTCGTTCGCTATGCGAACACCATCAGGTTTCTAATTCAATTAATATCAATCAATAATTCTAAATTTGAATTAGAAACCTGATGATGTTCGCATAGCGAACGAAACCGGTCGTTAAAAGTAAAATTTGGTACAATTTTAAATAAATATAAGCGGAAAAAATTCGACTCGAAATTTTTTTTTATTAAGTAAAATTAATTGTACCGTGTTCCGTGTAGTACGCTTTGATATTATATATGTTAAAATGCGTAAATGTAGAGAATATAAATCACATTGAAAGAATGAAAAAGATGAAATTCGTTACCCAGGTGACGGTACCGATGGAATTAGCCCTATGGGACGGGTTGGCACAGTGGTTAGCGTACTGGCCTTCCACCAAAACGATCCGGGTTCAAATCCGGTGTTGGAAAAATTCTACATGGATGTTTTCTAGCAAGTGCAGCGCAGTAATAACGTCCTAAAGTTCACTCAAGCTTCAAAAAGTTGTGTAGTTGTGGTGTGTTTGGTACCCGTAACGACGTGCACACTGAATAAATCGTATGACGTAACCCATATACGACGAATTTGTGCACGAAATATCTAAGCCTACATTTAGGCGAGATAATAATCATGCGCCTAACAATTCTTGGAGTAGTTGCATAATAACAAAGACGCTACATTCGCATTACTCTGAGACGTGGTTCGGAAGTCACGTTAAGCCGGTGGTCCAGACAACACTTGTTATTGGCTGTAAAAAGCTGTGGAGTCTCTAAAATACAAATGCAAATATATGAAATCACTTATTAATTTAATTTAAATAAAAGCTTTCGAATCTTACAAGCACATTAGTTATTAGATCGTTGTAACATGCTCTCAAAAGGATAAATGTTGCAGCGCTTCATAGTTCATTTCAAAACGGAATTTGCTATTAAGGTATCATCAAGCAGAAAATTTCCATTCTGACTATATGCTAGCTGGCCGGACTTTCATAGCTAGCAGATATGCGTTAAAGCTCCATAAATACGTAGAATGTAGATGGTTGGTTGGTTGTTTTTTCTCAAGTAGCTGTGATCGAATACATTACAATTTACACCTCATTTACAATTTAACAATTAAACTATGATTATCCTAATCGCAGGCCGTCAACCGTCGTGGCGCAGACGCCGATGTTCAATCCCGAATCCAAAAAGCGCGATAATCATTTGGAGCGTTGAACAACATTTGGAGATCATCGCAAAGTTCAAGGAACCTGAAGATACGCATTTTTAGGACGAATTGTCTCTCAGTGCTGTTGTACGGTTGTGAAACTTGGAAGATGACGAATTCGATAGAATCGAAAATCCAAGTATTCGTCAACAACTGTCTTAAACGCATTTTGAGAATCTATTGGCCGAACGTCATTTCAAACGAAAATTTGTGGAACATCGCCGATGTTGAAGACATATGGCAACGATGATCAGGAGAAGAAAGTGGAATTGGATCGGACATACCTTACGAAGACTCAGCGACGACATAGCGAAAGCTGCGCTAGACTGGAACCCGACCAAAAATTACGTGGAGAAGGACGATCGTTGACGAAGCCAGCAGTCAAGGGAAGACCTGGAACGAAATAAAAGCCCTGGCGCAAAAGCGTATTCGTTGGTGACAATTTGTTGGTGCCCTATGCTCCCCCGTGGATTAGGAGCAGATGATGATGAAGCCGTCAACCAAGCTAAACACTGAAACCATCCCTCTTTCCCTTACGGTCTCATTCATCGGGTGGTTCCAGCCATTTGCTGTCTGTGATAAATGACAGAACGTTAGTCGGTGGAACCTTCCGGAATTCCTCCATTGCCAGGTAAAAATCACCTAGGACTCCATCCTCAGTCCCGGACCCGGGCCGAATCTAAGATGGTCGCTAATGTTAGGGTGGATCGATCTAGACAATTGATTTTGGAAAAATTCAAAAATTTTGAAAACTATTAGAGTGTCAAAGGAGGAAAAATTGTTTGGTTTCGGTGATACGCATGTCATGATGCCTCCTAATATGGCCGCTAATGTTAGCGTAGATCGATGTAGACAATATATTTTCGAAAAATACAAACATTTTGAGAACTATAAGTGATAGAACATCGATGCGATGTCAGTGGCAAACTTTTTTGTCTATGGAAGTATGGGTCAGAGGCCTTTCCTGAGTGCTCTAGGTCGGTTCTAATATCGGCGGTAGTACAATTAACATTTTTTGAAAATATGTCTGAAAAAAAATTTTTACTTTTTTTTAAAATATTTTGCTTTTCGTTTATTTTGACGGTTGCTTGAATATTTGGCGAGACTTTTACACCGTTCTTCGGGCGGGTTTTTCAATATTGCCCTTTCGGCAATTTCCAATCCAATTTAATGTCGACGTAGTTTCATACACTTAAGAGTTAAGGCAACATTTACTTTGCTGCGTTCGAGTCTTTTTGCAACATCTATTCTGTTTGACACATCTATTCTGATGCGTACGGGTCCCCTGCATATGTTTTATTAGTGGTTCTTGTAAAAAACGTTCCCCTTAACCACCTCCACAGCATATTTTAAGTTTTTGTAGGTTTAATGCACTATAGGTTAGCACGGATCCACCTGTGTTGGTCGTCGCGACTCCCCGATTCGCGATTTTCACATGAGAATTTCGAAAACATCAGTCAGGGCGAAAGCTGTATCCGCCTTGGCACTTTGCAAAGATTTTTACTGTCCACATTGTTCAATGATATTTTCTGAATATAAACTGTGGGTTTCAGGTCAGGTTACAGGTCAACCTGACTAAATTTTTCAGGTTTCAGGTTTGCCTCAGGTCCGACCTGAAATTCAAAATCAGGTTTAGGTCAGAAATCAGGTCATGACCTGACCTGAACCTGATCAGGTCGTCATAACCTGTTCCGATCCTTAGAAAGCAACAAGTGTGTGTGTGTGGTGAAAAGTTGCTTTCCGCGGTATGTGCGCCAACGCACTCTCACTATTACAGAAAAATATCTTTCAAAACATCCCAATACGCACAAGATGTGTACTTTTCGCTTGGGCTTTGCCCGCACGTCCGTACACATCTCGTGTGTATTGGGGTATAAGGGAAATGCTATCCCGGGTGATAATTTCTGGGCGATAATTCCCTGCGCGAGTGCGCGATAATTCCCTGCGTGAGTGCGCGATAATTCGTATTTTTTTCGGTCTGGGGGATAATTCTCCGGTAGAAAATTCCCGTCATCCACAGTGTGATGCGAAAATGGGAAACGAAATTATAGTTCTTGATAACTGAAGCATAAAGTATTTTCCAATATTATTCCAATATTTTTTATTCATTAATTTGAGTCAACGCAATTATATACCTGTATGAAACAATGCATTTGGTATTATTAAATAGCGATAACATAATGATCTTGACATCAATATATCGAACTTATATGAAAACGCTTGCAGCTCGTCGATAATTATGGAAATTGCAGTTCTTTTGGAACGCAAAACTGAACTAGCTAATGATGCCGTGACATACGATCCTTTAAGAATAGTACGTCCATCGACAGGTGTACAGTACACAAACATAAACTCTGCAACAATTTATTTATTCCCAACATGTTAAAGCTTTTAAAAGGCACAACGACAATTAATTGCAACAATTTTTGTGACTAAATTTTCCGGAAAATATAAAAATCAATTAATAATTACCAATACTCGTGTTTACTGTTGTTACTCATGTAATGCTTTTTATTCGAAAGGATCTCCAACAAAAGGTTGAGGTGTAGAGTCAAAGCGTGTCCAGGTAGAAGACGTTTGATCATTTCCAACTGAAAGATTTCCGTCGGCGTCAACATCGATGTTGTTAGCGCTTGTCATCAAGCCACCTACCAAATGCTCAACATTCATACATTCCGGAGGACCGAGCATTTGGGTAGATGCAACAGTAGACATTTTCCAAGCACCATCTACCTTTGATAAATTGCATCTCATGCCATTAACCACCTTAACGAACCAGTTATATTTGTCAGTTTCCTTCTTTGAAATTTTGGAAGTCACGCCACATGGAAGATCCAACGGAGCGCCGTTTGTATGAAAATTAATTAATTTCCAATCCCCTTCAATGCCAGTGAATGTTACTGGTGTTCTTCCAACGTCGTCCGGAATTGCCGATTGTTTAGTACAACTAGCCGATCCTGAAGTGTGAAACGAGACAATAGGAAAAATCGCATCGAAAATTGACGACGGCACGTCGAAGGCAAGACCAAGGTTTCGTTCGTTCACATCAATGTACACCTTCAATCGGTTACCTTCAAAGACGGCCAGAATTCCAATCTCGTCACCCTCTTTGGGTCTTGGTCCAAAGCTTCCAACAAGAAGTCCACCGCAATTACTCAAATTACCCAAATAGTTAATCGCTTTGCAGGCGTATCCCTTTTTGAACAGGTCCTTCGATGTAAGACCAACACCGGCTGAGTCTGCCAAGGTGGGAAACTGTATTTTCCAATAGTGTTTTCCCGATGATACGCCGTCACCTTCTTGCCACATCGCGTTAAAAACATTGTCAACTCCCTTTTTGTCGACGAGAGTCACAACATTTCCATCCACTGTAAAGCCGATGGAGCCATCGGTGATCCACTGAGCCATCGTCTTGTATTTGTTTATTTATTTCTAAAAACAAAAAAGACTTTTATGCTTCAAAGGAATCCTCAACAGTTTCTATTCCATTTGTTGACTCTCAAACTTACCGTAACTCTTCAACAGAACCACCGACACAGTCAATTATTACAGAATTTGTTTTCAATTGCGAATGCAAAAAGTGACTAACAAGAAAAGAATTCAGATTCTAAAGTCGGCGTACGAATTATTTTATAACAATGTTCTTCTAACAAGTCAGTGTTGACACACGCGCCGTCAAAACAATCATTCATTTTTGTTTTAGATTACACTGTTAAGTCAGAATTTAAAATGGAAAATGAATGAAAAATTTAAATTCCAGCATTTGAAAAACGGTTGCAGCAATTCTAAACAATAGTTATTTACGTAACCTCGAAAAATATAATGTTTTTGATGAGTGTGAGGTTTGCAATTCGCGGCGAAGCCAAGGGCTGCAATCACACCAGTCAAAAACATGTATTTTTCCGAGTTTCGTGCAATATTTTTCATTCCGAGGGTTCAGAAAACTGCTTTTCTGTTTTAAAGTAGCACGGAAAACAGCAGTTTTCCGTCCTAGGAATGAAAAACTCATTTTTGGACCCGTACGAAGTTTGTACGTCTTATATGTTTATGTTTAAAACATTTTATAGTAACATGGGGAAGATAGAGAGGCGAGTGTGGGGGATTTACTATCGTCTAGAGATGTCCGTCCGTCTCTCCGTCCCATCGTTTTTTTCTAAACGGATGCACCGATCACCCGGATCACTATGAAAGGAACATATAACCTATGATTCAAGTTCAAAGATGAGTAAAATCGGTCAAGTGGTTCCGGAGATATGGTCGAAAAAGTGACCAAAAACAAGGTTTTTCAAGGGTCGGTGAAACGTTTTCGCAAATGTTTCAGCAAGTATAGCGCGGAAATGGTTTATTTTGGTGTCAAATGAAAGCATTTGATCTCACAAAACTGGGATGGGAAACTTTTTTTTGTAGAAATCGGTTCGAAAAAATGATTTATCGATTATTGATATTTATCAATTACTGATATTTATCGATTTATTGAACGGGTTAGCTCAGTGGTTACATACTGGCTTTCCACCAAGAATACCCGGGTTCAAACCCCGGTGTGGAAAAATTCTGTAAAGGATTTTTCTTCAACGCTTATCATGAAAGTAACGTTCCTAAGCTCACCCAAGCTTCATAAATGGGTAGTTGGGGTAGCAATATCGCAACGATTTGTACACAACGAAGTAAGACGTCACCCATATTCGATACACTGTGTACGAAACAAGCAGGCTCTTATCCAGCTGCTAAGTTAAGGTGTGTGCAAACGTAAAAAAAAGTAATGACAAATTCCATACCGTTAGAGTTGTGATTCGAATTTGTTCGATGCGCGCTTAGGTGTTGCCAGATGTACTAGCGCGCGACAAAATCGGAAAAAGAAATAATCCTTCAAAAGGCTTGGTTCGGAATACACGTTAAGCATGTGGTCCCTAGTGTGGTTAATCCAAAAAAGACGATTTTAGGGCACCATCCATCCCGTGTCATGATACATAATTACGAAAAATAGTGATTAAACGAACAGATAAATAAATAAATAAATAAGAAAATAAATTAGATGATAGATAAAATAAGTAGTAGAGAGAGAAGTAGAGAGATAAACAAGTTTATTAAAGAAAACGCGATCAAATTGCAGTAACCTACAATGCCAGCTTTTGTAAAACAAAACTCGATCAAGAGGAAGTACAACAGCTTAAACGTCAAAATAGTTATTTACGTATCAAGCCGAAAATCTTTCACGTAGTGACGTATTAAGTTTTTCATGCTCCCATCTGGTGGCGAAAGTGAAAAGAATGTCACTTAAAGAAAGACGAGCGTTAATAAGTGTCACAATCAAAGCAACAATCGAAGATTTTAAAACCAACAATTTGACTATACATAAAAATTGCGTTTTCTGCAATTTCGAATAGTTGATTCGACTTTTCGAAATTGTAGAAAATGCAACTTTCAAGTGTAATCGAATTGTTGATCTAACAATTTTCAATTGTTGCTTTGACTACACTCACGGAAATATATTTTTGCATTAATAGAATTTTGTACTTCTGCGCAGCTTTTTAACATTGCAGTGATTCGACGCGATTTGTTTGAGATGGCGCATAGTGCATCACACAGATAGCAATAAGGTAAATAGAATTTTGCGGGAGAAAAAGAGATAGAAGAGAGAGCGTAAACGAATGCGAAACAAACACAAATGTCAAAGATTTGGCGCGATATTTGTTCTATTTTGTTATTGCGAAGCTTCATTCAATCCAGGACCAGTATTGTCTACGTTTTGATTCAATTTAACTGTAGTGTTTCGCTGAGTATTCATCAAAAATCCGCCATGGAAAATAGAAAATTAAAAGGTTGAATCAGGACAAAATCCGACTGTTGAATTTGAAGGTGTTATGGTTGATGTGAAAAGCAAATTATTCAATATATCGTAAAATATTTATCTCGTTAGTTAGGTAACCAAGAGGTGGGAAATAAAGCTCATCGAAGACTGGGGTGACAGGACAAAAATCCACTTACGGGTGAATGAAACTTCAGCTGAATTGCTACAAGAGAGAGGCTTCAAAGCGTATTGGCTTCTCGATGAAATAAAATTCAGACTGGACAAACCGTCTGACTGTCCTGGGAAAAAAACGGAAACGGTAACGGGAAATGTTGATGAAGTGACTACTGTTTCGACGGTGGAAACTTCAAAGGCTAACGGAACGGCTGTTACCGGGAAAGGTAAGGAACTGGTAAGGGAAAAAACCGACAAATCCAGCAATGGTCGAGAGACCATGAAAGACTCGTCGGTTTCGTCCCGAAACCAGTGGAATGAACCTGCGAATACGAATGGTGGAGGTACGGGAGCTAGTCAAATGACGGGACCCTCAGCATCTACCATGAGTGATCGTATGGAGGAACTGAAGATGGGCTCCCTGGCAACAGGAGGCACTACTTCAGGTAAAATTACGATTGAGGACAGAGCTGATGAGAACAGTCGAGATCGCAAGATCAGAACTGCTTCATCGGCTCCTTCCAAAAGTCGGTCAAGCACACCTGCAGCTACTAAAGGTGGGAATAGTGGGGCTAGTTCTAAGACGGGACCCATGAAGCCTACTGGAAATAGCCGTAAGGTGCAACTGAAGGAGAGTTCCCTAAATCGGGGGAGAACTCCTTCAGGCAACAATTGAAATCTTTCTTGATGTTCACAATGACCCGAGAAATTGAATTTGTGCAGATTAACTTGCAACACTGTAAAGCTGCCACGGCTAATCTATGCCGTGACTTAACAGTGGGTCATACAAATATAGTGCTAATCCAAGATAAATAACTCTAAAATAATGGGCTTCGGTGTCCACAAGAACAGAGTTTTTAGCGGAGGCAACGGTGGCAGAACGAGAGCGGCTATTTACACGGCTCCCTTCCTGCAAACGATGCTGATGCGACAATTTTCGGACGAAGACACCACTGTAGTGAGAATTACTCGTGGAAATGTTCATGGGGGAGACTTGCTAGTGGGGTCTTGTTATATGCCCGATACGGCGGTCACACCGTACACTGAGCTACTGACGAAAGCGATAGAATTCTCTGAGGAAAAGAACGTACCAATCATACTAGGCTGTGATGCGAACTCACATCATACAGTACGGACATCAATCCTAGGGGAAATCTCCTGCTGCAATTCATAGCGAACTCGAATCTTAGAATTTTGAACAGAGGTAACATACCGACGTTTGTCACTAAGAATCGTAAAGAAGTACTGGATATCACCCTAGCTTCAGAGAACCTAGCCGATCAAATTGATTCATGGAGAGTTTCTCTGACGCCCAGCTTTTCGGACCATAGAACTATCAAGTTCAAGCTGAGGGGCTGGGAGACGAAAGTGGTGAAATTCAGGAACCCCAGAAAAACGAACTGGGAACAGTATAGGAACTTTCTGAAACAACATGTGGAGACAAAGCTGGAGAGAGATGATGCCGAGAAACTGTCAAGTGAGATTCAAAGGCTAGTGTGTATCTGTACCACGGGCGCAATGAAAACCACCTCAACCCTAGCGATGGAGACGCTGCTGGCTCTGCCTCCTATCGATATTGTGGTTAAAGCGAAAGCTTTTGCCACGGCTGATAGGCTGATGCAGAATGGCATGTGGACTCCAAATTTTCACATTGGGCATGGTAAGATTGCAACGATAATATCGATCCCGGTGTTTGAAATGCCGAGAGACGACATGGCTGTGGTAACCTGTTTCGACAGGAATTTTGAAGCGAAAGTTCCCAGTAGGCAAGAATGGCTTAGTGGATGGCCAGCGAGTCTTCCCGGGAACTGCGTGGTTAGATTTACAGATGGATCGAAATCTCGTGAAGGAGTAGGTGCTGGTGTATACGGCATGGGCTCTGGAGAGGGAAATTGCTTCTATCTGGGGGCTCTTGCTAGTGTGCTCCAAGCGGAGATCTTCGCGGTGCTGTCAGCAGCTCGTGAGACTCTGCCTGTTGGAACACACGACAAGAAGGTGCTTATCTGTTCGGACAGTAAGGAAATGATCAAAGCGCTGATGTCGCCTAGAGTGACCTCCAAGCTAGTGAAAGAGTGCAGAGATTACCTGAACGAAATGGGTCTGAGGAATCAGATCACTTTGGTTTGGGTACCTGGGCACTCTGACGTGGAGGGGAATGAAAAAGCTGATGAGCTAGCTAAGGCGGGTGCCGAAACTCTCGGTCACGGCCCTGAGCCGTTTTTGCCGATTACTCGACCTGCACGTGTAGAAGCGCTGGGGAGCTGGGTGATGAGGAAGCATGTGGAGCGCTGGGAAGGATACTATGGCGGTATCCACACCAAGCGCTTTTTCCCGAAACCTAATGTGAAATGGGCCAAATCTCTGCTAGGGATGGACAGGAGTCGCATCAGGAGAGTGGTGGGTGCGATCACTGGACATTGCGGGCTGAATAGGCACATGAAAAAGCTTGGGATCTCGGTGACCTCTATGTGTGCGTGCGGCTTAGAGGAGGAAACGGGATTTCACGTATTATGTGAATGTCCCAGTTTCTTCCAACTGAGGCGCAGGCTGCTGGGAGGGTATGTTGTAAGACCGTCCGAAGTTGCTAACCTAGAACCAGCCACTTTGAGTAAATTCTTGGAGGCGACCGGGAGGTTTAACTAACTTGAGTAGGGAAGATGATTTAAATGATGAACGGGAAGGAAACAAAGGATCGTCAGATCTGTGTTTCAAGATTGGTAAAACAATCGTCCCAAGCTGATAAATCTATAGGTAACGAACGTAAAGATTAGATGTCGTATTCAAACAGCGCCGCAGGCCTGAAGTTTAATTGCGCAATAGGAAAGCGGGGACGAGGGGCGGCAGCCCCCGCAGTGAGGAGGTCAAGGACGGGTACAACCCCTCATTGCGGGGTCTAAGGGGCAGAGCCCCTGGCTGGGTTTGGGGCAGAGCCCCATGAGTGTGAGGCAGCCTGCAGGTAGTTTACAACTCGCCGCAGAGCCCCCTACATCAAGAAAATTATACCAAATATTTAATTCATTTCAAAAGTTTGGTGTGAGATTGTAATTTGATACTCCGGACTTTATAAAATCCAGATGTTACAAAATCCGGCCAATTTCAAATTCCTTATTCTGCTGTATTTTGACGCATCTGTATTTTGAGTCGTCCAGATTTTACATCCACCGGATTTTGTACCTTCTGATATTTTGAGGCGTCCGGATTTTGTAACATCCAGATTTTTTTGTACGGATTTTGTATGTCCGGATTTTGATCGTACGGATTATGACAGGCAACCACAAAAACTTTATCAAGAACAAAATAAAATCCATTTTCAGAAAGGAAACTATAGTGGGAGAGTCGTGGTGCAGGAAATTTGAATCGACAATAGACGTCATGCCAAAACTTTTGGAAAGCCCAAATATTAACGCCGTTCAATTGAACACTATCACAACTGAATTGCTTCGTAATGCACCCCCTGAGGGGTTTATTAAATTATTAAATTAATATTAAATTATTAAAAAAAACTACTTCCTATCCTGATTCCAACGCACTTTGGATCATCAAAATCGGTTGAAAACGAGCCGAGATATCGCCAATCAAATGATTTGGAAGGGCAGGGGGAAAAAACTCCAAAGTTCGCCTATACATCGTGTCTTGTCCCAAAGGTTTTTGTGGAGGTTTTTTTGGGGTGTGGGGGCTGCGTCATGCCCTCCGCTACCGCAGCGGGCATGAACCCACCCGAAGCACGGGTGCAAAATATCTCTCCAAGCTTTGCACTTAACAGAGGCCTCTGACACATACCTCCATGCACAAAAACGTTCGCCTCTTTTTTCCCTACAACACTGCACAAAAAACCTCATTATAGAAGGAATATTCACGAAAAAAAAACAAATATCGTGTTGGGTCGGCTGATGTCCATATCTTTCTTTCAAAACCTTGAAGAGCGATTTCCGTTCTAATTTCGTAGTGGTATAAGTATCCACCAACCTTCAAAAAAACAAGTTTTTCACCACTTTTTCGACCATAACTTCGAAAGTTTTCGACCGATTTTGCCCAAATTCAATCCCATAATCGATTTTCTGATTATCTTCCAGGGAGTTAACCCGATTCATGCACGATGGACAATAGCAGAGAAAAAAAAAAGTTTTTGAAAATCGGTTGAGTTTTACTCAAGTTATCGTGTTGACAGACGGACGGACGGACATTTTTTTTATGGCTGATTCGTCATCTAAGGATCATGATCGATGCTCCTCCCCTACTCCCGGGTCGAAATTGGGGTGGTTACAAACATCGTGGTAGACGCATAAGACCCCTTTTCGAAGAACTTCGTTCTTCGTACGGGTCTGAAAACCGTCTACGTTGGCTCGGTCATGTACAGCGAATGGAAGATCATCGTATTCCGAAAAAAAAATCTTTAAAACTAGACGGGAGGGCACGAGAGGTGCAGGGCGTCCAAAATCCAGATGCAATGATACAGCTCTTGCCGACTTAAGAACTGTGGGAGTATCTAGCTGGTAGACGTTAGATGCGGATAGGCCCAATTGGAGAAGCATGTTGGAGAAGGCCAACACCCTTAATGGGTTGTAGTGCCGGTTAAGTAAGTAGTATGCAATATGGAGATTTACTGTCAAAGGAAAAGTTGTAGAGAATAAAATTTTAGAGAACAAGTGTTTCCGGATTTTAGGGAAAAATCGCACGATACTGGGATAAGGCCACTTCTAGAATTGGGAGGGATGACCCATATCTCTAGAGCTATGAGAGTTAAAAGTTGCTTCCAAAGGCAAAGTTGTAGAGAATAAAATTCTAGCGAACAAGTGTTTCAGGGTTTTAAGGAAGAATAGTCTAATCTCGGGAATTAGTCACTTCTAGAATTGGGAGTAATGAGTCATATCTCTGGAACTATGGCAGCTAGCAAGTTGTTTCCGAAAGAATTAAATTTTCGATTTTGCAAGAAATGTCCCAAAGTTTCACTTCTAGAATCAGGAGGGATGACTCATATCTCTACCGAAGACATAGTTGTAAGAGATAAAATTTTAGGGAACTTACGTTTCAGGGTTTTACGGAAAATGACCCATTCTCCCTCTGATAGTTATAAAAACTTTGTAACAATTTGCAATGCTTATACGTACGGGTCTTTGGTTGTATTTGCTTTTTGTTTTAATGAGCCTTTGGTTTCGTATTTGCCTTGATTTGAAATGTCATTTTAATTCATATAATATCACAGTCGATCGTTGACCTCGTGTTAGAGTGTTAGAATTCAAATTAAATTTAATCTGGTGTGGAAGAACATGTCAGCTAGATTCGAAACAACGTAAGTTTTACACGTCTTCCTCTAGAACGTATAATGAATCAAAAAGTGAAATTAAAAAAATTGTTGACAGGAAAGCATGTGCTTGTGGAGAGGCGGAAAGTTCTATGACCAAGCTGTGGATTTGGTGCGAAGGCTGCAAAAGTTGGTATCACTCCTCCTGCGTATTGATGGAAGACGCAGAAGTTGAGGATATCAACAAAAAGAACGAGGATTGGTACTGCGAATTCGTCAAATGCCAAGGTATTTGTTCAGATTAGAAACATTTTTTGTAGTTTGTTGTGCCATTGCGGGAAGTTTATGTTATCTAATAGAAATAAGTCCAACAAAATGTTGTAAGAGTTGACAGTACAAGAGATAATTTAGTCCAAATGCGACAGAACATAACAACATGGAACATAAGGCGTCATTGAAGTAGTACATACGCACGAGGGGGGTAAGGACAGTTGTGCTTTCCCGTCATTGAATTAAATTCTTTTTTCCTATTGAGATACTCTAATATCCGTTTAGGGGAAATATTTTTTGATATATTCATAGTTTAACACATTAAGCTCCCAGACACTTTGATCTGGCTTTCATATAGGCTGCAAAGAAAATGCTCGGCTGTCTGAAGGTCTCCACACAGATCATAACAGGGGCTATCTGAAATTCCTATCGTATGAAGATGTTTGTTGAGACTACGGTGTCCAGTTACGGACATCCGTCAATCTTTTTATTTCTGGTACTTATTTACCAAAATACAGTTTTTAGCTTATCGAGTATAGGCTAGTGATTTCCCGTATTTAGTGAACTGATCTTTCTTCCCATGGTTCACCTTACTCTGAAGGACGGAACGAGACACGCCCGCTTCAAGTTCGGGACCTATTCGAGTGTGGTTTGAGGCCTGTTTGTCTACTTTATCTGCGAATTCATTGCCGAGAAACCCTCTGTGTCCTGGGATCCATATAAAGGTAATTCTATTTCGAGATGCTAATACCTGGAGGGCGTCCCAGCAATCTAACATTAAGGAGACGTGAACTTGTACTTGTTTAACGCTTTGAGAGCAGATTGACTGTCCGAGAAAATACGTATCTCATTGTGCGGAAAATTGTTATTTTGGATGCTATTACAGCAATGCTTCATAGCCAAGGTTTCCGTAAGGAATCAAGTGGGAGATATATTTCCATTCCAATGTCTGGGCAGCAATATCTTGCGCCAGAGTGGCCATCTTGACAAGATCCGTTCGTGAACCAGTCGATACAACCATTGGATTGTCCTGGTGTATCGGTTAGCCAAACATTTCTAGGCAATATATAAATTTTGAAAGACATTTCGAACCTACAGACTGACGCTATTGCTTCGTAAAGCATATACAGCTCTGCTGTATCCTTCGTAATATATCTATTTCTATGATATAATATGAAATCCAAAATGTTACTGCACCTCACTGCACCTTGTTGCACCTCACTACACTACACCTCACTGCACCTCGCTACACCTCACTGCACCTCGCTACACCTCACTGCATCTTGATACACCTCACTACAATCAACCTCAGTGCACCTCACTGCACATTACTGTATCTCACTGCATTTCACTGTACCTCACTGCACCTTGGTACACCTCACTACACCTTACTGCACCTTGGTGCATCTTACTGCACCTTGTTGCTCCTTACTGCACCTTATTGCATCTTAGTGCACCTTGTTGCATCTTAGTGCACCTTGTTGCAACTTACTGCACCTTGGTAAACCTTACTGCACCTTGGTGAACCTTACTGCACCTTGGTGAACCTTACTGCACCTTGGTGAACCTTACTGCACCTTGGTGCACCTTACTGCATCTTACTGCACCTTGGTGCACCTTACTACATCTTACTGCATCTTGATGCACCTTACTACACTTTGATGCACCTTACTGCACCTTGATGCATCTTTGTCATCTAACTGCTCCTTAGTGCATCTTAGTTCACCTTAATGTACCTCACTGCCCTTTGGTGCACCTTGAAACAGCTTCAACTAAATGCAATGAAAAGTTTAATTTTGGATCCAAAAAAATCCCGAGATTACTTCACTGAATTCGATTTAAAGTGGTCTTCACGATGTCTTCACAAGACGAAAGTGTCATCAATTTCGGTTGCCGAATCAGTTGGTCATTGGCATCCTCCCGGCAGTTTGCATCAAATATAAGAACAAACAGTATATACGAACAGTACATATGTAATATGAGTCTGTTGGGAGCAAAACCCGGTCTATTCCAAATGTCAAAGTATTTAGTGTTTGCTTTAATTTTTGTTAAAGACTGCCAGTCTACACTTAGTATTTCATTCGTATTTGAACGAATGCCTTAGAAAAACGAATGTCAAAAAAATTTTTTTTTCTAGGCGAATTCTTAATTGCTAAATAATGCAAAAATGTTAAAAAACCCTTCCGAAGCGAAGCAAGCAAACAATGTTTGTCAAACATTAATGTGCAAGAAAAATTTCATCAAAGATTTTCCAAAAAATTAAAAAAAAAAAAAAATATTTTCATTTAAAATTAAAGTAAAGTTAAACTTTCAGACCTTACAACCGACCAAGAGCCCTATGATCTTAACTTTTAAAAGCGGAATATCTTAGTTCTCTACACAATATAGCAAAAAAAACTCATCATCAAAGAAACATTCATGAAAAGCTACTAAATATCGAGTAGAGCCAGCTAACCCACCACGCAACAGATCGACCTACTACAAGGGCCTAATGAGTAGGCCCTCGCCCACTCACACATTGTCATAATTTTCTTGCTGAGGTCCATACACTGAGAAAAATATCTACAAGCGACACGTAGGAATTGTGTTTATAATATACGCCGCCGACGTATTATATGCGCGGTGAATGTAGTATGCTATTCGAAATGAATGTGTTAAGAGCTCACAAAATACGTCCGCGTTGTTCGTAATACGTGCATGGCGTTCGTAGTACGTGTACGGCGTTCATAATACGTACACAGTGGATAAAATACGTCACTTGCAGATATTTTCGTCAGTGTATCTTTAATTTGAAACATTGAAGAGATACTTCCATGCTTATTAGATATAAACGTTCGCCGACCGTTGTTTTGACCACTTTTTCGGCCTAAACTTCGAAAGTTTTTGATCGATATTTTACCCAAATTCAATCAAATTCTTCAATTATTCAATAATAAATCAATGCTTTTCCGATCACCTTTCATAGCATTAAAAAGATTTTGAAAATCGGTCATAGTTTACTCGAGTTATAGCGATGACGGACAGACATACAGACAAAATTTTCTTTGAAGATTTCTGTTACTTTGCCCCCAAAACAGAAACACCGGGTTCAAGTTCGACCAAGTTAGTCCAATCCATGGCGTAGATAAAATGAAATATTGTTTGCATCTTCTCTGAATGTGTGACTTCTTCATGTCGCAAACCAATGTATACGCAGCTGATACAGTTCTAAATCGGACCTCTCTAAATAAAAATATTCAAAAGAATCGTTTGACTCGAAATGCCTCTATTTGTCAAGTGTGTTAGCTGCCATTTGATTTTCTTTAAAAATATTCAATTGCAGAACGTTTCGCAGAAGTTATGGCGACGAAGCGTAAGAGTATGGTTGGTGGAAGTGCTCCAGCTTTGAATGACGACAATGATGAGCAAGAAGATGACGATTTGAATATGTCTGACGATGAAGAAGGTGGAACACGCATCGGAGACATTTACATACCACCACCAGTGAAACCGTATTGCTCAACGGAAAGTATTGGGCCTCGCTTGATCATCACCAAAATATCGAATTGTAATTTTAAAAGCTACGCAGGTGAAGTAGTTTTGGGACCATTTTCCAATGTGAGTTTCTTTTTCAAACAAATTAACGGAACAACGGATAATTTGACTAATGCATTTGCAGTGTTTCCATGCTATAATTGGTCCAAATGGTAGTGGAAAGAGTAACGTCATAGATTCTATGTTGTTTGTGTTTGGTTACAGAGCTAACAAAATTCGATGCAAAAAACTTTCCGTTTTGATTCATAAAAGTTCAGCTCATGAAAACATCTCCTCTTGCTCGGTTGCCGTTCATTTTGCGCAGATTGTTGATCATCCGGATGGAACCTATGACTTCGTTAAGGATTCCGCCTTTGTTATATCTCGTACAGCATTCAGAGACAACAGTTCGTTTTACACAATCGATAAGCGGCGAGTACATTTTAAGGAAGTGGCTAAAATGTTGAAACATCACAACGTTGATTTGGATCACAATCGTTTCCTCATTTTGCAGGTAGGTGACAATTTTACTGTGCTGTTGTCCTTTACGAAACCCGATGCTTTTGGTCTAGAACGTAGTGTTTCGAAAATGGGTCTATTGCGTTTACCACGATGTTTGTAAACAGCCGATTTGAGAGGGGGGAAGTATGGGCGAAGCATCGATTATGGTGCTTACGTACCAAATCTGCAAAAATTGTCCGTCAACACGATAACTCGAGTAAAACTCCGCCGATTTTCAAAAACTTTTTTCCCTGAAAGGCAATTGAAAAACCTTTTAAGAGATCAAATCTGGGCACTGTCGACCCAAAGGACCGTTTAGGTGGTTTTTGGTCTTTTGTGATAACTCAAGTAAATCTTTTCGATTTTCACAATTGTTTTTTTTAATTGACGGGCCTATGACGCCCAACAACTTGTAGAAGAAATTTTTTTGAGAATGGGCCCATGGGATTAGATTAGAAGCCCTTGGACTCAGCCAGGACACTAAAACTGAGTTTCTACTATGGCTCAACGCGTTTGTTTACATAAATCGGGTAAATCCTTCAAGTGGGCCTCAACATTTTACAGAAAATTCAGAAAAAATTTCACTCGATCCGCTCGCAATGTCTTAACTTGTTGCAACTGCATATTGGACTGTGTACTACATTTTCTGATTACACACTTTTTTTACAACTCCTCTCCCCGGTCCAGAATTTTTCTTTTCTTTACGATTTTTTCAGATTTATCAGGTTGGGACTACCCGCTGCTGGGTCATGAAACACAGGTCTGCTGATCCTTTGCTCCTTTCCCTTTCGTGACGTAAATCCTTCGAACCTACCAGTACCAGAGATAACTTGTCGAGGACAGTTGGTCCCAGTTTATTATATCCAGAGGCCTGATCACATGACCACCCAGAGTCCCGAGTCTCAATTGAAAAAACTTTGGACACTCGCAAATAACGTGATATCCGGTTTCGTTATCGCTAACGATTCCCATCTTTGACAAATCACTCCTTAGCCCACAGTGCCCGGTAATCGCTCCCACTACTCTTCTTATGCGACTCCGGTCCATGTTCAGCAATACATTTGTCCACTTGCAGTCGGGCATTGGTAGGAGCTGATTTGTGTGCCTTGCCCCACCATATTCACCCCCACGCTTTATAAACTCTGAACGCACCCATTCCTTTACAGCCTTGTCACATTCTGACTGTGGTATAGGAATGAACGGTTCGGGTCCACATTGAGCAGATGTAGCACCCGGTGGCCGTCAAAAATCTTGAAAATTAAAATCCTGAATGCAAAAATCCCGAATAACAAAAATCCAGAAAATCTGCAATTCAGCATTAAGTCAGCCGGAAGTACCTCAGTGTATTTACTTAATGACGTGCATGTAATCCAGGTAATGTTGAATGGTTTAAGAAGAAAAGAGTTATTAGAAGTTATTATGAGCTGCGTCTCAGCGAAGATGAGTTTAAAAAGGAAAAAAAGCGGGTTCGAGGGGCGACAGCCCCCTCTGTGAGGGGTCAAGGGGGGGTATGGCCCCCTTTGCGGGGTCTAAGGGGCAGAGCCCCATGCACGTTAGGCCGCGTGCAAGGTGTAAAAAAAGCGAAAAAAAAGGCCGCCGCAGGCGTTGGGGTGAGGGGGCAGAGCCCCCAAACTAAAATTCACTCATATCAATCAGGAGTTTTAATATTTCACAATTTTTGTTATCATTCGGGATTATGGTTGTTCGGGATTTTTGTACATTGACTTTCGGGAGTTTTGTTGTTGGGGATTTTGGATTTTCGGGATTTTCGCATTCGGGATTTGTGCATTCGAGCTTTGCCATTTCATCCGCTCTCTCACTTCCATCTATTCCAGAGTGCCCCGGCACCCAAGCAATCGTCATCCCATTTCTCAGACCCAGCTGGTTCAGTGTGCTTTGCTCATTAATTTGGATGTGGTGAAAGACGACATTATCACTCTGATCATTTCTTCGCTGTCGGAAGGGTTTGTTACTTTTTCGCCTACTGTTTCCGGTCTCAATGCACTTCGCAATCCTTCCTTCCTTAGTGGAAGCTCTCTTCTGTCATAGGTTCCAGGGTTAATACCCAAGCCCCCACTCTCTTAGGGTTTCTTGATCCATCTCTGAAACATATGAGTTCATCCGCGGACAGACTATCTGGCCAACCTCTCAGCCATTCTAATCTATTCGGTATGACAGCCTAATAGTGTTTCACAAAGGTAATTTCCGAATTTACCGGTCCCTGGGCATGTTATAAATAGGATTAGCTATTGCCCCCTGATTTTTACATGACCCGTGTTTAAGTTCCTCATCCAAAGATCATTAAGCAAGAGTCTGTCCGCAGTTGTGAGTGCTCTAGCCTTGATGATCGTTTGGATGGGTGCAATATACAGCGGCGCTTCCATGGCTGTCGTTGCTGTTGTTTTCATAGCTCCGGTCATGCAGATACATACCACTCTTTGAATTGCGCTCAACTCCTTCCTCGCGGTCTCTACTTCGAGACGCAGCCGTGGGTGATCATAGGTCTCACTACTGCTTCATAAATCCACAGTATAGCCTTGGATGGAAGGCCCCAATTTTTACCAAAGGCACCTCCACATATCCAGAAGCTTTACTAGCTCTGTTTTTCCCATGCTCGGTCCAGTATAGTTTGCTGTCGAGTGTGACTTCCAAGTACTTAACCTTGTTTCCAGGAGCGATGATGTCTCCAAACATCCTGAATTTCCCAATTAGTTCATGAACCGCTCGTCTTCTGCTGAAGAGAACTATATCAGTTTTATCTGGGTTTACTTTAAGGCCTTTAATCTGCAACAGTCTTCTACTACTTTCATAGAACATCTGATGCAATCCCCAAACTTCAATTCAAACTTCCCTCTGATTAAAATCACTAGGTCGTCCGAATACCCTTGAGCGTAGATACCTTTGCCGTTAGGCTCTCTAATGAGAGAGTCTACCACCACTCACAACAGCAATGGTGAGAATACTCCACCTTGCGGGTACTCTTTTGCTGCCCAGAATTTAGCTTTGTGGCCGCATATCGTAGATTCCACTTCTCTGCTGCTAAGCATGCTACTGATCAACCTTATCACAATCTGATTTACCTACCTACCTGTTACGCATGTTGGTTCGCATGCAGCGGGTATCTCGGCAGGATTTCGAATGGAACCTTTTGTTCAAAGTTTTAATTTCCAGCAAAAATTTGACTTTTGTTTCTTATTGTGTAGATTGTTAAAGGTAAATTTAAATTTTTGCGTGTACAAACTGAAAGTGTTGAAAAATTATTCCGCTGGTCACAACTTAATTTCGTTTTGAAAAAGCGCTGTAATTTTTTCAGGAAATCAAATCTTCGAACACAAGGTTCCATTCAAACAAACTTCTGCGTATTATCGGCGATAGCGTCACCTCAAGCGATATCATTAATTTTGGACTGCGTCACACTCTACATTTTAAGAGGTTTTTGTTGTGATAAAGATTTACTCAAAAAGTTGGAACATTCCATAGAAAACTTGGGCCCTTTCAATAGAAAATTTGCGCTCCTCGATGAAAAATCCCCCCCCCCCCACCCCTCTAGTCCAAAAACCTTATAAAAGGCGGTAGACAAAGTGTTCAATAGCTTCGGTCTGAGGGTAGAGCATCGCTAACAAAACCCCACATTTATTAGGCGCATGTTTAAAACATCTCGAAAACACAAAAAAAAATTCGGATATCGGGTGCGACGACGTAAAGATTTAGTACATAAAGTCTAGTGTTTCGTAGACTGATCTTTGCTATTGAATTTTGTAATCAAATCTTTAATTTAAGGGCGAGGTAGAATCGATTGCTATGATGAAACCAAAAGGCGCTACCGAGAACGAATGCGGCTTGTTGGAATATCTCGAAGATATCGTCGGCACCACCAGATATAAGGTTACGAGATTGAGTTTTTTTATTGTCACTTTACGCTAAACTTGCGTTGTGTTTTCAGCATCCGCTCCAAAAGATTAACAGTCGCGTCGAAGTGTTAACCGAAGAAAGTACAGACAAACACAATCGTTGCAAGATGGCACAGCGAGAAATGGATGATTTGAACGCTCCGAAAGACCAGGCCATTGAGTACATCAACATGGAAAATGAACGAACGCGAACGCAGAATTTATTCTTCCAAAAGATGGTGTTTGATAAGAATGCCCAATTGAAGGATTTGCAGGAAAAACAGTCGGAAGTGAATACGGAATTAAAGAATCACGATGAAAAATACGCAGAGGTGAATCGCGTTCGTTTGGAAAAAGAAAAATTGATCAAAGAGGAAATGGAGTGAGTTTTAGCTTCGATTTGTTGTTGGACTGTCTGACGGAATGGTTGAAATATTTGCAGGCAATACGAGAAGCTGCTCAAGAGCAAAGAAGAACATGAACAAATTGTTACGAATACAATGAGAAAAGCAGACAGCATCAATCAAACAATGGAATCGGTGAATAAGCAACGGAAACAGTACAAAGCTCAGATAAAAAAGGAGGAGGAGAAGTTGGTGGAATTGAAGAAGGTCTGTTGAATAATTTTATTAGAAACTGAGAGATTCTTTGGAGTGAACTTCGTATTTACTATCAGACAATCGTCAATCGTTGATTGCGACGCGACATTGCGATGGCTTATAAGTCAAAATATACGAAATTTCACGACTAAGCGCATGAGCAGACAGGCACTCTGTTTTCCGTCGCTTGGCATGACATTAGGTATACTTTGACATAAGCCAATGTCGCAAATTTACTGTCAATACAGTGTTTTCGTGCTGTCGTCTTTGCTAACAAATCCGATGGCTTCTTTGCCAGGTGTCTAAATTTAAGATCCAGTGGATTATTTAATGATAATGTTAATCTGCCTCAACAGCCCATGAAGGGTTAGGGACCTGATTATTATTTACTAGTTTTGCTGCTTTTTTGGTTCCACTTTCTGAGATCATTTCCGCTGTACCCATGTCGTTATGTTTGGTCGTAACTGTTTTGGTAGTTTGACCCTCCCTTCTCTTCTTCCTATGACATTCGCTGTCTTCCGTCAGCGTTATGCACATGGGCATCGTCCCGGCTATGACAAATACAGCTTCTAGAGATATCGTTGGGTGTGCGCTTGCGGCTCTTATACCTGCCAGCTTTTGGGCTCTATTAAGCCTTCTACGATTCCACGCTGGTGCCCCGTAGCGAAATATCGATAGGGTGACGCTTACTAGGAGCCTTCTTTTGCTGCTGCTTCTTTTGCTCCAAGGTAGCGAGTGGATGTGATTTCTTCCCCGTCAATGTTCATTACGATACGCTCAGTTTTTCGCAGTTACTCACTAGCATAATCTCGCTTTTCTGGTGGGCCAGCTCCAGTTTTGCCGTTATTATCCAATCTTGACAGTTTCTAGCGCCTCCATTGTAACTACCTCCACCTCCATCTTCGACGTTCCGGAAACTGTGGGGATCAAGTCGTCGGCAAAAGTCGTAGCGCATCTTAGAAGCAGCGCTATGTCATACATTACATTCCACAGCGTAATATGGATCCCTGAGTACTCAAGCTGTGATGTGTACTGTCTTTTTCCCTTCAGTAGTTGTATGTTATCGTCGCTCGAAAAACCTCTCAGCATCCTGCAAACGTAATCGTAGACTCTCATGGCATGCAACGCCTTTGATATTTCCATCCAGCTTGCGCTTTTAAAGGCATTTCTAACGTCTATCGTCGTTACGGCACAAAAGCGGTCACCCCGTATTTTTTGCTTCCGCGCCTTGTCGGCAATATCTATAACTTTTGCAATGGCCTCAATTGGCGATCTCCCTTTTCGAAATCCGAATTTTTCGTCTGACAGTCCGTGCTCGCCCTCTGTTTCTTCTCTTAGTCTATTCAGAATCGCGGCTTCTAGCATTTTTCCCAATCCATGCAACAATCATATAGTTCTATATGATGATGGCTTGTCTGGCGGTTTCCTTGGTTTTGGTATTAGGACCAGCTTTTGTTTCTTCCATATTTCAGGAAAATATCCGTCGTTGAGGCACTTCTGCATTGTCAATCGGAGCAACCACAGGGGTGGGTCGCCAACGGTCTTAGCTTGCTTCGACTCGTTGGTCCACTGGTGAGTGACGCCACCATGGTTTCCTGAGTTGGCCCAGCGGTGCCTGGGGTGGTTGCGTACACCCCTACCGAAGTGGTCTGGTTAAGAGCCTTATCGCGAAAGCCCCCACCGAGGGTAAATTCGGTACCGCGGGGCTGGGGGCCCCGGGTGTAGTGTGTCATACGATATGGCCGCATCCGGCCTCAGCACTTGGTTGCGTCAGAACAGCTTGCGCTTTGAAATGGGCGACTGAACCCCTAGTCCTTCCTGGGCAACCAGGTTGGCGAGAATTCAGTAGAGACATGATAGCAATTCGGGCCTCATCTAGGTCGCGGAGGGTTACGCAAACCTGCCGAAATATATAGAGTCACTTCGGCGACTTGCGCTAATTGGGCGTATCCCAACGTACGCACGTTAATCTGCAATTACTTCGTGTCAATCAGAGCGTGTTAGGCTTCGCGCCTGCTGCTGTCTTCAGAGCTACAGTGGGGATTCCATCTGGTCTTGGCGCCTTGTGATTCTTTGACTTTTTTGCAGCCATCTGGATCTCTTCTGCAGTGATCGTCCGTTCATGTCTGTCTTCCGCTTCATGGTCATAAGGAGTTTGCGGCCATGTGATCTGTTCGTGCTGTGGAAGAGCTCTCTCACTATGGCACCTAGCCTATCCGGGTACTTTTCTTTTAGCCCTGTTGTACCTTTCGTTCTGAACACTTTGCCCCACGGGTTCGCGACTGCCTCTTGCTACAGTTTCTACCAACAATGCCTCTTACTCGCCCGGATTGCTCGCTTCAGTGCTAATTTCGCAAAACGATGTTCCTCGCACCTCACCGATCTCATTTCTGACTCTTTGACGATGCCTCCTTCTTGTCTTAAAACAAGTCGCTCACAGAAGTCTTATTTCGTCGTTCCACCATCGCTGCGTCACATGCATTCACCATTTCTTTCGTCAATTCTTCTGCCGATTTCTCTTCGTTGTCGTCTTTTGATTGGAGATATTCCTTGAAAACTTCTTGATCGAAATTTCCCTTCCTCCATCTTCGCTCTCTTCTATGAGCCATCTGTCTTGCCGTCTCCATACTCTTTTTCGCAGTGTACCTAAATGCCTGGTGATCGTTGTGTGTGTCTCCAATTCAGACTTGGTACTAATACTGGACAGCAGAATGTCACGTCAATAATCGACTCTCACCCATTCTTGTAGTAGTTGTAGTAGTAGTTGCGTTTCTCACGTTTGCTAGAACCACATTCAATCTAGCTAGCGCTTCTTGTAGACTGAATCCTCTATTATTGTAAATCTACTACCCCACTCAACTGCACATGCGTTAAAGTCGCCTCCAACGTTAACTGGGTTTAGTCCCGTTAGTTCTCCTGTGAGTAAGTCTAACGTTCGTTCAAACTGCACGATCGTCCATCTTGGTGGTGCATAGCAGCTGGCACTGTACACTCCGTCAATTTTCGCTATCCTTCGAATCGTTCGTGAGCGTCTGGTGCTCGTACGGTGTACCTTGATGCACTACGGTGCTACTTGATACACTATGGTACACCTTATTGCACTACGGCGCACGTTGGTGCAAATTGATGCATCACGATATAGCTTGATGCACTATAGTGCACCTCGATGTACCTTAGTTTATTACGATAATGAGGAAGAAATTGTTTTAGGGACACCGGATTGTGCCATTCCATTTTCCAAATCATCCACCATATACACGAAAGAAGTGAAACATAAATATAGCAAAGAGATGATATGTCTTGTTGCATGGCAACTTTCGAGACACAGAGAAAGAGCTGTTAAGCCTCAAATCACGCAACTTAACTTGAGGGTTTAGGAAAATCACAAATTCACATACCTCTAGATAGATAGATAATGAACCTTTCGGGTTGTCAACTTTTTAACGGTTGACTGGCACCTGGATCTTCGATCCTTTGTATCCCCTGGCTCTAGGGCGGAATAACCCCGGACAAAATATACCGGACGTATTAACCCGGACATAATAACCCCCCAAAATATCCCCTATACACACAGACAAAATAACCCGGAATAAATATCCCTATGACAAAATAACCCCAAATAATCCCCTATATGACACAGGCAATTATTTTTGTTGTAGGGGGCTCTGCCCCCTAAACCCCCGCGCCTGCGGCGAGCTTTATACGCCCTGCAGGCGGCCCAACGTGCATGGGGCTCTGCCCCAAACCCCGCTAGGGGCTTTGCCCCTTAGACCCCACAAGGGGAGTTATACCCCCCTTGACCCCCCATCGCGGGGACTGCCGCCCCTCGACCCCGCTTTTTTTTTTATTAAATATTGGCCTGCGGCGCCTTGCTTAAATTAATTTAAATTATTGCGCCGCTTAACTTTTACCATTTCTATTATATCATAGTCCTATCTCAAACAACTTTTTATTTGCAACTTATCTTTATTACATTTACTTTCATGAATTCCAATTTTTAATTTCCGATTATGCTTTTAATAACACATTAAACACTATTACTTAACAAACTGTAGGGTCTGGGCAATGCCCTCGAGATATTTTAATATATCAAATTCTTCAGAACCATCATATATCTTCACAACCGATAGCAATCTTTCCTGTATTTTTTCATTTTTTCTACTTTTTGAAGGTGAAATATTTATGCCAGATCCATCTTGTCTCATTAACACTTCAGTCGCATTTTGTTCCAATTTAATACCGTTGACGATCAGGCAATGCAAAATGGTTGATGGTTTGTTTATTGGAAGTCTAAACGTTAATGGGGGTTTTCGGGATCGCAGGGAGGAATTAGTTGATCTGGCTAAGGACTACGGTATAGGCATATTGGCGTTGAGTGACGTTAGGACGAAGGGGCAGACGGAAGAACACGTGGGCGGGTATAAGGTGTTTTTGTCCGGAGTTCAGTCTGGTAGGGCAAACTGGGGGGTTGGAATCGCTATCAGGAAGGAATTGATCAAATTTGTCCTAAATGTTCGTTTCGTAAATGAAAGGCTGATGTGGGTCTCTGTAAAGTTAGCGGGTGGAATTTATCGCTTGGTTAGCGTATATAGCCCTTGCAATGGTAGTGATGCTACTGACTTGGACACTTTTTACGAACAACTAGGGGACGTAGTTAGCAAAAAGGGAAATGAATCATTGATTTTGCTGGGGGATTTCAATGCAAGGATAGGAAACTTTAAAAGCAACTCAGGGTATGGGAAGGTAGTGGGTAGATTTGGGGAAGAAACACTGAATTCAAATGGTAAACGGTTGTTGGATTTTTGTGGTTTCAATGGGTTAGCAATAGCCAACTCTTTCTATAGGCACAAGTGGATCCATCGGTATACGTACGTCAATGAGAGTCTGGGTCACAAATCCATTATTGATTACATGATTATAGAGCAGGACAGAAGACAGGTAGTCAGGGACACACGTGTTTTCAGGGGTTTCACTTTCGGTTCTGACCACTACTTCTTGGGTACCCATCTGTCGGTTGGTAAACTCTGTCAGACTAAAAGGAAGAAGGTGGTAAGTCGCAAATTTCGTGTGGGCAAATTTAGGGAAGAGGTAGTTAGGTCTCGTTTTATGGCAAAATTCGCCGAAGGATTTGAGGGGCTTCCAGCTGACTGCGGGGACATTGAGGCTGAGTGGGCGAATTTTAAGAAGTTTGTCTTGGATCTGGCTGAGGAATGTCTGGGCAGTGTCGCTAGCGGGGGTCGAAACAAAAAGACGGGTTGGTGGAGTGCCGATATCAGGGGGGCTGTATTGGAGAAAAGGAAACTATACTTGATTTGGTTACAGGACAGGACGGTGGCGAAGTGGGAGGCTTATAAGGCTTGTAGGCAACTGGTTAAGGATCTAGTCAGGGAAGCGAAGGGCCGGGAGGGGAAAAAGTTTGGGGAGGATTTGGAAAGGGCAGGTCAAGGCAGGGGTAAGAAATTTTGGTCGATGATTAAGGACATTAGGCGCGGTGGCGTGAAAGAGGGATGTAGTAGTATTTTAGATAAAGACGGCGGGTTAATTACAGATAGAGGTGAAGTCTTGAAGACTTGGCGGCATTACTTTAAGGATTTATTTACATCTGTCAATCAGGTAGAAGAAAATGGGAGGGAGGCAGGTCCTAGCTCGGAGGTGGAGGAGGAAATTACACTGGATGAGGTGTCCCGGAAGGTCGGCAGATTAAGGGAAGGAAAATCCGCAGGGGTGGATGAAATTAGGACGGAATTTATTAAGTATAGCGGATCAGGTGGGATCCAATGGCTTTGTAGGATTTTCAATTTGGCCATGAGGTCTTCAACAGTACCTGCTGATTGGAGCTTCGGTGTTATTGCTCCAATTTATAAGAAGGGCAACCGTAAGGTTTGCAGTAACTACAGGGGGATATCGCTCTTGAGCGTGTAGGTAAGGTGTACACGGGTGTACTTGTTGACCGGGTTAGGAACATAGTGGAAGGTGTACTGGATGAGTTTCAGGGTGGTTTCAGGCCTCTGAGGGGATGTCAGGATCAGATTTTCTGCCTCAGACAGACTATCGAAAAGCTTTATGAAAAGAACAGGGACTTATACTTATGCTTCATCGACTTGGAGAAGGCATTCGACCGGGTACCAAGGCAGAAGCGATTCGGGATTCTTAGCGAGTACGGTATCAATGGGGGTTTACTGCGTGCCATTAAGAGTATTTACTCAGAAAGCAGGGCCGCGGTGAGAATAGATGGCGAAATTAGCGAGTCTTTCGAGGTTAAAAAGGGCGTTCGTCAGGGTTGTTGTCTTTCCCCGCTTCTGTTCATAATTTTCATGGACAAAATCATCAAGCAGGCAAACTTGCAGGGAAATGTCGAGGTGGGTGAGGTAATAATGAAAATCCTGGCCTACGCTGATGACTTGATTCTGTTGGCAGATAGTACCACGGAGTTGCAGGGTGGGATTGACTGCCTAAATGCTGCATGTGAGGAGTATGGGATGAAGATAAGTGTAGGGAAAACTAAGGTTATGCATGTCGGCAAAGCTCGGAAGGAGATAGCTTGCAATTGAAATGGGGAGGAGCTGGAGCAGGTTTCTGAATTCAAGTACTTAGGAACCATTTTTTCAGAGGATGGCAAGTTAGTTAGGGAATTTGAGGAAAGGAGGAAAATGGGAAACGCGGTGGCCAGTCAGTTGAGGTCGCACGTGTTCAACAAAAGGGAATTAAGTAGCGGAACAAAGTTATCTATTCACAGGTCAATATTCCGGCCGACGATTCTGTATGGTAGTGAGAGTTGGGTTGACTGCGGATATCTCGTGCATGACCTGGAGGTTTCTGATATGAGGGTTCTTAGGAATATAGCGAAGGTTAATAGGAGGG
>CM055406.1:70574012-70594156 GCA_029228625.1 Pseudolycoriella hygida | reverse complement strand
GTAACGAAAAAAGGTATGAAGTACACCCGACTTTGGTTGGTATTTACCACTCGTTTATGACATGATAAATTGTGAACGTTTATCGTGTCTGCCTATGTTTCCCCGTAATTGGACAAAACTGTTTCTGGATTTGCATGAAACGTAACACCATCGTGTAGCTAGTTAAATTAGTTGATTGGCTGTAATCAGGTAAAATTAAATCATTTTCTTACACTTTTATAAGAACGTTGATTTTCCGAGAATATGAGCCAAGATGAACTGAGAAATTAGATTTGTAAGCCCATTAACATAGCAATTGAAATGCAAACTTTAATTTTTGCTTTGCTTGGCGGGCGTGGCAGAAAAATAGTATTTAACTCCATTAGCTGTGTAAATCGCTTGCAACATTCGGGCGATTACTGTACTGTAACACTGAAAGGTACATCTATCCCATGATTCAAGTTCACAGTTCTTATTGGTCGTTCATCGTGAGCGGACGTTCGCTGCTTGTCAAAATGGACGATGACGAAGGTAAATGTGAAAGTCTAGAGCAGGTGCTTGCAACAAATTCAGCTGTGGATGAATTTTTCAACAAACTGTTGCAGAGCTGACGAATGCAATTTCTAATCTAAACCACACCATTGCTGGGTTGAGCAAAAAACTTGATGTCATAACCTCAAATTATCAAACAAGTGACGGCTTGGGCAACAATAAGCGTAAACATGTTTCAAATGATGTCCAGGTTCCCAGGAAAATGCACACAATTTCTTCCCCTGGTGGTGTGGCGGTGGTTTCACCCTCAGCTGTTGATCCTATGGAAAATCATGACATCGATGAAAAACTTTCAGTGTTGAACAGTTCTTTTCCAGCGCTAGAGTCATCTTCAAACGGCAAAGGAAATAGAGCTCGGACTGCTCCATTTTTTGTGTCAAAAATTGTTTTCACCACACACACACTTGTTGCTTTCGTTCCAAAAATCGTTTTCACCTCGCTTTCACCACAGCTATGTATACGTGGTGAAAACGATTTTTGAAACGAAAGCAACAAGCGTGTGTGTGGTGAAAACGATTTTTGACAGTGTTTTGTCCTCATATAATCTCTTCAGCACGTTCCACACTTCCAACGGTGAATTACACGATTTAATATGAGTCTGTATGTTTTTGTCAACACTAAGAGACAACAACACTTTACAGGCCGTTAACTTGACCACGTCTTTTTCTGCACAAACCATTTCATCTTCGTCCTTAATCAATTTAAGACAAGAATTTTTTATTGAAAATCTCCACGTGTGGTAATTAGAGTGGCCTTTCAACTTTTCAATCTCAAAATCTTTTCCCATTTTGAGTTGAGTCTTACAAAAAACACTTTCGATATCACACTTTAAAGTAACTAAATTATGAAACTACTAACGTCGATTTGACGCACAAAAATTTGTTTTATCACTTCAAATTTCATTCAATGTTACTTAATAAGCGTTTTCTTTCTTCACAGGTAAGTTCAACAGAAACCATGCTCTGCTACCATGTTAAGGAGAATGATTGTCAACTCACCAACGTGTAGTGTAAGACTGAATATTTATTTAATAAACTTTATAAAGCATAAAATGTCATTTGATACTACAGTAACAATATATGCACCAGTGTGCAGGAAATACTTTAGACAAAACAAATAATTCTGATTATTTTAACAAATTCGCACCAGAAGAAATCCTAATGGTAAAATGCTTGCTACCGTTAGGCGTGGTTCGGAACTCACGTTAAGCATGTGGTCCAAAAAATGCCTGCCGGTAAAACACATTGATGGGGCGAACCGGCTTTCTAAGCCCCACTAGTTTCCGCACGTATTTCATCATAGATGGCACTAGGTTTGTTTGCAATTTACCACTGGCACAGTAAAAACTTCGGTAACGAAAGGATCTCTAAGAAGTACTTTTAGTTTTTACACACAAAAATTTAAAATTACCTTAAACAATCTACCCAATAACAAACAAAAATCAAATTTTTGCAGCGCAAAAACTGAAAGTACAGAAAAATTATTTCGTCGTTGGGTCCGGCATTTGTGACGCAATTTTTTTAACATAACGTAATTTTGTTTTCAGGAAATCAAAACTTTTAACACAAGGTTCCATTCAAACAAACTTCTGCGTTTTATCTGCGATAGCGTCACCTCAAGCGATATCATTAATTTTGGAAGCGTACTTACGGACTGCGTCACACTCTACCTTTAAAAAGGTTTTCGTTGTGATATCAGTCGTTTTGGAAGTTTTCAGTTGTTGAAAAAATTTCTATTTTTTTAAAAAAATTTTCTCATCATTTTGATGAATAGAAAGTGAGGTCGCCGAGGCGCGGAAGTTGATCAAAATCGAGGCGAAAGTTTTCGCCAAAAAATGTTTTTCGTCGGAATCGATAGATATTGACTTGGGCATCGTTTTGATGAATAGAAAGTGGGGTCGCCGAGGCGCGGAAGTTGGTCAAAATTGAGGCGAAAGTTTTCGCCATAAAATTTTTTTCGTCGGAATCGATAGTTATTGACTTGGGCATCGTTTTGATGCATAGAAAGTGGGGTCGCCGAGGAGCGGAAGTTGGTCAAAATCGAGGCGAGTGTTTTCGCCAAAAATTTCTTTTCGTCGGAATCGATAGATCGGAGAAAATTTTTTTTTGAGAAAAATTTTTTTCAGCGAAAATTTTTTGGAAAAAATTTTTTTCTGAGAAAATTTTTTAAAGAAAAATTTTTTCGGAGAATTTTCTTTTTGAGAAATTTTTTTTCTAAGAAAATTTTCTTTTTTGAGAAATTTTTTTTTCAAAAAATAGAAATTTCTTTAACAACTGAAAACTTCCAAAACGACTGATATCACAACAAAAACCTTTTAAAAGGTAAAGTGTGACGCAGTCCCTAATGTCTACTTCCAAAATTAATGATATCAGTGGAGGTGACGCTTGCGCTGAAAATACCCATACATTTCCTTGAGGACAACGTTACCCTGTGCTCAAAAAATCGCGTCACAAATGCCAGACCCAACGACGAAATAATTTTTCTGTACTTTCAGTTTTTACGCTGCAAAACATTCGTGTCTTTTTGCAGAGATTATTTTGAGTTTTAAATTTTTGCGTGTGAAAACTGAAAGTGTTGAAAAATTATTACGCTGGTGGGTCTGGCATTTGTGACGCGATTTTTTGAACACAGGGTAACGTTGTCGTCAAGGAAATGTATGCGTATTTTCAGCGCAAGCGTCACCTCCACAGATATCATTAATTTTGGAAGTAGACATTAGGGACTGCGTCACACTTTACCTTTTAAAAGGTTTTTGTTGTGATCTGTCGTTTATACAATAACTTATAAAGGATCTAGCAGAGTAAATTTTGAAGAAAAAGTAAAAAACTCCTTCTGTATGTATGTTAAAAGCGTATTACCATGGCCAGCAGCTAGAGAAAGTGTTTTATATTTATTGACCTATTCAACCATATAATATTACCATTTCTTTGGGCTGCCTAAATCACTGAAAGTGAGCAATATTTTCGACATTATTCGTCCGATTTTTAGATACAAAATAATCTTTATATTGTACGGTTGTATAGTTAAAGATTTGATGTCTTGAACTTCGTACCAAAAACGATAACATGAGCATGAAATAGAACTTCAAACAGAAAGTTTGGTTTGTGTTAGGATACCGTAATTAATATTAAAGCTTTTTGAATCTGTTCGGGGGTGTTATTTACACAAGTTCTGTATGAAAATTAATTAAACAAATACGATTAACAGAACGGTTGAACATCAATCGTCTATGTCAAATGAACATCACTATAGCCACACATTTTCTTTCTAAATAAATATAACTTCTGTGAATGAAGGGTGAATTGGTTTCTAATTAACCTCAAAGTAAGCCCATGCACAAACATCGTAGCACACACACATATGACACGATATGTTACGTAAAAAGAACTACTATTTGATTAATGACAGTTAATATTATTTACATTTATTTTCCCTCATTGCGTTAAAGCATGTTTGGTTACTCTTGCTTTTCACCGATTCTATTTTTTTTTTTTTTTCATTGGCCAAATGAGCTCCTTCCCAAAGGCCAAATATTATCCATATATTATTCTACACCAGAAAAAATAACAATTTATTTGTGGTTGGTTAACTTGTCGTTTATTTAATTGCAGTGAACGTTTAACAAATGGTAGTATTTTATGTTTATAGGTCAATGGAAAAAAGTCATTTATTTTGTAGCAGATTGTAACTTTATGTTTGCAAGACCAAATTGAAATCATTTTAATTTTTTTTCTTGAAATAGCACGGACGTGTGTTTTCAAATTTACGTGTTTTTGCTCTTTTATCTCTTTTTTTTCAAAACTGCAAAACAGCTAAAATTCGACCGCAAGTAAATTTAAAAGCACACGACCGTACTAACATTCTATTTAGCGTTTCTTTCTGAATTTGCTCTTTAAATTAAGTATCAAGTATGACAAAAGATCACACGAAAAGTACGCAGAGCGTTGCACTTTTTGCACATGTTCCTTTTTTTCTCAATTAACCTAGAGCATGAAAATATTTCGGTTGTTTTCATTTTATTTCGATAAAATAAATGAGTTATTTTAAGATAAACTTTATTCTACGACACATCTTGAAAATGTATATTTTGTTTCTAAATTCAATTTGAGCTTTATGCATTCAAATAATTCGCGCGGATATTCACTTACAGCATGACCATTGGTACCAGCCAAATTCGATAAATTCCATACATTTTAGAGATGAGCGGGTTGCCCGAAACTTCGAAAAACCCGACCCGAAGTCGAACCCGAATTTTTTTTTCGGGTTCATGGGTTTCGGGTTTCGAAAATTTTAATGGGGTCGGGTTCGGTCCGGGCCGGGTTTGGAAACAGTTCGGGTTTTGGGTTTCGAAAAATTTTATCGGGTCGGGTTCGCCCCGGGTCGGGTTGTTGTATCGTTTTATTCGGGTCCCGATCCTTTATTGACTTTTTATATTTTACAAAACTCGTCTAAATTTTATCATCTTACATTACACGAATTTTGTTTTAGTCTAAGGTCCGTGAAGAATGCAGACGTCGGGCCTTGAAATAATTTTTGTTTCGAAGTAATTTGGGTTGTGAGTTTCGAAAAACTTGAGTGTCTGATTCGGTCCGGGTCGGGTTTTGAAACAGTTCGGGTTTCGGGTTTCGAAAAATTTTATCGGGCCGGGTTCGGTCCGGGTCGGGTTTCGGGTTTCGAAAAATTTTATCGGGTCGGGTTCGGTCGAGGGGTGACGCACTTCTGCGGTTTATGGAATAAATGGAATAAATGATAATTTTTTCAAATTCGTCAAAACCTCAAATAGACTTGATTTTGATGGCAACGCACACAACAAACCATACTAATGTGTCAAAAAGTGAAAAACCCACTTTTGAAAACTTAAAAGAATTTTTGTTGAAAAATGGAATAAATGGAATAAATAAATTTATTCCATTTATTCCATTGATTCCAAAAAAAAAAAAATAAAATTCAAGATCGTTTAAATGCTTTATAATTTGTGCAAACCTTTTTTGAACTTATTTGTCTAACTTGTGATGCGTTTGGTTCAGATATTGCGCAAAAACAACAAAAAATTTTGGGAATAAATGGAATAAATGAAGTGCGCCTGGGTTCGGTCCAGGTCGGGTTTCGAAAAATGGTCGACCCGCTCATCTCTAATACATTTCTCCAGACAATAAACTGACAAGGTGCGATCATGTGCGATTACACTGATACAGCAAATCCTTAACCCAAAATTTTTCTTTTATAAAATTAAATCAAATACTTACTTTACTTACTTTTTCGGCGCTACAGCCACTTGTGGGCCTTGGCCTGCTGGAGAATTCCGATCCAATGCTGCCTGTCGTGCGCCGCGTATTGCCAGTTTTTTATTCCGAGCGTATGAAGATCTTGTTCGACGCCATCAATCCATCGAAGTTTTGGACGACCAGCTCCTCTTCGCCCTTCTGGATCGTTACGGAATAATTTTGGGAGGGCTCTGTTATTATCCATGCGTGCTAAATGCCCCGCCCACCTCAGCCTTTGGACTTTCACCACTGCCACTATATCCGGCTCGCCAAAATCACGTTCCAATTCAAAGTTATATCGCCGTCGCCACCTCTCCCCCTCGCGCATCGCTCCAAATATGGTGCAGAGTACCTTGCGCTCAAACGTTAGGAGCAACTGTTCATCACTTTTTTTCATCGCCCAAGATTCGCATCCGTAGATCAATAATGGAAGGATAAGTGTTTTGCAAATATGACGCTTCGTTTTCTTCGATATTTGCTTTGAGCGTAGACGTTTAATTAGACCATAATAGCATCTGCTTGCCGCCATGATACTCCATGATACGCTCCAAGACTCATCCATTACCTCAAGGTTGAACTCTCCAAGGCATATTGTGTCTCCTTGTTGATTGGCTACCGGATTCGGCCCGGTCTTCATGTACTTGGTTTTAGACTCGTTTATCATCAAACCCATCCTCTCAGCTTGGATTTTCAGATTTGTGAAAGTGTCAACTGCTGCTGCATGTGTACGACTGGCGACGTCTTAGTCGTCTGCAAAGCCCAGAACTTGAACTTGAACTTGAACTTGAACAGGATTGGTCCTGTCGTAATCTTGTTTGAAGTCGATGAAAAGATGGTACGTCCGGACTTGAAACTCTCCGCCCTTTTGCAGAATCAGACGAAGGGTGAATATTTGGTCAGTTGTTGAGCGATCTCGTCTGAATCCGCTTTGATAGTCTCCAATGACACTCTCAGTCCGTGGATTTAGTCTTTCGAATAGCACTCGAGCAAAAACTTTGTAAGCCGTGTTCAGCAAGGCAATTCCACTGTAGTTTTCGCATTCGGTTTTATCGCCTTTCTTGTGTAGAGGTAAAATGGCACCCTCTAACCACTCGCCAGGCAAGTTTGCTGTGTTACATATTCGTGTTACTAAATCATGCAATTCCTTACCACCCATCTTCAGCAGTTCCGCTGGAATATTATCGGGACCGGAAGCTTTGTTGTTCTTGAGTGAGGTAATTGATGTTGAGACTTCCTCCATTGTTGGCGCTGCTACGATACGACCGTCATCGTCAAGAAAGGAAACATCGCTATCATCCCCGTTGTACAATGCATCAAAATGCTCTTTGAATCTCTCCAAGACATCATGTTTTTACGTTTATAGAACTTTCGTGACTCATTTGCTCTACGCAATTCTCTAGCTGAAATAGCGTCCTATCTTCGAGCTCTCTCTTCTTGCACCCGCCGGTGCAAACGTTTTTCCTCCTTCCTCAATTCTTTGTATCTCGCATCTGCAGTCACTTTCTGTTCTCTCGTTCTTGCAGTTTCCTTTCTTAATCGCGCAGCGCTTTTACGTTATGTAACATCAGCACACTCCGCATCAAACCAGGTATTGAAGTCATTAGGGCTCTGTTGGTCGCTTCTTGTTTGATTATTTTATTCACCGATTGCCAGTCGAGAGGAGTATCATCTGGTTGAAGTTGTTGAAGCTTTGTGCTAATGTTTTCAGCATATGTCGCCGCTATCTGATCTCTTAGTTTGTCCACTGCAAAACGCCTCACAGTTTCTCGTTGGCAATTATGAAACCGGGCAAGATGTGATCGCAGTGTTGACACTACAAGATAGTGATCAGAGTCGACATTTGGTCTCCAACATGTTTTGACGTCAATTTCATCAGTGAGGTGTCTTCCGCTAATCAATAGGTGGTCGATTTGATTAGGTGACAAGTTGTCATTCTGGTGCTTCCAGGTAGCTAGATGTCTGCTTTTATGTTGGTGGAAGGTACTTTTCACTACAAGGTTTCTGTTAGTCGTGAAATAAATCATGCGCTGTCCGTTTTCATTCGTTTCATCATGCAGACTGTATCTTCCATTTGTTGGTCGGAACACTTCCTCTTTACCCACTTTGGCGTTGAAACTTCCCAAAACGATTTTGATGTCGTATGCCGGTAGTTCATCGTAGATATTTGCGAGCAGTTCATAATATTCGCCCTTGACTATGTCTGACGATTCATTACATGGCGCGTGTACATGTACATTAACTAGGGAGTAGTTCTTAAAACGGCATTTAATTCGTAGCACACATAATCGCTCGTTGACCTTTCGGAAGTTTAGAACCAGGTGTTCAAATTTTCTAGCTACCAGGAAGGCAGTACCAAGTACATGGTCTCGACTTTTGCTGCTATGAAAGGTGATATAGCCATTATAGCGGGAAATTTGTGAGTCTTTATTATATCCGCTCTCTTGAATAGCTGCAAAGTCTTCTTCAGTTCATTTCTCAGCTTTGTTAATCCTCCAATTCTGTGAGTCGGACATCTCACATTCCATGTTTCTATTCTCATATCCTTTATCCGTTTCCGAGTCGTTGCCGACAATTTAGTTTGCCAAAACTGTCATTTAATTTTTGTTTCCGAAAACTTTTTATTTTGTGGGTTAATAGGGTTATTCCCACCGCGGACACTCCGAAAACTTTTGCTATTGTTGGAATTCCATATTTTTCCCCTCGGAAAATAAAGGCTATTTTGTTATCCGAGGTGAGAAAATGATGAATTCCAACAAGAGCGGAAGTTGGAATTCAATTTTCTCCCTGAGGGTAACAGATAGCGCTTTGTGCGTGAACTACCGTTTTTATCCAC
This sequence comes from Pseudolycoriella hygida, assembly GCA_029228625.1. Classification (NCBI taxonomy): domain Eukaryota; kingdom Metazoa; phylum Arthropoda; class Insecta; order Diptera; family Sciaridae; genus Pseudolycoriella; species Pseudolycoriella hygida. The sequence goes on along the minus strand of CM055406.1, from coordinate 70,585,528 downwards.
GAAACAAAAACCTCAATATAGCTACACAACAACAATAAAAATCATGACAGTTCAGACGACAATTTTGCTCACGGGGAGAACAAGAGGTGGGAAATTAATCAGTTGAATTGTTATTAGACGAAACGTAAAGAAAACTCCATCTTCTCACTTCATTTAAGTGGAGATAAAGTAATTCAACCCGCTCGGATGAAAATAACTTTTACATGCGACGGGGCCAAAAATGAGGGATTTTTTTTTTTTATTTCGCTCCTTTGTATGTAAATTTGTATGTGTGCCTGTTTGGGATGGTTGTTTATAGGCACTTTTGCTCGTAGACCTCACTTCGCTCGAGCAACAACTCGCGAAATTGCCTAAAATCCATCGTCCAAAACAAGTACACAAATAACTAACGATTTCGTCCCTTTACATGCAAAGTTGTATGTGCACCTGTTTCGAACGATTGTTTTTAGGTACTTTCGCTTGTAGACCTTACTTCAGTCGGTTTACAACTCACGAAATTGCCTAAAACCAATCTCCAAAACAGGTACACAAATAACTATTTTTTGCCTGAATTGTGACTTTGTTTTCGGGGATGAAAACGGTTATTCACACCGCGCATAACAAATAGAAAATTTTTTACCCTCTTTTTGGAATAGGCACTTTTAGTCCGCTCGACATTTGAATTTTAATTGAAACTTAAATAATTTGCCACAAGATGGCACTATAAAAATCTATATTGTTTGTGTGCCGATTTTACGCATATCGTACGAAATTCGATTGTAACGTAGTGAAAAATTCAAAATTGAACCGCGCTAAAAGCGTCTTTTCTCTCTTTTCTCCCCTGGAATGATAAATAAAATTTTTTACTCAGTTACTTAGATTTACAAATGTTTCATTTAATTTCGTCCAACACATTTTCATCGTCCACATTCGATGTTAATTTTCAGTATTAAAACAAACATAACCAAAGAGTCGTATGTATCAGAATAGATGTGCAAACAGAATTGATCTTGCAAAAAGACTCGAACATATCTTAATATAGTAATAAGCAAACAATCCAACGTTTTATATTCTTTTATAATTATAAGAATTTCAAAGAACCATAGAAATTAGCCAAGATAATGTCAAAGGCCTTACCAAAGTACATCTCAGACGATTCAAATTTAGGAATGGTTATATCCAAGGATTGGGCCATTTTCCCCTAACACCCTGAAACACGTGTTCTCTAAAATTTTATTCTACACAACTTTGCCTTTGGAAGCAACTTCCTACCCCTTATAGTTCTAGAGATATGGGTCATCCCTCTCAATTCTAGAAGTGGTCATATCCCAGGATTGTAGCATTTTTACCCAAAACCCTGAGACACGTGTCCGCTAAAATTTTATGCTCTACAGCTTTGCCTTTGAAAGCAACTTTGTACCTCTTATAGTTCTAGAGATATGTATCAACGCTCCCAATTCTAGAAGCAATTCTACCCAAAACCTTGAGATACGTTTTCTCTAAAATTTTATTCTCTACAACTTTGCCTTTATAGTTCTGGAGATATGGATCACTGAAAAACTGTTTTCGTACAAAGGCGCCGAGTTTGACTTTCTAGTGGGGGGGCAAGGGGCAAGACTACTTTTTGAGAATTCGATTAGGAAGTGATGTGTTTGTTCCTGCATTCTCAACATTGAGACTTGTAGCATTGTCCTGCGACCTATCTTTAGGCATTAATGACAAGAATAGGTATTAATTTCTTTAATCGCGAGCGAAGCGAGCGAAAAATTTTGTTTTTTATAAACGAGTAGCTTACACGGAGCTTCCTCCTTGAATATTCAAAGTAATCTATGTGATTGATTCTTGTCGATAAAACAAGCGAATCTACAAATTGGTGAATTTCCTCTGTTGTTTCTTATGCTATTTCCTAGGCTCTGTGAAATCAACTTTGCTTTCCTACTATATTGGCAAAAAGAATATTCAAATAGGTCAGCATACAAATTAGGAAGAGTAGTGTAATTAAATTTTATTATTAAAGTTATTAAATTTGTAGCGCCGCAGGCAAAAATTTTAAGAGTTGAAAACGTTTCTTAGTGTATTTTTTTGGTTAAAAAAATTGTTAGCATAATAAAGACAATAATTTTTCCATTAGTATCTTTCAAACAAATTATACTAGAAAGTTATGAAACAACACTCTCTTTCAACTTAGAAAGTACTGAAATTAATTTCAATTTTTGTATTTGGTATTTTTGTGGCATCTAAAAAATTTGTTAGCAAAATTTACTAAGAAATATTTATTAAACACACGATAGTGTCGCCGAAAGACTAAACGTCAATGTTATGAACATTACGTTCACGTTCAGTTTTTCGGCAACACTGTCGTGTGGTCAACAAATATTTCTTAGCAAATTTTGCTGAAAACTTTTTTAGAAGCCACAAAAATAATAATATTATATTTATATTTAAATTTTTAAATGTTATAATTAAATTTCAATTTAATTCATCATAATTTAATAAATATGAAGAAAATTTAATTTTTAAATCATAGTAAATTGTAATTAAACTTATAAAAACTATAAATAAAATTAATTTAAGTACTTTCTAAGTAGCAAGTCAATGAGAGCGCTGGACTTACGTGCGAATATTGAGTCAGAAAAATTAAAGAAGTCGTTTCTAACATGCCCATAATCATATCGGTGATTTGTATAAGTCTGATTTTTGTAATAAAAAACTGGACAAGACAGATGTTTTGAGTAAGGTCCAAGCGCATAAAACGTTCTTGCACTTCTTAGTAATGAAAATATTTTAACTAAGAGCCACGCAATTAAAGACATTCTAAATAATTTAGTTTATATTTGTTTAGTAAGAGGGTTGATTCTTCCCGTTTGAATAATTTGAAAATCAAGGGGGGGGGGGGCTACGCCCCCCCCCCTTGGTTTTATAAGGGGAGGGGGGCCGCCCCCATTGCCCCCACTAGTCGGCGCCACTGTTTTCGTATATGGCCAAGAAATTTCGTCAATTCCATTGATCCCGGTGCCCCGACTCCTGACCCGATTCCCTCAAAAATGTTTTCCCAATTTTCTGACATCAAATCCTTTCATTTGAGACAACGAGATATTTGCGAAAAAGCTTCACCGACCCTCGAAAAACCATGTTTTTGGTCACTTCTTCGACCATATCTCCGGACCTGTTCGGCCGATTTTGCTCATCTTCGAACTTGAATCATGGAAGGCATGTATCATTCAGGGAAAAAAAAGTTTATGGTGATCGGTTAAGACGTTTGGAAAAAAAAGTGGAGACGGATGGACATTTTTTTATTGCTGATTCGTCATATTTAGACGATAATAGATGCATCCCCCCACTCCCACCTCGATCTACCCCATGTTACATTAAAATTGTTTGTAGTAAACGTTTAGGACCTTCGTACTTCGTACGGGTCCACCATGGTTGGTTTGAATGCAGTGGTACTCCTCATATACGTATATGTGTGAGTGAAACAACCAGTGCATGAAATTATGAAAACACTGAAAATGATTTGCGTATATGCTGTTCGTGCTTAAAGTTCAAATAGAAATGGAAATGGAAATTTTCCAAAGATTTGAACTTTAGAATTTACTTCCAAGGAACTGCCGTAATTTTCAAATAAATATTAACATTTCCATTTATGCATTCAATTGATTGATTCATATAACGACAAGGTCTCAACCGAAAACCGCATTTTTTTTATTAAAAACACATTTATTACATCAAAGCTCTCATTTCGTAAAAGCCGCATTCCGTCAAACCACCAAAGCCAAACTGATATAAATTTTGTCATGTCATCCAATAAAATAACAATCGTTAATGGCTCAAACAAACGGGTGACACTTACTAACGGTATCCTATCGACGCCGTTTCTTCGTGTTTTTCCTCGTTTTAAAGAGTTTTTCGACACAATTTTGTTGCATGTCTAGATCAAGTGATAATAGATTGTCATTTTATGTAGCAATGAAGAACATTTGAAAATTACAATTATTTTGGCTGATGAAGTGACACCCGCTTGCTTAAAGCATCAAATTGATGATTTTTTAGACGAAAAAAAAAAACTATTTTGTTGCGTGTTGTAAGCGTTCATGGCCATATATTTCTCTAGCTTAAAACATAAAAAATAAAAACCAGAACACATCACCGAAGAGATAAAAAGCTTGTTTATATTCATGGGTTGTCGTATACATATTATGATACAACCCCAAGGCTCTCAAAGCTCACTTCGTACCAAAAACATGATAATATTCTCATTGCACTGAATTTTCTACACAACAACTTTTTCGTTATAACTAAGTAGATATACAATTTAGAGCTAAATGAAAACATGGACAGAATTTTTTTTTTCTGTTGTTGTGGAATTTAAGGGGTCACTCGGGCTTTCGGATAAATAACACAAATAGAAAAAAACTAATGATTCGTTTGAAAGAGTCGTACATATAAAACCTACATGCGTTAGTCGGTTTATTATGAGACTCAAGAGGAAAAACCGTTTGATAAATGATTGCTAATGTTAAGTATCGCACAATGGGAATAATTTTCGAAAAATTAATTTTAAATTGCTTTTTTTATTTATTGCCTAGGGAGGATAAAATGTACTAAATAGTTGAGGCTAAGGAGAAGAAGAATAGCTTTTTGTTACAGTCGAAATAATGTGATGAGTTTACAAAAAATAAACCACTATATCTGAGTAATTGAAATAATTTGTACTGATTCATGAAATGGTGTAAGTAAACGTGACGTCGTAAGAATTTCCAAATTGTACAGATAGACTTGCAAGATAAATAAGTTATCAGAAGCACCCCTTCTCCATGTTACGAACAGTAGTAAAGAAAAAGAATAATGCGTCTTAAAGCGCCACGCATCACATGCGGGACATGTATTCACAAAGCTAATATTGTCCAATTTTTGAGTTACTAAAAAAGCTACAACAGCGATAATGTTGTTAGATATGTGACATAAATGAACAATCGAGCTTAATCGAAACCAAATGTGAAAAAATCTGAACACAAAATCAGATTCCATTATTCATAACTTGTGAAAATTAATTTCAATTAAAAGTACGAAGTGAATATAGACAGTTATCTGATAATAGTTTATTGGTTGAAATCGACACATAAATTTAATATTTCGAACTGCCAATCGAGTCGTACATCTCATTTCCCTTTCACAAATTTACTGCCAATAACATATCAATAAACTTTATTGGCAGATGACTGCTGTCGTTAGCATGTTATTGACAGATGTCACACGCATTAAAAGTAGTAGTGAAAGTATGCAGTAAGAATAGATTCTAAATAAAACGGCCTGCTTTCCATTAAAAGGATTTGAATGTAACAGATAGCAAGGAAGGAGTACACGGAGTGCCCGAATGAACGTTTAGCTAAATGTGTATAACATAAAACTTGTTGGGAAGTCTCTCGAGATTATTGTTACATGATACACAGTTCGACCAGGGCACTGAAGCGTGCATAAGTACATAATAGAAAGCAGACATGGGCGCCGCCGAAAATCAGCCACCGACCTAGCCGCCGCCGACACGTTTTCACCCAGCCGTGCCGCCGGTACTTTATACCCGGCTGAAAACGGCTAGAAGGAAAAAAAATCGTTACTTCCGCAAATTTAAAAAACAACATCAAAAAATAGTAAATTTTTTTAATCGTAATTCATCCCAACCCTTGAAATTAGGTCCAAAAGAGTTCCATTCTGGCAAATTTTGTTAGTTTTTTTTGTTTGTTTTGAGATCTCGCTAACAGCTTTTTACGGTCAATTACAAGTTCAGCCTGGACCACCGGCTTCCGAACCACACCCTACGAAGTGTGCAATACTATCGGATTAAGCAGAATCGAACCCGGATCATTTTGATGAAAGGCTTGTTCGTAACCACTGAGCCGTCCCGTCCTTAAGCTATTGATCTCAAGAAAAAAGTTTCTCAGAATTTGTTCATGGTTCATGTGACTTGTGGTGACGATCCTAAGATTAAGTATTTGCCGAGGTAGTCTTCGTATTTAGTTATTATGTAGTAAAATTTTATCAATGTTGATGGTTTTGTTTGAAGGGAAATGAAAACCGTAAAACCCTTGCAGTGTTCTTGGGATGCTAACAAAATGGCCGCCTGCCGCCACATTGGATTTTGTATCATATATATATTTCGGGAAAAATTATTTTTAGGTAGTTTCGTTAAAAAGCGAAATGCCAAGAAGAAGAAGGGATAACTTCGTTCGGGTTTTCTCAACTGTATTTTGAGCAGTTTTTACAACATGGATAAACCTATTTTATGACATATAGTAAACGCTTCGTGCCTTGTGATCTTACTAGAAATTCAAACTATGCAGCGATTCGTTCTCACTAGGACTATTAATACGTACTAGAGCTACAAACGCATGTAGGGCACTCACGCTCTTCGCGACTAAAGATATCATAACACAACTATAATTTCTAAATATTTGACATTATATTCCAAATTTTATTTTAGAAATTTTGGATTATCTTTATTTTTTGTTATAATTTGAAAAAATTAAAAAATGTACCCAGCCACCGTTTTAAGCCGGCTTGAGCCGACATCGCCGCCGCCGCCTACCGCCTTTTTTTGGCTAGCCGCCGCCACCGTTTTTTAATCGGCGCCCATGTCTGATAGAAAGTTCGAATTTACAGCTTACTACAATCGGCATGTTATTGTTTTCCTTGAAGTATTTAAACATCAAACAGAGAGGTAGTCACGTCGATCAAATTTCATGTGAAATATCGATTATCATTTGTAGTGATTACCCCTCTCAAACAAGCCATGTGTGTGTCTGTAAGCCGAACATAAGCAATAATTACACGACATGACAGTTAAGACCCGTAGTGCTTAAACCCGTACGAAGAACGAAGTTCTTCGAAAGGGGGTCTTATGCCTTTACCAGTCGAATTTCGACCCGGAAGTGGGGGGGAGCATCGATCATGGTCCTTAAATGACGAATCAGGAATAAAAAACCGCGATAACTTGAGTAAAACTCAACCGATTTTTAAAAATTTTTCCCTGAAAGGTAACCGAAATACCTTTTTTGGGATTGAATCTGGGCACTGTCGGCCCAAGGGCCAATGAACTAGGGCCGTTTAAGTGATTTTTGGTCTTTTGTACATAACTCGAGTAAATCTTTTCGGATTTTCATAATTTTTTTTTGTTTGAAAGATCTGGGCATGACCGACAATTTATGGAAGAAATTTTTTTTTAATTTGTGTCCCTATACTCAGCTAGGGCACCAAAACCGAGTCTATGTTAGGGCTTTACGTGTTTTTTGAACATAGCTCGAGTAACTCTTGTCCGATTTTCATAAATTTTTTTTGTTAGGCATTGCCGACAATATATGGAAGAAACTTTTTTGGATTTTAATCCTTGAACTTACCTAGGGCACTAAAAACTATTCTATGCTAGGGCCATACATGTTTTTTGTACATAATTCGAGTAAATCTCTTCCGATTTTCAAATTTCGTTTGATCGCAAGGTCGAGGACTGTCTCCCGTTTTATGGCAGAAAATGTTTTGATTAGAAACCCTTGCACTCAGTCACGACCCTAAAACTGAGTTTCTGCTAGGGCCCAACGTGTTTGGTTACATAAATTGGATAAATCCTAATTAATTTTGTTGATTCTTTTTCTATTTGAGAGGTAATCGAGTGCCGAATTATATTCAAAAACAAATTTGGACCCGGTGTCTGTACCTAGGGCTGAAGTGGGGGCATGAAGAGGCATTTCCTTATAGCCCTAGGTCGGTCCTAAGGTCTGCCCTAGACAAAAAAATGGTTTTTCACTATGTTGTAGAGAAAATGGAGAGAAATATTTTTGTCTATGTAAGTATTTGTCTGAGGCCTCTCCTGAGGACCCTAGGTCGGCCCTAGACAAAATGTTGTGAGATGGAGTTGTTTTTGTCACTAGATGTGAAGTTATCAAACGAGCGAAGCGAGTTGGATAACCACATTGTGTGACAAAAACAACCAATTTCGCAACGTGTTTCATACAAGACTTTATGCAAAAACTTGTGAAACGTGAACTTTTGAATGAGTGATAAAAAGTTACTTTTTATCACTAGTGACAAAAAGTAACTTCTTATCACCCAAATGAGTGATAAGAAGTTACTTTTTATCACTAGTGATAAAAAGTGAAACCAGTTATAAAAAGACCTCTCTAACGTCACCGAAACGATCCATGAAAAAGTTCACTTTTCACAACGGCGTTGCATAAACATAATTTTTTGCTATGTTGTAGAAAAAATTGAGATGAACATTTTTGTCTATTTGGGGGCCAATTTTGTACTTTCGGAAGGCTTTTTTACATCGTTTCTTCGGACGGGGTTTTCAATATTGCCCTCTCGGCAATTTTCAATACAATTTAATGTGGACGTAATTTCATACACTTAAGAGTTCGAGTCTTTTCATAACATCAAGTCTGTTTGGCACATCTATTCTGAAACGTACGGGTCCGTTGCATATGTTTTATACATAAATCGAGTAAATTCCATCCGATTTTCATGGTTCTGTTTCTATTTGATAGGTAATGAAAGCCTTAAAAGCATCCAAGAAAAAATGTGGGCCCGGGCCGAGGCTAAGACGGACGCTAATGTTAGGGTGGATCGATCTAGACAATATATTTTCGAAAAATTCAAACGATTAGAAATAGAAGATCGGTGTCGAAGGCAAAAGTTGATGGTTTGAGTGAGGCGCATGTCGTAATGCCTGCGAATGTGGCCGCTTATGTTAGGGTGGATCGATCTAGGCAATTTATTTTGAAAAAATTCAAATATTTTGAAAACTATAAGAGATAGAAGATCGGTGTCAGTTTTTGCCACAGCTCGAAGAAACTTTTTAAAGAATTTCGCAGCTGTGGCGGTAGTTGTTGTGGGAACTCCAGCATAAAACCAAATCTCCATGACCTCTTTCTCAATTTTAGATAAAGCGCTTTTACTATCTGGGAGAAAATACAGCAAGTACCGTAAAATGTCCCTTTTGCTGGGCAAAACATCGTGTTTCAATTTTTTACTGCGACCAATTAAGGGGTAATTACCTTTTTCTTTTCCCATTTTAATTCGTTGAAATTTTACGTTGAAAAAAGTTGAAAAAGTAAGGCACTTGAATGCTTTTGCACCCTCACACTGTATGAATCGTAATACAAAACAACATTTGTGTTCGGGATACGAAATAATATTACCGTTAATCTTTGTCTGTGTTGCAAATTACAATAGCACAGCAGGGTGAACACATTTTTGTAATAAACCGAGATACAAGGTGACTCTTAAAAATTCATGAAAAATGAGGCAATGGATTCTATTGCTTATAATTCCAACGTTGGTTGACTTTTTTAAAAACTTTTTTTGTGTTTCTAAATCTACATTAAAGTAGCTAAAAAACGAGACATAACAAGCTAAGGTTGGTCGTCTCTCAGTCATCATTCCATATTTTCAAAGTTTATATTTCTTTTATGACAACCCACAGTTGGGAGCTTTGAACGAATGCCACAGCCATACCATAAATTTTTTTTAGGAATTTCCCTTCAGCATAATAGTTTGAATCCAAATGAGTGAAAAAAACATTAAACAGATGAAAGAAGTCTCGTCGAGACGTTGGTACTGGGCTCAGAAAGGCCAACTCGCAAATTTTCAGAAAATGAATTTGCGCCACCTTAACATGCGATAAAAAAAATCTTTCATAGCAATTTCCGACGCCTACGGCCTATAAGATTTTTTTGTAGACCGGTTTCGTTGGCATCCCAAAAAATCGAACACCCCTAGTGACCATATTATAGTCGAGTTTCATACAAACTGGGAGGCATATAATTTTCATTACAATCCGACTATGATTTTTATTCGACTATAATTTTCATTATAGTCCGACTATAATATCATGACGTCAAATCTCAAAGAAAATAAAAAAAAGCCACGAGTCAGATTGCGAATTATATGCCCAAATGATATAAACTACTGTCGTAGCATAGCCCCTCGGACATTCACTTCACCTCGACTATAATCGCGCCATTATATCCCTTGGTTAATTATATACTTAACTATATCGTATCGCATACTCATATAAAACATAATAAAAAGAAATTAAAGAGATTTAAATATTTCCAACTTAGCATTCATAGTTATGGGAGAGAAGAAACAGTACACACATTTTGTGTTGATTTGTGTTCGTCGTGTGCAACACAAAAAAATCACATTGATGCATTGCTTTTATATTAAATTCTTAAGGTGTGTATTTTTGTGTTTTAGGTTATCATGCAAAACTCTTCACATAACTCATAGCTCGACTCGAGGCGCACCTATGTATAGGCAACTCTAAGCGTTGTTTAAATAACCATTATGTTGCGGAAATTCAAATCACCAAACTGGGTCGATTTGTGGATTTTCTTGGCCTCTGTGAATATGTGAACTTTGTTCGTTTCAAGAATTTGTTTGTTACACTTATAGCGATCTAGTCAACTTTCTTGAATTAGCCTGACTCCAGAGCTTTCCCACGGTACCATACATGCCGTATCTTTCGGCAAAGAAGAGGGAACCTTGACTTTCGATTTTTTTTTATAACACTTCCATCAAAGTTACATCACACTTACATCAACTTTTAAGAATAGGACATTGCTTCATGGATTTCACAGCTTTGCTTCCAATAGGAAAACCTTGAGTCTGCCGAAATAAAAACGAAACTTTAAATATAAACATTACAAAAGACCCGTACGCGTCCGAATAGATGTGGCAAAAAGACTCGAACGTATCTAAATATACAAATAAGCAAACAACCTAACGTTTTCTGTTCGTTTATAACTGTAAGAATTTCAAAGATTCATAGAAATTACCCAAGGTAATGTCAAAGGCCCTACCGAAGTACGTCTCAGACCATTCAAATCTAGAAAAGCTTATATCCAAGGACTAAGTCATTTTCCCTAAAACCCTGAAACACGTGTTCTCTAAAATTTAGTTCTCTACAACATTGCCTTTGGAAACAACTTTCTAACTCTCGTAGTTCTGGAGATCTGGGTCATCTAGCAAAATTATGGAAGTGGCCATATACCAGCCACGTGCCATATTTTCCCAAAACTCTGAAACACGTGTTCGCTTGAATTTAATTCTCTACAATTTCGCCATTGGAACCAACTTTCTAACTCTCACAGTTCTGCAGATCTAGATCATCCTGCCCAATTGTGAAAGAGGCCATATACCAGGATTGGGCCATATTTCCCCAAAACCCTGAAACACGTGTTCGCTTGAACTTAATTCTCTACAACTTCGCCTTTAGAACCAACTTTCTAACTCTCATAGTTCTGGAGATTCGGGTTATCCTGCCCAATTATGGAAGTGACCATATACCAGGATTGGGCCATATTTCCCCAAAAACCCTGAGACACGTGTTCGCTTAAATTTAATTCTCTACAACTTTGCTTTTGACAGTAAATCTCCATATTGCATAGTTAAGGAAATATAGACGAAAAACTGTTTTCGTATATGGCCAAGAAACTCAATTTCGTCCATTCCATTGGTCCCAGTGCCAAGACCCCTGACACGAT
>CM055406.1:70531078-70573512 GCA_029228625.1 Pseudolycoriella hygida | reverse complement strand
TTTGTGACATCAAATGCTTTCATTTGACACCAAAATGAGGAATTTCCGTGCTATACTTGCTGAGATATTTGCGAAAAAGTTTCATCGACCCTCGAAAATTTCATGTCCGACCTCCACTTCTTCGACCATATCTCCGAAACTACTTGGCCGATTTTGCTCATCTTCGAATTTGAATCATGGGAGACATGTAGCTTTCAGGGGAAAAAAGTTTAGGCTGATCGATGGAGCCGTTTGAAAAAAAAAGAGGAGACGGACGGACAGACGGACATTTTTTTTATTGCTGATTCGTCATCTCTAGACGATAATAGATGCATTCCCCCAACTCCCACCTCGATACCCCATGCTACAATAGAATTGTTTGTAGTAAACGTATAGAACCTTTGTACTTCGTACGGGTCCAAATATGGGATTATTAATAAAATTGATTTATTTCGACTATAAAAAAACATTCTGCTTTCAGCAGTTGTATCAAAATGTAATGATTCCGGATATGAAATAAATTTAATATTTATTATCATTGATTATAGACATAGCGTTGTGAGTGATATTGTACTGGTGTACTAGTTTACCATACTCTTCAACTCTATCAGTTTTATCATCTGATCAAAGCCTAATAAATTCGAAATCTTAATTGAGTCTGCGAATTGACTCTTTTGTTGACCTGAGCCTATTAACAAAAATATTTCACACAAACTTTTCTACTTTTTACTTTTCTGCCGCAATTCCGTTGTGAAAACTGAGCTTTTTCATGCTTGCTTTCGGAAGCGTATGAAGCATCACTCCGTTTTACATTTTATGACTCCTTGGTCTAACCAAAATCAAACAACTTTATGCATATCTTTATGCGCATCTTTATGCGTATGCAAATAGTGACTACTTGAACGTTCATTCAAATTGTCTTTAAATAGCGAAATGTATGTTGAAAAAGTTCAGTTTTTCTCGACGAAATCGCATAAAACGCAGTGAAGCGCGTCGCGAGAAAAACACTTCTTTTCGCAACTTATTGCATAAATTATTATTTCACTGTTAATGAAAAAAACTATATTTCATCGCTACATTGACCGCGATTTAAATAACAGCTTTCTCTACTGCGCATGTGTTCGCGATGTTAAAAACTTGCGCAGAAGAAAAAAGTTTTTATTTAAATTGGGGACAATATATCGTTCTAGTTTCAAGAGGTTTTCTCTTTTAAATAAAATAATTTTTCACATACTAAGAATGGAAAAAACAGTTTTTGCACTGAGAGACGAGAGAATACAACGTTTTGCATATCTTAGGTATGTTAGGCTGTTAGGTTAGGCTTGTTTCACTTAAAAAAATGCAAAATTTGAATTTATCCTTCGGCAATGTTTTCGAATGAATGAAACATAATCTTACACAAAGTCATCCATTTTAACTTTATAGGACTGACGTCCAATTCTATGTTCACTCGGTTGAAAAACAAATGTGAGAAGTCCACATACGTATAGAAAATGGAAATGCTCATAATCACCAGCTATTCATAAAAATTGTACGCTGGAAGCAATCTGTTTGAATAGGAGAAATTGATTTCAGTTCACTAAGCACAACGATCTGTTAAATATTCATGTAAATTGAATTGCTGCGGAAATTTTACTCCATTTGTAACAAAATATATATAAATTAATAAAAATAGTCGTCCTTCAGTGCTCTATACACCAAACGCACAAGACAAAACGGATTTTATGTAAAATTAGCGAATCAATTTTTCATTGTTTTTTATATGCCCAATTTTTCTCTCCTAATTAAATAATCAAATTCAGAAAAAGCCCATCTAATCCAAGAAATATGATTGTAATATTCCATCTCCAATTTCCACCAAAAGTATCAAGGCATTCCATTGAAGATTAGAGTTTTTTTCAACTCAGTATACAATACCTGCAGATAGAACATCCCCGGAAAATGTATTATCTTTCAAAAAGTTGTGTCAAATTAAATTAATTGTTTTTTCTTCCACCTATCATTTAGTATTACTTTATCCGAATTCGAAGAGTGGAACTAAAGTCTTCTTCTAGAATTATGGCATTGGGCAAGAAGAAAAGTTGAATGTTTTATATAACAATATTTTCTTATATACATTCTAGATGGAATTTGAGTGCTTTTTCCTCATCGACTCTTTGGGTGATGGGCAAAAATAGAAAATATGATTAATGATGCTCATTTATCTCAAGATGAATTGTGTACACACAGAGATATACAACACCTCGGTTGTATGTCCATCTAAATCACCCAGCATTATTTCGTATTAGCAACGAACAGTTTCCTTTTAATTGCATTTCTGTTAATTTTATGGTTATAGCATAAATAACGTCATCAAAACATAATCAATTTTTCCAATCTTGAATGATATGGAGATTCAATGAAATTGCCATGTGACAGACAGACGAAGCCAGCTGACCTTATTTTCTACCTAGATTTCTACAATGAGTATCAGTATAAAAGCCGAACTAGTTGTGGAAATCAAATAGTAAAAATATTTCGCTCAATGTATATTTTACCTCCTTGCAACTCATAAAAACGTTAGTGATGTGAGAGAATTATGTACTCGCTCTCAGAATTTACCCTCCAAGGTTTTTATACGTTGTAGAGAACTTTATAGCGATCATTTTGAATTGAAAAATTACCACCCATCGTGCCAAGTAGAGTGAATTCATTGAATCGTCTCTTTCGCTTGACGCATACAATGACCATTCTCTGTTATTGCTGATATACACATGGTCTCGCGACAAAGGTGTACTGAAGAGGCGTAAACGTCCCAATCAGCCACTTTGCTCGTTGAAGTAGATAATTATTTACGCAATTTCTTCCCCCTGTTGCATAGGCAACAAATCTGGTCGTTTCCAAACTATACAAACTTTTAGCAAATGACCATTTTCTGTGCTCAACTTTCGGAACGACTTGACAGCTGTATCTTCCAACTTGAACTTATTTTTAAATTTAAATTTACCCTAAACGATACGATAAGAAATAAAAATCAAATTTTTACAGCGAAAAAACTGAAAGTACAGAAAAATTGTTTCCTCGTTGGGTCTGGCATTTATGACGCAATTTTTTGAACTCAACGTAATTTTGTTTAAAAATGTTTGTTGCGAATCGAAGCTTAATGCTCCACCCCCCTCTGATTTCAGAACTTTTGTAACTGGAAGAAAATAGTTTTACCTTAGATGATTAATGCGTCACACTTTTCTGATTTCACTGCTTTTGTAAGCAGACATAAAGACTTGCGTCACACCTCCTCTGTAAGAGGTTTTTTTGGCGGATTATAAAAAGGATACGGCTGGCATTGCGCCATCCTAGTTTAATCTTTTGCGAAACCATGTTGGCAAAGACACCCGAGTAACGCGAAATTACGCATCTGATCAACCACCATAACTAGAGGTGTGCGCCGGTCGAAAAATTTCGGCGGCGGCGATTGTACTTTTCGAAATTTCTCGGCGGCGGCGAAAATCGGCGCAGGGGGTCTCGGCGGCGGCGTAAATCGGCGCACGAAAAATTTGTTTTCGGCGGCGGCGGCGGACATTTTTTAGTGTTTTTCGGCTGGCGGCGGCGTAATTAAAAAAAAGATTTGAAAAGACTCGGATGTAATTTAAAACACTTCTATATTTAACATCAAAATACATAAAGAAGAACATTGACTTCTTAGATATTGCATGCACCCAGATAACACAGATCACACTTTTTAATCTTTTTAATGTGGTGGCCCACTGAGTGTACATTAAATGAATGAAATTTAATGTTGTCTAGAATTTTTACATAAAATGAGCAAAAAATGTGCCTGTAAAGTGGTACATATTTCAAAGTAAATAAAACGCACATTTTTTGTGCTATTAAAACTCGAAGTTATTGCGCTAGATCACAAGTACATTTTTCGCGCATTTTATGTGCTCGATAAAATTTACACTATTCCCATCACATTTAATGAAAAAAAATGTGCTTGTGATGTAGTACATTCTTCGATGTAAATAAAAGGCACATTTTTTGTGCCATTAATGTTTGAAATTATTGCACTAGATCTGGTATACATTTCTCGTGCATTTTATGTGTTTGGAAAAATACTCAAAAATGTATTTTTTAAGTAATAAATGTCCGTGAATGGCACAGCAATTTTATTACATACAAAAACTAATTAAATTAGCACAACTTTATATAATTTGGACAGACTACTAAAATTGTGTGGAAAAAGCTATAGAAGAGTTTATAGAATCCGATATCCTAATCGAAATTCATCCCTAACCATCCTTTAAGAGACGTAAAAACCCTATCCCAGTGTTTCTGCCAATGTATTCGCTGTACGCTTTCCTGAAAGCATCCGATGTACGCGTACTCTTTACATTACCCGAAATCGTATGTTTTACTTAACATCAGTAAACGGGATCCAAAAATTGCGTGGTCTTAGAGTGACATGGTTCGATCTTTTGCAAAATGTAAGCAGCAGTGCCCCTCGTGACAACTTTACGAAGTAAATAGGGCGCTCTCGTCTCATCTTTTTATTTTTATTTATTATAACCCACCGACTACTAACAGTTATGCAAAAATTTTACAAAACATAATAAAAAAAAACAATTGAACAATGATAAAAGAATGATTAATAAAAATAAAATAATAAAAAACTGAAATCCGGAATAGCACGTCGTCCGATCAAGCACCAACGTTCCGTGCTGCTAATGGCTCACCTGAAATAGGAAGCTTAGCGAAAACCAGTCGGTTGGACTAGCTGTTGTTGCTAAAGTCTTGTCCCTATATTAACCTGGTAAATGCCTACGGTGTCGCGTAGAGGCCTACGTAATAAGCCAAAGTTGAATTTAATACACGCATTCAAAACTTATTAGGAATCTGCCTGCATTTCCCGTCAAGTCCAAACACAAAGACCCCGCAACAGTAAACAAAATGCCCGCATAGACCCTAGGCGCTATATATGTTATATTGCGCGCTCAACCACATGTTAATTATCAGTTTAAGACCAAGATTAGTGAATATGCTGCTAAGGCTTATGACTTCATTGTTCAGAGTGAATAAGATGCCATCCATACAAGATGTCCAACATTTTTTGGTAGTTTTTGACCCCCCTCCTCCCTCGTCCGATTTCTTTACCCCCCCTCCCCCACCCCACCCCAAATGACGTCCATTTTTTAAAACTCCCCTCCCCCCATGCATAATATTTTCTAAGAAAGCCTGGCTAATTTTGAAAGACTCGTTTGGTGGTTTTTCCAAAACTGAAGGATGTCAAAACTTTCCACATCTCCCTTTGCAATTTGAGTAATTCGTAATGTAATGAGTAACGTCACAAGTCACTATTTTTCAGCTTCAAGAATTTTGAAAAATGTTTTATATAAGAAATCAAGAATTTTCGACATTATTGAATTGAATGGAAAGGTGGAAAGGACATTTTATTTTCGTTTTTGTTATTTTTGTTTCCTGATGACTATAATAAATTTTTGAGATTCGTTTATTTTCATTGCGCCGATGAAAATACGTCGGCGGCGGCGGCGGCGATGCTATTTTTCAGTTTTCGGCGGCGGCGTAAATCGGCGCAAAAAATTCTTATGTTCGGCGGCGGCGGCGCACTTTTTTCGTACTTTTTCGGCTGGCGATTGCGCCGGCGCACACCTCTAACCATAACTGATCCAACCTATCTTGACTGATCCTACTCAATTGACCTATTTGATCAAAACTGGTATAACTGATCATTGCGCCCAAAACTGATTAGACACCGCGAAAAATCATACAAATCATAGTAATAGGACGGATACCATCACAAAACTTTGTTGGTCCATTTTGTTTAGTTTTTAAAAATTTTCTTGGGCAAAACTCTCTTATGTTTAGACCCGTACGAAGAGAGCACCGATCATGGTCCTTAGATCACGAAAAAAATGTCCGTCCGTCCGTCACCGCGAAAACTTGAGTAAAACTCAACCGATGTTCAAAAATTTTTTTTCCCTGAAAGGTAATCGAAATATGTTTTATGGGATTGAATCTGGGCACTATCGGCTCAAGCACCGCAGAGCTAGTGCCGTTTAAGTGGCTTTCCGTTTTTGTACATAACTCGAGTAAATCTTTTCCGAATTTCATAATTGTTTTTTTAATCGGCAGGTCTATGAAAGCCCAACAATTCGTAGAAGAAAATGTTTTGATGTTGGGTCCCAGGATGTAGCTGGGGCACTTAAAACGAGCGTTCTACATGTGTTTTGTACATAACTCGAGTAAATCTCTTCCGATTTTCAATTTTTTTTTTAATAGAAAAGTCGAGGACTGTCTCCCGTTTTATGGAGGAAAATTTTTTGATTAGAAACACTTGGACTCAGTCAGGACCCTAAAACTGAGTTTCTACTACGGCCCAACGTGTTTGCTTACATAAATTGGATCAATCCTATTTCGATTTCGTTGATTCTTTTTCTATTTGAGAGGTAATCGAGTACCGAATTATATTCAAAAACAAATTTGTACCCGGTGTCTGTGCTTAGGGCTGAAGTGCACCTCAGGTCTGTCCTAAGGTTGGCACTAACCAAAAAAAGTTTTTTTTGCAATGTTGCAGAGCAAATTGAGGGAAACATTTTTGTCCATTGATGTGTCCGAGGCATTTCCTTATGGCCCTAGGTCGGTCATAAGGTCTGCCCTAGACCAGAAAATAGTTTTTCACTATGTTGTAGAGAAAATGGAGGGAAATATTTTTGTCTATGTAAATATTTGTCCTAGGCCTCTACTGAGGACCCTAGATCGGTCCTAAGGTCGGCCCTAGACAAAAAAATGGTTTTTTGGTATGTTGTAAAAAAAATTGAGATGAACATTTTTGTCTGTTTGGTGGTCAATTTTGTACTTTTGGACGGGTTTTTCAATATTGCTCTCTCGGCAATTTCTAATACAATTCAATGTGGATGTAATTTCACACGCTTGAGACTTGTCGTAACATCAACTCTGTTTGCCACATCTATTCTGATACGTACGGGTCTCTTGATATGTTTTTTGTTGTAAATCCACATGTAAAATAAGTTCCAAGGTAAAACATAGATGGGAACCGTACGTATCAGAATAGATGCGGCAAACAGAGTTGATGTTACGAAAAGACTGGAACGTATTTAAGTAAATATTGCGTTCACATTAGACTGCATTGGAAATGCCAGTTGGGCAATATTGAAAAACCCGTCCGAAGTAACGGTGTAAAAAAATTCTCCGAACGCACAAAATTGACCTCCAAATAGAGAAAAATGTTCTCTTCAATTTTGTCTACAACATAGCAAAAAACTATTTTTGGGCTAGGGCCGACCTTATTACTGACCTAGGGCCTTAAATAGAGGCCTCGGATACATACTTTCATAGACAAAAATGTTTCCCTCAATTTGCTCTGCAACATAGCAAAAAACATTTTTTTATGTTAGGGCCGACCTTTGGACCGACATGAGGCCCACTTGAGCCCGAAGCACAGGCAAAAAGTCTTCTATAAATTTTCGGCCGTGCCGAGATCTTTCAAACAAAAAAAAGTTTTTGAAAATCGGAAGATATTTACTAGAGTTATGTACAAAAAACACGTAGGGCCCTAACAATTACTATTTTTTAGTGCCCTAGCTAAGTCCAAAGACTCAAATCGAAAAATGTTTCTTCCACAAATTGTCGGTCATACCCAGATCTTTCAAACAAAAAAAAATTGAGAATCGGTAAAGATTTACTCGAGTTATGTACAAAAACACATAGAGCCCTAGCAGAGACTCGTTTTTAGTGCCCTAGCTAAGTCCAAGGACTCAAATTAACAGAAATTTCTTCTATTAATTGTCGACCATGCCCAGATCTTTCAAACAAAAAAAAATTTATGAAAATCAGAAAAGATTTACTCAAGTTATCGTGCTGACGGACAGACAAACAGACCGACAGACGGACATTGTTTTTTTCGCTGATTTGTCATCTGGAGGCAACAAAAAAAGTTTCCCCCTTACTCCTGGGTTCGAATTCGTAATGTAACAAACGTGGTAGTAAACGCATCAGAGCTACGTGCTTCGTACGGGTCTAAAAATACGTTATATACAGGGGGTCCTGTATAAAGATATCTCCCGATCATGACCTGGAATAGGCCGAAACGTCGAGAAACAAAAATTCTAATTTTTTGTTGCTAAAATCGAAAGATTATAAATGGCACATCAACCCCAGCAATACAAAATAGTCAGCTAAATTTGACTATATATGCCATGCCACCAATACACAAATCTTCGAGGAATAAATTCATTGCAATTCTATTGGAACTTGCGTGACCTCTGGATTACAATGTTTCCCAATCACTCTCGGCTTTTTGTGTAAATAAAGATATTGTTATAATATAACCCGTAGAAGTTTCCTACCTAGATTTTTGTTTTGGACGTTAAAGAACGCAAATCGACGGTTCCCAGATCCCTTGTTATGTTTCACACAAAAATGTATTTACTTAATCCATAAAATGCTACTTCTTCTGAATCAAAAATATCGTTTTATAGTCATCGTTGTCGGTTGCGCTTATGTTTTCGAAAGAACCGTCTATTGTTTTTTTGTATTATGTATATAGCAACTGAGTGATAATTTTATTTCCAATTTTGTGCTGCAATGATATATCCATTCGTAAAAAGATTTATTTTTCTAGTAGATTAATTCAGTTGACTGGAGATAAGAACGTTAAACTTTTTCTTTTTATTCGAAGAAGACTTTCTTTACATCACACACCATGACAATAAGATAAACTCGTGAGCCGATTTAGTTAAAGTGAATGAGGAACGAACAATAATAATTGTGTATTTAGATAGCCCAATGATGAGGGCAGATAATGGTGTGTGATTTTTTATGTGTCATCGATATAAAGGGAACGTATTAAGGTACACCAATTATCATTATTTAACACACAGAAAATGAGAAGAAGAAATGCGACAAAAAAAGATAAATAAAAATGAAAATCTTTGGAAGTCTATGGAAGAAAATGTTAATTAGTGAAAAGAAAATTTCATTCTCTCAGTCGTTTACACAATGTAGTAAGGGTTGAAATTCATTTTATTTTTATTTGAAAATTTTTATTCGACTTTCTTTGTGTGATGAGAAATAAAGAATTTTTTTTATGGTGCAACTAAGTATTTTTGTTATTTTCAACATGTAATTCTCATTTAATCGTTTCGTTCTTACGCGGAAATGAAATTTTACATTCAGTTAAATTCAAATTGAGGAGAAAAGCTTTTTATTTAAGTTAAACTTTTCATATAATTGTTTTTTTCGTCCTTTTTCAACGAAAAAAGAAATGTGCTACAGGTTGGTAATATTTCAACTTCAAAAATAAAGATTTACTCATTTGTTAAATTAAATTAAGTTCAAAAGGTTTTAGAACTAAAATTCTATGTTAAAAACATCAATTGGGTTGGGAATCCACAATCCATGTCTGAAATGTTAACAGCTTCGTTGCATAAAATAATATATTATTTAATTGAAAAGACTTGCAAAGCGACAATTAAAGTGTGCAGTTTTCCTTATTAAATACTACGTGGTTGGTTGCTATTATATTACATATTATCTGGTCCTCACAGCTTTTGATATTCAAAGTATATTATTGACTGCTTTATCTAACCGGTTTACATTCAAAAAACAATTGAAGTTACCAGTTCAAAGCAATGTTAGTGGCCACAACAAAGTTATTTTTAGACCCGTACGAAGGACGAAGTCTTATGCGCTCCCCTACAACGCATTAATAACTTACAAACCGGTTTCAACAAAAGGGTTCTTTTGTTAGAACCGGTTTGTAAGATTTTTATGTGTTGTAGGGCAGTGCGTTTACCACGACGTTTGTTGTATACAGTCGAATTTCGACCCGGGAGTAGGAGGGGAGCACCGATCATGGTCCTTAGATGACGAATCAGCAATAAAAAAATGTGCGTCCGTCCGTCTGCCCGTCTGTCAACACGATAACTCGAGTAAAGGTCAACGGATTTCCAAAAACTTTTTTATCTCGAAAAATCTTTTTTAGGATTGAATCTGGGCACTGTTGGCCCAAGGGCCAATGAACTAGGGCCGTTTAGGTGGTTTTTGGTATTTTGTACATAACTCGAGTAAATCTTTTCCGATTTTCAAAAAATTTTTTTGTTTGAAAGGCCTGGGTATGGCCGACAATGGAAGAAACAAATTTTATCTTGAGCCCTAGGACTTAGCTAGGGCGCTAAAAAAGAGTTCCTGTTAGGGCCAAACGTGTTTTTTGTACATGACTCGAGTAAACGTTTTCAGATTTTCAAAAAAAAAAAAAAAAAATTCAATCGAAAGGTCTGGGAATGCCCAACAATTTATGGTTTTTTTATACTTTGGGTCGCTGGACCTAGCTAGAGCCGTAAAGAAGCGGACCCACTAGGGCCCAACTTGTTTTTTATACGTAAATCGAGTAAATTCCATCCGATTTTAGTGATTCTTTTTCTATTCGATAGGTAATGAAAACCTTAAAAGCATCCAAGAAAAAATTTGGGCCCGGGCCGAGCCTAATATGGCCGCTCTAGGCAATTTATTTTGGAAAAATTCAAATATTTTGAAAGCTATAAGAGATAGAAGGTCGGTGTCAAAGGCAAAGTTGTTGGTTTGTGTGTTAAGGAGTTAAGGCAACATTTACTTTGATACATTCGAATCTTTTTGCAACCAACATCTATTCTGTTTGCCACATCTGGTGACGTGACATTTCTCCGCCGCAAATAACGCCCGGGTCGTTATTATTGCCCAAGGCGCTAATAACACCCGGGGCGTTAATAACGCCCGGGGTGTTATAACGTCCGCACTCCGGGCGGTAATAACGCCCGGGGTGTTATAACGTCCGCACTCCGGGCGGTAATAACGCCCGGGGTGTTAATAACGCCCGCACTCCGGGCGCTAATAACGCCCGGGGCGTTATTAACGGCCGCACTCCGGGCGCTAATAACGCCCGGGGCGTTATTAACGCCCGCGCGCCGGGTGTTAATAACGCCCAGCTATATAATTCGGTACAGGGTCACTATTGAGCTTCAAGAATATTTGGAAGATATTTAAATTCAGAAGCTTAGGACATTTCAATGTATACATCTCGTTTTGTATTGTTTTTATTCGTCCTTTTTACTCAAATTTTTAAATTTCAAAATCGTATTGCTCAATGACTTTCATAAAGTTTTCATGTAATTTTTTGATTTCTTATTGACAACTTTTTTCAAAATAAAAGAGCAGAGAAAAAAATTCTTCCATCTAGTGGCATTCTTTCTGTATGATTCTCTTAATCGATCCCTTCCAGTGACGTTCTGTACTTTCCCCTTAGTCAACTCTTTCTAGTGACATTCTGTATAAGGAAAATGTTCCTCTTACTCAACTCCTTCTACTGACATTCTGTATAAGGAAGATTTTCCTCTAGTCAACTCCTTCTAGTTACATTCTGTATAAGGAAAGTTTTCCCCTTAGTCAACTCTTTCTAGTGACATTCTGTATAAATAAAGTGCGGCCAAGGTTTATTTTAGGAAAGACACCAACGGTCACCATTTTCTAGTTGAAATTTTCGCCCTTTGAAACTGCATCATATTTTTTTTAAAGCTGATAGAAATCATTGTGCAAATGTCATCTATATATTTCACGCTGTACACCTTTAAGAGGATAAGGCTGTAACTATCAACATTTTTAAAAAACTTATTACACAAAATCGGGAAAATAAACCTTCACCGCATTTTAAAATTTTCATCTATTCAACTCCTTCTATTGACGTTCTGTATAAGAAAAATTTTCCCATTAGTCAACTGCTTCTAGTTACATGCTCTATAAGTAAAGTTATTTATTAAAGTGCCATTTTGTAGCGTTTATCCAATTTAAGGCTCGGAACGGGTCGAGTTTGATCCGATCTACTTCGGGTCGACCTGAACTCGAATTTGACCTGAACCCGAATTCCAATTTTCAGGTTCAACCTGAACCCGAAATTTCCAATTTCGGGTTTGTTAAATTCGGGTTCGGTTCAGGTCAGGTTCAGGTTGACCCGACGGGTTGGTTCAAAAATTTCAGGTCGACCTGAACTTGACCTGACCCGAACCCGAATTTAACAAACCCGAATTGGATATTTCGGGTTGGGGTTCATTCAGGTTGAACCCGAACCTGACCTGATTTAAATCCGGTTTTTTTATTTCGGGTTTGGGTCGGGTCAAACCCGACCCGTTCCGAGTGTTAATCCAATTATTCAGCTGGTCGTTATTAACGCCCGGCGTGCGGGCGTTAATAACACCCCGGGTGTTATAAGCGCCCGGTGTGCGGGCGTTAATAACGCCCGGGCGTGCGTTAATAACGCCCCGGGTGTTATTAACGCCCCGGGCGTTATTTGCGGCGGAGAAATGTCCTGCAGTCGCCACATCTACTCTGATACGTATACGGGTCCCCTGCATATGTTTTTTTAAATAAAAACGAAATTAGTTTTGAAAGTAATTTAGTTTTCTAAATTTATTTGTGCCAGCTACACAGGACCATCAAAAATTTCTACAGAAATTTTATATGTGCTACCACTATGTTATTTCAAATTTTAGCTCGATCGATCAAGAAAATTGGTACAGTGGATTCGGAGATATCAGTTACTGAAAGTCTTGAAATGGCAGATAAGTCAAAAAAATCTGCCTCACATTTATGCTATCAAGCCGAAAGCGTATTATATTATTATACATTGAATCATTATTTTTGATAATTATTTAAATGAGCGTACCACTCGAAAAGTACCAATAAAACATGAAAGGGTACAGTTGTATAGTCAACCAATTTGTGAGTGTACCAATATTCGGAAGTTATTGGTAGATAATACTAAAATATCTGTGGATAATTAGCGCTACCAATAAAATATTTAATTGACAGGTAACAAAGTGAAAGTATCGTTAAAAAAATAAATGTACCTATAAAAACAACCAAAATACCAATATAAAATATTTTCCTTTATTGGTAGATAATTTCCTTCAATTGGTAGATTAATACATTTTTATCGGTAGATGTTCCACATTTATTGGTAAAAATTTGGGGAATAGTAAAACGTTGGTATGAATAAAAAATTGGTACATTAACTTTAGTATTGGTGCATTGGTTTCAGTATTGGTTCAGAGAATAAAATATTGGTAGATTCAATAATTTATCGGTGAATTGATTTTACAATTGGTAAATGTATTTTTATATTGGTAAAAATATTTTACTTTATTGGTACCATTTTAACGGTGGAGTAAAATATTCTTATCAGTGAACGTAATTTAAAATATCGGTTTATTTACTTTTCTATCGTTAAATTTATATAAATAACGATTCATATATTTTAAAACTATTAAAGCTAGATATTAGTTTTATTTACGAAAGTGTAAATACGCTATCAAAAGCACTCTTCCGCAACTCTTTTTCTTCTTTTTATTGGGCTGAGCTCTTCTCTTTTTAAGTGCAACTCTTGCAACTATTTTAAGTGATTAGCCCCTCGATGAATTTACAAATATATATACCATTGTGTATTAGGGTGGGCCGAACAAAAATTTTTTCTTTCAAAACGCCCTGGTCGGAAATGTGTTCAGGAAGACTTCGTGGAAGGACTTTTTTTTTTAAATGCATTTTTATATTGTCTTCCATAGAATTTCGCGTTTTGGGAGAGATGGGTATTTTTTACCCTATTTGAAGACCAATATTTACCAATGTAAGAAACAAAAAACAACTGTTGACAAGTGGAATTTGTTGCACATAATCATAGCAGAAACATGGACAAAATAACCCCTTCAAATAATAACCCGACAAAATAACCCGGACAGAATAGCCCCCACAAAAATGTGGATTAGAGTAAAATTTCAAATTTGAAATGGCAACCTACGTGGCTAACAGAACTAGGTATTTTGCGCTTTAAGGAAACGCCACAAAACATAGGTCGCTAACTGAACTAAGAAGCTTTTCCTTATACAAACTAGGTGGCCAAAGGAGCTGATGAACTTTTCTTTTACGAAAAGTCATAAAACTGAAATTATTGTACAAATATAGAAATTAGCAAAATGGAAAGCCTCGCCGAAGGTCCAAATATTAAAAACCGAAAAAAAGGCGGGGTCGAGGCGGCCAAGGGGTCTGAAGGGCAGATCTCCTTGCGGGGTTTGGGGCAGAGCCCCATATGGGAAGATACAGCTGAACTTGCGGGGCGACATAGTCTACCAATTAAATATTTTATTTTGTAAGTTGTGATATTTCCTAAAGGGTCATTATAACTACGGATTATTAAGTCGGGGTTATTAAGTCCGGTCATTTTGTCCGTGTGTTGCCACAGTTTTTGGGGGATATTTTGTCCTGGATATTATGTTTGAGATATTTTGTCAGGGGATATTTCGCCCTAGAGCCACTAAAATCACTGTACCGTTATTTTAACTCACGATTACCGTTACAAATACTTTATTTTACCGTTAAGATGGAACAAATAAAATGAATAATTTTTACCGATATTTTATTAAATCTACCAAATCTAAAAGCAATTCACCGTTAATAAATCAAGTCTACCTATATTGTAATTAACGCACTTTATTCCATGTACCGATAACCTATAGAATGTACCAATATTCAGTTGGTTGTAGCACTACCTTTTCCAAAAGTTATATTGTATCGTTAAATGCTCATAGACTACCAATAACTTCAATTACAAACAATTACAAGAGTAACATTTATGTGAGCAAAAAATTAAAGTATGAATTGAACAAAGTATGCAAATATCATCAATCGAATCTATAGTTAACTTGAATTTAATCACTGTAATGCATAAATTTGTGTGCGATTGAAATTTAGGAACCTTAAAAATAAAAAAAAAGAGAAGAATGAAGTTTAGAATAGAAAAGAAAGTAGACTAAGGACTAGTGAGCAGAATGTATATTTTTGTGGGATTTACGACTGGCTGAAACAAATGATAATATTTTTCACAACGTTATAAGTTGGTATAATTTATACAATTGAGTGGAAGATCACTCTGTCTTCCTTATTACTGGTTTGGTAGAAAATATTCCTTCAATGCACGACGAAACCTATAGGGAGAAGCGATTACTTTAATGGATTCAGGTAATCCATTGAAGATAACTGGACCAAAGAACGATAAGCAGCGTTCACCGAATTTCCTCGAATTCATCCTTGGAATATGCAAATTAAATTTTGATGAACTTGAGGGAACTCTACTGAGTGATGGCGGATATTTTTATTAACTTCATATATATGCAGACAGACTGCAAATTTGAACAAATAATGCACAGATAGAACTGTCGGACAAATTCTCTTAAACAACTCATTTGTTGAGAACCTTTCAGGGAGCTTATTGAGCAGCTTTTAGGGCTTTTTTCTGCAATACAAACACTCTATTGAGTAAAGTCTGATTAGAGTTTCCCCCGCTACGATGCAGTAGGTAATATGAGAATGAACTAGAGCAAAATACAGGGTTCTAAGGACCCTGAGGGGAAGAAATCATAGTTTTTTTAGGATTCCTACCTTAGATGCTATCCTTCTGCATAAATAATCGATGTGTTCAGTACAATCCAAGGTGTCATCGATCATCATTCCTAGATGTTTCACAACATGCACAATATTAATGTCATGATTATTAATACTAATGAGGGTAAAAGAGGGTACTAAGGTCAAGGATCTTGGCTTGTGAAAATACATCACTTTGGTTTTCTGAAGATTTAGCATCAGCCTGTTAATCTTGAAATACTCATCTATTAAGGCTAGATCATGCTCCATTCGATTCACATTCTCAGTATCATTAACAACTGAGTGAAAAACGCAAGTGACATTTGCAAAACCATACGGATCAGAATAAAAATGAAGGTCAAAAAAGTCGTTGAAATATATCAGCAACAGAAGACTTGACAATATACCACCATGTGGAACTCCTAGGTTTATATCAGTTATATATATATATATATATATATATATATATATATTCACATAGGTGAATTGCTTCCGTCCTTGCAAATAACTTTTATATATATGAGGATTTCATGATTGACCATATCAAACGCCTTTGTGAGGTCTAAAAATAATCCAATAACTAATTGAGAATCATCGATACTGGTTCTGATCATGTTGAGTAATTCTATAATTGCTGTTTGTGTACTAGACTTTGGACGGAAAACATATTGTTTTTCGTAGAAGAAACTACGATTCTGTAAATAATGAAACTAGCTTATCAAATGAAGTATTAAAATTAAAAGATGATGAATGTATAAATACCAGTTATATTATAAATTTATCCAGAACTTTGTAGCTATATAGATTTTTCATATATGATACTTTTTCACGTACTGTAGTTAATTTAGTGGGACAGAAAATTCGACAATTTAATGTTTGTGAGCTAAATGAGAATGCATAACATTGAATACGGGAGCATTTAACATATTAACATTTAATTACTTAATGGATTCAATTTAAACGCTTCTCAATTACTATTAATTTAAAACTACATTGCACAGCGTGAAAATATATTTCCTTAGAAAAAAAAACTTCGTTGAAAGCCAAACAAACCGAATAAATATATTACCGTGGTTGGCGTAGAGCTACTAACATTTGTGCCATGCCACAGACAGTTATATCACATCTATTGCAGCCAACACACAACATTCTCCACTTTTTAATCGTTTATCCCATGTCTTGTGTAGTTGCATGTATGGTTTTTGTGGTAATTATAATGTTATCACGATATAATAGGAAGCAATTTTTTAACGTCGTTCTATGTTTTCTTGGGATTTTGCCACTTAAAGTTTTCTGAAACGGATATTTCGATAATTATTTTTAATTTGTTGAATTTATAGCTTTATTTATATAGTTTAGTCATCGAAGTGCCCATATCTTCATCGTAAATTGTAAAACACCCGTTTGGTGACGTCTCCTTTCGTGACCGTACGTCGCGTCGAAGGATAAACGACTCAATAAAATTGTGTGACAAGATTTAAGATTTTGACGGATTTTTTGTGATTTCTGAACGATTTTTTTTTTGATTTTCATTAAATTTTACTTTAATTTAGCATACTCGCCTAAACATCGCCTAAAAATTGCGAAAATTTACGAAAATTATTTAAATCTTAATGGTTTTTTTTGGGTTATTATTTGGGCTCCAATAATTAAATTTAATGTCCAATAGTCTATTTTACATTAAAAAAAATTAATATCCAATAAATAAATTAAATGCCTTTAAATATATTAAATACCCTTAGATATATTAAATGGCCAATTTTTATATTTAATGTCCAATAAATATATTAATTGACCTTAAATATGTTATATATCCAATATTTAAAATAAATGACCAAATTGTAAATTTAATGTCCATTAAATATATTAATTCACGTTAAATAAATTAAATATACAATATTTAAAAGAAATTTTATATTTAATGTCCTCTAAGTATATTTGAAAAGTGATTTTTTTATTATAAAAAAATCAATATTTTCGTATAAAATATTGACGTAAGGCCTTCTGCAGGATGTAAAGATGCACGCCGTAGGCGTAAAAAGATCGCCGCAGGCGCGGTGGTGAGGGGGCAGCGCCCCCTCCCTGATTACAATTTCCACTAATTTTATTTCACGGGGATAGATGGTACGGAACTTCATTTATTTACAATAATTACGAATTGTACTTTGAATTTGTATCCGTGCCGCAGGCAAGGAAGAAAAAGGAAAAGAAAAGCGGGGTTTGGGGCAGAGCCCCATGCACGTAAGGCCATCTGCAGGATGTAAAGATGCACGCCATAGGCGTAATAAAGCTCGCCGCAGGCGCGGGGTGAGGGGGCAGAGCCCCCTCCGATTACAATTTCTACTAATTTTATCTCAAGGGTATAGATGGTGCAGAACTCATCTATTTACAACAATTACAAATTCTACTTTGAATTCTTATCCGCGCCGCAGGCCATGTAGGAAAAGAAAAAATAAAAAGCGGGGTCGAGGCGCGGTGTAATGTACTTCCCAGCTGGCTCGACACCAGAAAGAACACACAGTTCCGTCCACAAATGAACGGCAATTATGAATATCAATCCCGACTCAAAATACGTCCAACAAATTCTTTACTATCTCAGAAGTAACGACCAAATTCCTTAATTTATATTTCAGCAAAACAATCGCCGCTAATGGCCCGGTGAATTTCCAATGCGCACAAAAAAATATACTATTTATGTTGGATCCTTATTGGATCTACTTAAAGTTTATTATAAACAAATTCAACTTGTAATCTTAATATATAAATTCTTGTGTTTAAACTGGTACGGTTGTACGAGAAGTGATCGGATGCAACCGTCCAACTCGAATCCTCTCAGAGAGTTAATGAACCTCCATTTATAGAGACGATTTCGTTTGAAAATGCGCCCGAAATTGTCTCTTTACGTGATGCTTCAAAAAGGGTGGAGCATATATTTCGATTTAGTACATTAAATTTACGCTCGTGTGATGCGTTACCGATGAGGTGTGAGTCGAATTCTTTTAGAATTTGTTGCTCGTAAAGCTTTAATATAATTTTTTGATGTGTATGTCGGTTATCTATTTATCGAACCAGTGGAATTTGAGTGGAGTATTCCACGACAATAATGAGATCAAAATGGACTCATTATAGCGGCAGCCCCCGCAATAAGGGGGTCAAGGGGGAAAAATTCCCCTTTGCGGGGTCTAAGGGGCAGAGCCCCTAGCGGGGTTTGGGGCAGAGCCATATGCACGTAAGGCCATCTGCAGGATGTAAAGATGCACGCCATAGGCGTAATAAAGCTCGCCATAGGCGTAATAAAGCTCGCCGCAGGCGCGGGGATGAGGGGGTAGAGCCTCCTCTGATTACAATTTCTACTAATTTTATCTCAAGAGTACAATTACACGTTTTTATTTTGTTACACAATTACAAGATTTTAGTTTATTGTGGATCTTGTCAATTCCACAACTTTGACAGTAGAACCATAGACTTTTTTTTGACTAGACGGGAATGTTAGCATGGCGCCAAATTTGAAATGAGAAATGCAGAAGCATAATAATTTGTCGTATTTTATTTTCTTCTAATGTTCCTTAAACTTCATCAATTTTAGTTTTTTAGCCACATTCTGAAAATTCTCAAATTTCTCAATATTTTGAAATTTATTAAATTTACAAAATAAAATTTTAAATGTGAAATGCAGAAGCATAACTATTTTGTCGTAGTTTGTGTTCTAACATTCCTCAAACTTTAATAATTTCAGTTTTTCAGCCAAATTTTTGAAAATTCTCAAATTTCTAAATTTTTGTGAAATTTATTAAATTTACAAAAAATTTCAAATTTCTGAAAAGTTTTCAAATTCATTGAGATCGGAATTTTGAAAAATAATGAAAATTATCAAATTTGGAAGAATTTTCACACAATAAATAAATTCTATGAGTTTCAGATTTAACATTTTCTCAGAAATTTTGAGTTTTGTAACTTCTCTACGCTTTTTAAACATTTAAGAAATTTATGAAAATTCTTGTAATTTCAAAATTACTAAAATTTCAAATTTGAAAATATTTCATGATTTGCTATTAGTCATTTTGAAATTTCAAGAATTTTCATCAATTTCTAAAATGTTTAAAAAGTGTTGAAGTTACAAAAGTCCAAATTTCTGAGAAAATGTCAAATCTGAAATTCATAGAAATTCCCCATTCCATGCATGATTGTGAGTCGACGGTACTGCAGGCTAAACGAAGCTTTTTCTAAATTTTCGTTAAATGAACGAATTGCAGATAAAACGTCTGTAATACTTTCTGCCATACAACATATATCTCAAAAATCAAAGTTTCAGTGTGCAGACATCGTTCTCTCATAACCTTACATGGAATGGCCCATAAAAATTCATCAAAATTTGATTAGCCAGTTGTACAACATCCAACAGAAGCAAAATTTTTTCTATGTTTCTATGTGTGAGAGCACCAGCTGGTCAATCAACAGAAACGTAACTATGAGCAAAATATAAGTTTTCTAATTGTAAGTTTCTTTATTTTTCAAAATTCCGATCTCAATGAATTTGAAAACTTTTCAGAAATTTGAAATTTTTTGTAATATAATTATAATAAATTTCACAAAAATTGAGAAATTTGAGAACTTTCAAAAATTTGGCCGAAAAACTAAAATTGTTAAAGTTTAAGGAATGTTAGAAGAACATAAACTACGACAAATTGTTATGCTTCTGCATTTCGCATTTCAAATTTGGCGCCATGCTAACATTCCCGTCTAGTCAAAAAAAGTCTATGGTTCTACTGTCAAAGTTGTGGAATTGACAATAAACTAAAATCTTGTAATTGTGTAACAAAATAAAAACGTTTCACCGTATAGATTGTGCAGAACACCTTTTATTTTTTTATTGGAATCGATTTATTGGACCGAATGTTTTAAATTAGTGGATGAAAAGTATTTTTTTATTGCAATGGATTTATTGAATAAAATTTATTTAATTATTGGATGAAAATGAATTTTTTATTTTTAAATGTAACATTTTTTATTGGTACAAAATGATTTTATTATTGGAGGAAAATAGTTTTTTAATTGAACATTTAATTTTTTCTTGGTATTTTCGATTTTTTATTGGACGTTAAATTTTTTAAAAGGACGATATGCATTTATTTATTGGACGGTTTATTGGCATGCGTTTTTTTTTTTAACTTGTAACAAGATTTTTTTCCCATCGGAAAATTTTTACTTCCAACAATTGCATCGTTCTCAAGGTGAAATAATCTTCAAGTCTAAGCTTGGGTGCAACTATATTCCCCTCCTCAACCATAAATTTTTATTTTTTTTGGCAGTATGGTGTGGGGTTGTGGTGAAAGCGAAATTTTTTCTTGCAGTTTCTATTACTCACTAACAGGGTGGATGCGTCAAAACATCTTCGTAGAGAATAAATATAATTGAGTGGAGGATTCGATTCATGCGGAGTGTTGCTAGATAGATAGATAAGAGAGGTGATAAGTGGGGCCAAAATGTGAAAAGTTTGGCAGGAACCTGGATAATAATCCTTTGTTCCAAAATCCCCCTTATTCCTTATTTATTCAAAATTTTACAAAAATACAAACATAGATTTAAAAATTATTTACAAAATTCTGAGTTTAACTCATTTCGACAAATTGATTTGACTTAGGCGATTTGATCGACGACTGAACTTATTCGCTATATTAACCGATTTGTACGTTTAAGAAGGATCGTGAATTTCTCTAAGTCCAGTTCATTCAGTTTCATATCTGAGGGCGTCAGTTCCGGTTTGCCCAGAAGAGAGAGTCTGATGTGTCGGTATTTGATGCAATCGAAAATTATATGCGCACCCGTTTCATCGCCATGACCACATAGACACTTTGGACTTTCCTTGATACTCATATCGCAAAGATGCTTGTTGAATCCACAACGATTTGTGATGACTTCAACCGTTCTGTTGATATTTGGTCTGTCAAGGTTTAGAAGTCTCTA
Organism: Pseudolycoriella hygida; assembly: GCA_029228625.1. Taxonomy (NCBI): domain Eukaryota; kingdom Metazoa; phylum Arthropoda; class Insecta; order Diptera; family Sciaridae; genus Pseudolycoriella; species Pseudolycoriella hygida. The sequence continues at coordinate 70,552,113 of CM055406.1, read as the reverse complement.
GCTGAAGTCTTTGGACGGGATAGGACAGAATATTTTCATGTGTTTAGCACCATCATAGCTCTGCCAGGCTTTTTCATGTTATTTTATCAGCCATTGGCTTATAATACTTTTGCTCATAGTTTTAGATATACCAAAGTGTGGCTCTGGTCCAATGAAACTCTTTGTAGCTCCATCCCCTGCCAGCATGTCTGCTTTTTCATTCCCAGGAATTCCTTCGTGGCTTGGAACCCAAAGGATAATGACCCTGTTTGAGTCACTAATTTCGTTGAGAATTGTTTTACATTCACTTACCGTCTTGGAGCATACTATCGGGGAGCTTATTGCCTCAATGGCCGATTGGCTGTCTGTACAGACATAGATGTCTTTACCTGATGCCCCTTTTAAGGCGTCTAATTCGCAGAGTTCCGAAATGGCAAATAGCTCGGTTTGGTGGACTGAGGCGTATCGGCCTGTGAAAATGCTAGCCTCTAGAAGAGGAAATTCACAGAAGAAACTTGCCCCAGTGAAACCATCCCGTTTGGAGCCATCCGTGTAGCAAACCAGTTCCCCTATAGGTGTGTATACCCTATTTTCCCCCAACCACTCCCTTTTTTCCGGAATGGTGCAAGTGAACTTATCATCTGAACATAACCAAAGACCCGTACGTATCAGAATAGATGTGACAAACAGAATAGATGTGGCAAAGTGACTCGAACGTACCTAAATATACAAATAAGCAAACAATCCAGCGTTTTCTGTTCTTTTATAACTGTAAGAATTTCAAAGATCCATAGAAATTACCTAAGGTAATGTCAAAGGCCCTACCGAAGTACGTATCAGACCGTTCAAATCTAGAAAAGCTTATATCCAAGGACTAAGTCGTTTTTCCCAAAACCCTGAAACACGTGTTCGCTTAAATTTAATTCTCTACAACTTTGCCTTTGAAAGTAAATCTCTGTATTGCGTATTTAAGCAAATACTGAAAAAAAACTATCTCTTATCATTTCGGGCAGAGAAATTTATTTTCGCCCATTCCATGGCTCCCAGTGCTCAGACCCCTGACCCGATTCCAACAAAAAAAATTCCCCAGTTTTTTGGCATCAAATGTTTTCATTTGACACAAAATTGAGCAATTTCCGTGCTTTACTTGCTGAGATATTTGCGAAAAAGTTTCACCGACCCTCGAAAAACCATGTTTTTGGTTACTTTTTCGACCATATCTCCGGAACCACTTGATCGATTTTGCTCATCTTCGAACTTGAATCATGGGAGGCATGTACCTTTCAGGGAAAAAAACAATTAGGCTGATCGGTTGAGCCGTTTAGAAAAAAAAGTGGAGACGGACGGACGGACGGACGGACAGACGGACATTTTTTTTATTGGTGATTCGTCATCTCTAGACGATAATAGATGCATCCCCCCTACTCCCACCTCGATCTACCCCATGTTACAATAAAATTGTTTGTAGTGAACGTACGGGTCCAACCAGTGTTCTGGTCGGAACTGATCGCTCGGTATTTGAAGGATATCATCTTTGATAAGTCTGCAGACAGTGGCGTGGCCTAACTCTAATTTAGCAGACCAACAGCCGTTATATCTCACATTACAAGCTAATCTGAAAGCCTTAGATTTTATGAAAAGATCAAGCGGTGGAAGGAAGAGTAGAGCTTCTAGCGACTTTGTGGCGGTGGTATTTTTCGCCCCAGTGATACATAGCCCAGCCAATCTCTGCAGGTTATCCAACCACTTCTTGGCTGTGCCAACTTCAATTCTGGGCCACCATACCATACATCCATGACAGAGAATCGGTCTGACCACGGCTGTGTATATCCACCATATCGCTTTAGGCGACAGTCCCCAAGTTCTGCCGAAGGCTTTTCTGCACATCCAGAAAATCGCAGTGGCTTTGTTCAATTTTTCTTCTTTGTACAATATCCAAGTCATTCTGTTATCATATAAGACCCCTAGATACTTCACCATAGCTCTCATCGTGAGGATCGTGCCGAATAGTACGAGATCCCCTAATTCATATTCTACAGCTTTGGTCCTTCTGAACAGAATCGTTTTGGTTTTTCCCGGATTTACTTTTAGGTTCCTTTCCTGACACCATCTTTCTACAACTTTTAGCGCTGTTCTAATAAGATCACCAATAGTGTTCACAGAGAAACCACCAATGATCTTAGAAACGTCATCAGAATAACCTTGAGTAAAAAAACCCGTGTCATTCAAATTTACTAAGAGTGAGTCTATGACCATGCACCATAAGATTGGAGATAAAATCCCCCCTTGTGGGCAGCCTCTGGTTACTACTGCACTCATATTAGTACCACAAACTCTTGCTCTTGCCTCAACTGTTCTACCGCTAAGCATTTTGATTATCCACTTTACCGCCACACTATCCATCTACCTTTCTTTGATAGCATCAGTAATAACTTCAAATTCTGTATTGTCAAAAGCACCTTCAATGTCCATGAAGCAGCCCAGGGCCACTTCACCATTTGGAGGATTCTCTTCGTACGGAGTAATGCTAATGTACGAATGATTTTATAGGAAGCAGAAACAAGAATGAATAATGAAGGAAACTTTGATGCAAACGACCAATTAAGACAGTGACAATTAAGAACGATTTGTCGACAGTTGATTGTTCATGTTTCAACCCAACACAATTTTGTCTCTTCAAATTGTTTTCAAATTTCACGAAAAAATTTCTGCTAGAGAGCATTTTGCTTCAGTGTCGTAACCACATCCGGCAATAAAGTCATTTCGTTTGTGTGGTAAGAAAGAAAATACTCTAGAAAATTATGTTGAGCTTATGGGACTTTTTTTGATTCGCATGTTCACTAATTCATTTTCCATCCATATTTCCCAAGTGTGACATATCGACATTCCCGTGGTGGCGAGAAAAATGTTGTTGTGTTCAATTTGAAATATTGCCGGTCACTTAAAAGCAGCAGACGAGAATTTCAAAGCAGGATTATTCTTACCCAATGCCTGATGATAATTCCTTTCAAACCGTTGTCGTCATAAAATATTCAAGTAATTCATCACAGATTCTTTAACTCCTTCTTAAAGTATGTTTCCTTTTATTAATATTTGAGTTCCAACATTGTGGTGTACTTCTAAAAAGTTTAATTTTTTCATGGTTTTGATTGTTGTGTTGCTGTTTGTAGCCAGTTATTTTTAAAAGTTGTATTGCGACTGAAACATAAGGCGCTTTTTTGAATTTTTAGCGGTTTCTATATTCGCCAGGGCTAAAAAGTAAAACAAATTAAAGGAAAAAGCAATAAATTTACAAATCCGACCCTAGACATTTTTAACACAACTTTCCGGTGTGACTCCAAACTGGCTTCTTTTTTCTTTTTCTTTGTTGTGAAGGTCAACAAAAATCGAACAGCCTTTGCTTGTCATGCCAGAGAGAAGAAACACCATTTTGACTTCAATATAGAAAATGTAAAGATCTTGAAGCGTGAAAGTAGACCTGTGCGCCGGTAAATATTTATCACTGGCGACGCAAGTAATTTTTTTATATATCGGCGGCACAAATCGGCGCTTCAAAATTAATCGGCGGCGGCGATCGGTGCGCAAAATTGTTTACTCGTTGTCCCACCGAAAACTTGTCATTACATGTATATGTGCACCCCGCGGAAATTACTCATTGCATGTCATTCATTACATGCTTTTCATTACATTTAGCCCCCACCGGAAACTTCTCATTACATGTATATCTGCATGTAATGACGCGTTTTCGGTTAGGACACCAAGTAAAACGTATGCTGTGGGGAGTGCTTAGTAAGTCATTTCGTGACACTCGCAAACTCAATCGTGTATTTTTAAGCAACTCGCTTTAAAAACTGTTTTTTGACTCGTGCAGTTGTATACCTCGCCTTCGGCTCGGAAACTCTATACTCGGCAAAGCTTTTTGCTTAAAAACACCCTCTTGAGTTTGGCTGATGTAACGACTTACTTCCGCACCCCCACTGTTCGAACCAAAAGATCTCTGTGGTGTTTCTGAAACTTAGAATAATTGCGCTTCTCATTATATATTAGGTTTTATTGGTCGCCGCTGCTAGCGCCCTCTAGAGCCCTTGGTTACGTTTGAACAGACTTCGAACGGGCCAAGGATGTTGCGGTTTCCTGTTACGCCGTTGGAATTTCAGCGAATCAGAATTATGTAAAGGGTAAATTACTTTTTTTTCTAAGGATTATTTGGGATTATTAGGGATTATTTTGGATTATTTGGGATTATTTGGATTATTTGGATTATTTGGGATTATTTGGGATTATTTGGGATTATTTGGGATTATTTGGGATCATGTTGGGATTATTTGGGATTATCTCAAATTTGTAGTAGGGTCAGAATGTCAGCAAAGTCAGAAAAGTCAGCAACATGTAAAAACTTGTGTCTTTTCATACGAAAGAAGGCCTTATAAAAAAAATACATGAGTTACGATTTTAATATCAATTTAACATTATTCAACCAATTCCTTCTCAATCAACTCAATAGGACGTCTTGATACTCTCAACACATTGTTTTGATAGATAGGCACAGAAATATTTCCATTAAATGACTGAATACTTTCAAATACGCGTTTTTGAACAGGTCGAGGAAATAATGCCCCGACAGTATTCTAATAGTACCTACTTCCTTTACGGACTGCACTGAAGTAGATGAATAGGCGAAAGCTTGATCTTTGAATGTTTTTCCGCTTATAAGGCGAAAACTGTGCATCAGCCTTATATATGCTCGTTATGGTCCTTATATGACGAATTAACAATAAAAAAAAGTCCGTACGTCCGTCCGTCTGTCTGTCAACACGATAACTCGAGTAAAACTCAACCGATTTTCAAAAACTTTTTTTCTCTGAAAGGTAATCATAAAATTTTTTATGAAATTGAATCTGGGCACTGTCGGCCCAAGGGCCGCTGAGCTAGGGCCGTTTAAGTGATTTTTGATCTTTTGTATATAAGTCGAGTAAATCTTATCTGATTTTCATAATTTTTTTTTGTTCGAAAGGCCTGGGCATCCCTGATATTTTATGGAAGAAAGTTATTTTAATTTTGAGCTTTTGGGCTTAGCAAGGGCCCTAAAACTGAATCTATACTAGGACCCAGCGTGTTTTTTCTACATAAATCGGGTAAATCTTATCCGATTTTCAAAAACTTTATTTTCCTGAAAGATAATCAGAAAATAATTACAAGATTGAATTTGGGCAGAATTGGTCGAAAACTTTCGATGTTACGGTCGAAAAAGTGGTCAAAAACGTGGATTTTTGAAGGTTGGAGGAACTTTTTCACTTATATATCTACGAAATTAGAGCGTCAATCGCTCTCTATTTAAGGTTTTAAATAAAATATATGGACATCAGAAAATCACGAAAATTAAATTAGTCAAAATCTGTTGAGTGGTTCGGAATGTAGAGTCCTCAGTGTGGGCCCAACTCACGCTACGCGATCCTATACGATATATGGTGATTTTTTGTGAATATTTCTGTAACGAGATTTTTTGTGCAGTGTTGCAGAGAAAAAAGAGGTGAACTTTTTTGTTCATGGAAGTATGGATCAGAGGTCTCTCCTGAGTGCTCTAGGTTGGTTCTAAGATCGGGCCTAGTGCATTTTTTTTCATTTTTTTTAATTTTGGGCTTTTCGGGAAATCGGAGTGGTGACCCGAACAAGCGCGATCTGTTCCTACTTCCGATATCTCAGTGATTTATATCTCGGTCAGCAGTGGTCGGCAGGTGTCAAATGAAAGATGTCGATCCCATAAAGCCTAGATAGGTAGGTACAAAAGCTTGGTTAGCGTACAAAATCATTGAATCATAGACTGCGCAGTTTCAATCTCGGAATTCGTACTTTGCAAGAAAAATTGGTTATTTTTAGAGCGTTTTTTGAAGTTAAACTTTTTGCGATTTTTTGGGATTATTTAGGATTATTTGGGATTATTTGGGATTATTTGGGATTATTTTGGGATTATTATGAAGTAATTTCCCCCTGGAATTATGTGAATGTGGACAAGTACAAACAATGCAAAACATGCTTCTGCACTGCAACACCCGTCGGTTCAACGGAGATATATAAGAGCTGCATTACCTCACGGAAAACGCTAAAAAAGCTGCTGCCCTCGTATTGAAGGTTTCTTTGCTACAAAGCAGCATCTATCTTTAGACAATTCTAATACTAACAACTCGTCCTTTTTCAATTTTTTTTACTAGTTAAATTTTACTACGTCAATTATAAATTATAAATAATTATGAACATAGTCTTCATTAGTATCATTTCCGAAATGCCTTTGAGTTTATCACTATTGAGATGGAATTCCTTAAAGAACTTTATTGTACTCTTGCCTATGTAGCCTCTACTTCCAAACCAAAGGCCGCGTATCGACCAATTTCTTTCACCGTATGTATTCCTGAAGCGCTCCGAGTAAAATGGTATGCATTTCTCGTATATTTCCCGTTTTTCAAATACATACATACAAATCGCTTTGTCCTGATTGCGGTCGTTGGTTTCATAGCGAACAGTAGGATCGATGATAAAAGCGATTTTGTATTTCTAGTCAAATACGATAATGTCACTGAAGCGGGATTTCTCTTCCGTGTCGATGGCATATACCTCTTCGAAACACTCAAATCCTCAATGTGATTAACAGGCTACTCGACGGACAGCTTCCAGTTACGTGTGCAACCTCGCGACAGATACAGGAAGAGTCGGAGACATACGGTACCCCCAGAACAGTCAGCGCTAAAAGTAATATCTTTCCCCGTATCTGATCATTAATAGTGCATTAGAGGCTCCCGATAAGCATTTCTTGATTACTTGTAGCAAAAATTTCTCATTATTAAAAATCATATGACAACTACAATCATATTATGACTGTTACCATTTGGGATAACTCCAATCATATCGTTTTTTGGGTGTAATTAATCCTACCTACCTGTATCCACCACTTCTGAGTAGACATTATGTCTGGAGATATTTTGCCCAGTTTATGTGGGATATTTTGTTCGGGGATAATTTGTCAGGGAATATTTTGTCTTGGGATAATCGGTCCTAGAGCCGTTAGAATTTTTGCTATGAAATGGTAATCAGAACTGTATATTTTCATAGAAAAACGAAATGAACAGTTTTTTAATACTTTTCAATATAAATTTCACCCCCCACTCTATCTAAACTTTTTATTTTTCTCGCATAAGAAAAGTACTCAAAAAAATTTTACTGTGTGCCAGCTACTAACAAAACCTGCGGTTAAAATTTAGAAAACTTTCTTATAATTAGTGTGAACGATTGCTGGAAAATATGGGAAGTGAAGGACAAATTCTATTGTCAAAACTTAGAGTAGCATGTTTTTAAAAATTCGTTGCTGCTTACAACACAACCCACCTTCTATCGGCGACCCTGTTTAACGAAAACTCTTTACGAAAAATGTGAAATGCGCGAAATTAAAAATTTCATATAATTTTATAAATTCTATGAGGGGGCTCCCCCCGCTGGCAGCCGACCTGGCAGCTACGGGCCTGATTCGATTTATAATCGTTGGCCAGTGCATGGATCCGTAGGATAACGGCTAGCGTATAAGACGCTGATGTGGATGTGCCGGGTTCCAACCTGAGTGTAAACGTAATTTTTTCTTTACAAAAATGAGTCACATTCAATGCCCCCCTACCTCCTAAATATTAAGTGGTTGTACAATGTTTAGAGCTCGGACTGTTCCAGATTTCGTGTCAAAAATCGTTTTCACCACACACACACTTGTTGCTTTCGTTTCAAAAATCGTTTTCACCACGTTCAACATCGTATACATGGCTGTGGTGAAAGAAAGGTGAAAACGATTGGGTTGTGCTTTCGATTCTGCGATTGCTTCACGCTCGCAAGCATAAGTTTCGCAGAGTTTCCTGCCCAATCTCAATGCCACTGCGGCAAGAATCGCTGTCCAAAAGAAGCCCCAAACCATTGTCAATAACGCGCGAGGAGCTAAGAGTCTGTACTCCAAGTAGCTTCAAAACGCATTTTGTCGAGGCATAAAAAGATTTAAAAATCGAACCGTTACATTCGTAAGATTGAATGCCTCTGCCTCGCTATTTCGAACAGGTCAAAAATTATGTGAAACACCCTTTCGCTTTTTACATAAAGTTAGAAAAACTTTAAAGACGTAATTGGGTGGAATGGGTTCGCGTGCTGATCGAGAGTCGTACGAAATAAAAATCAATATCCTACAAACTTTTTTCACTGGTCATTTCTATTTATATGGAAGAACTTAAACAATGTGTTGCTCATTGTTCCGCCAAACAATGCTTCTGAAGATATTATAGAATCTCTTGTAATTTCACCAAAATAATCTCGAACGTTACATTCATTGGCAAAACACTTTACCGTGTTTATATGTCGGTTTATGTACATGTTACTTAGCGATTACCAAATATTTTACACAAATAGGATGTACATTGTACAGATGATACGGAAATGTGAAATGATTAATGATTCACGAATGGTTTTTCCATAAAAGAAAAACAAAAAAGAATGAGGAAAGTGAATATTGTAAATTTTCTGGCAGCTGCAAGGAATATGGTGAAAGTGAAATTATCCCTTTACAAAAGGTGTGGTTCTTCGAAAATGAAAAATTATCCCGTATCTAAAATGTATAATGATTTATTGATTTATTCTTTTTAATTAATTAATTTTTAAGTATGTGAGAGGTCGATGAAACGTTAAGCTCTCACAATTTTTATCAGTTATTTTCAAAAAAATGATCAACGGTTAAGAGTATATCTGTAACATTTTTACTCTTCAGAGGAAATCTTTACCTTGTTATAGTTAAATTCACGTTGGAAGGGGGAGGGTGTTTAACAAAATTAGCCAAAGACATATGTTAGTTCGTACATGCTCCTCGGAGGAGTTATTTATATTTCACTCTGTTCAATTTTTATGTTAAATCTGTCTATCTGTCTCTGAAAATTTTGCAACATTTATCTGACTAATCGTAATCATTAAAGCTTATAATCAACAAAAACCGTGAAACTTTGTGAAGTTATCCATTTCGTACTGTCTAATTTGACATAAATCTCAATGCAAACCAATTGATAAATTGCTGCCGTTCCGTACCGCACTTATAGTCTATACTCCTTTTATATTCCATTTTTGGTAACGGAAGTCACTTCATGTTTATTTGTGAGTTCAACAAAATTTCTTAGTTTATAGTTTAAGCCACACAGTACGTTGAACACATTTTCAAAACGAATGAGCGAGAATATTCTGACTATTATACGCTTGAGTTTAAAAAGTTTAGTAAAAGATTTTAAAAAACATAACCAAAGACCCGTACGTATCAGAATAGATGTTGCAAACAGAATAAATTTTGCAAAAAGACTCGAACGTATCTAAATATAGAAAAGTTTTGTGCTCTTTTATAACTACAAGAATTTCAAAGATCCATAAAAATCACCCTACCGAAGTACGTCTGAGACCATTGATTTTGACGGCCTAAATGTTCTCCCCTGGACCATATCAAAAAGAGGACCAACGCAGTTTCTTCAAGAAATCCTGAAACTATTTTCTCTAAAATGTAATTCTCACCAACTTTGCCTTAAGAAGCAAACTTCAAACTGCCGTAATTTTATAGATATGTGTCATCACTCCCAATTCAAGAAGTTGCTTTGATGATTTTTCTCATAAACCCTGAAACGCGAGTTGGCTAAAATATTATTCTCTACAATTTTGCTTTTGGAACCAACTTTCTAACTGCCATAGTTTTGGAGGTATGAGTCATCCTTCCCAATTCTAGAAGTGACTAGATCACGGGATTAAGTTCTTTTTCCCTCAAACACGTATTCTCTACAACTTTACCTTTGGAAGCAACTTTCTAACTCTCACAGTTCCAGAAATATGGGGCAACCCTCCCAATTCTAGAAGTGGCTATATCCCCGGATTGAATCATGTTTCCGAAAAACCCTGAGACGTGTGTTCCCTAAAATTGAATTCTCCACAACTTTGTTTTTGGAAGTAAATTTCTATCTTTCGTACTTAACCAAATGTTGACGAAAACCCATCTCCTATCGTGAATTTAGTCCATTCTATGGCCTATTCCCCCAAAACTACATCTCAGCTTTGCGAGATCTAATCCTTTCATTTGAATCCAAAATGAACAATTTCCGTGCCAAAAGTTTTCCCGACCCTCGAAAAACCATATTTTTGTTCACTTCTTCTACCATACCTCCGGAACCACTGGACCACTGCTCATCTTTGAACCTAAATCATGGGACATATGTACCTTTAGGTGATTTAGATTTATTGGTTGAGCCGTTTAGCAAAAAAGTGGAGACGGACGGACAGACAGACATATTTTTTGCTGATTCGTCATATCTAGAAGATAATAAATGTATCCGATCCACTCCCACCTCGATCTACCCCAAGTTACAATAAAGCTGTTTGTAGTAAACGTAGAGGATCTTTGTACTTTGTACGGGTCCGAAAAATGGGATCCAGGAAATTATTTTTTCGGTATGTCCTTCGATGTGTCATTTCGGCAAAATATTTTTATTTGTTTGTCTTCCACAAAATGCTTCAATATACGATTTGACGAATCTATGAGATGTAACATTGAAGTGAATGAATATTTCTCACATGAATGAGCTGAGTGTACCATTTTAGCATTGAAGTGAAAATTTATTTAAAGAAAAAATGTCTCATATTTCTTATCTTGCGAAATGGCTCTTTGGGTGAATTTTTGACTGACGCAGGTTTTCTTTTTTTTCATTATGGATACATTCGGTGTGTAGAATGAAGCATTTTTTTTATTTATTTAGGACAATAGAGCCATGCGCCATTATATAATAGCTTGGCCAATAACATCGGACGATGTGTTATTTTGTGAAAAGGAGTTATCGAATCGATATGAGATACTTTCTGGAATATTTACTTTCGTTTAAATCAGGTCATGTTGACTACAAGAGATATAGATCGATGGGCACATAACAATGAAACATGTAAGTTACTTAACAAAAAAGAATTGAATTAAAATCATAAGATAGGCAGAAAAACAGAGCTATAAAAAAGGGTAGACTCTACCTTCGTAGAGAGTGTTTGAGTGTTTTTGTGAGGTTGCTTAAATACAAAACGTAACAAAGGCGAGTTTAGTTATATTCACATAGTGAAAATTATCACATACAGCGAACACTAATTCTTAAGTAAAAATTGCTAATTAGACTGGCTCCGAACCAGATCCATGAATTCATACTCTTCCAAACCATACTGTCTTATTAAATCGTCTAGTACTTTTCACAAATTTCCTATTATGACTTATTTATCGCTTGATGCGACAAACAATGCCTGTAAAAACACATATCTGGTAATGAGCACATTATGCATGCAGTATTTAAATATTGAATAATTTTCTGATATTTTGCTCTTCACACACTGAACTGCATCCGATATTTTATTAAAGATTCGCTATGTGTGAAGTCCTGTTATTTTCTATTTAAATTCTGAACGTTGCAAATTTGACAGTGCTGGTATGGTACAGCATTTGAACTTCATTATCTCGCTCTTATTTTATAACTTTATAATTGAGTTTCATTTTAGAAAAGCCTGGCAGCGTTTGCTGTCTGTGTAATGTGAACTAGCTTCAGATCCGATTAGTAGATATGTTTTACATAGCTCCTTGTTTTCTACCAACAAAATGCAGATGTATCAGTATAGTATTTCTTGTTTGAGCCAAACTATTTACACATGCACAAACTTGCGCAATATGAGACAATTGTTCTGAGTACTTATGTCTAATTGTTCATCAAATCACTTGTTTACGTATTTTTCGTTAGTTAATACGCTTAAACACTAGGGTGGGTCGAATTTGAACTTTTATTTTTTTTCGAAACGCCTGACCTCACAAATGCTGTGTTATAGCCCCAGAAATGTTTTGTAGAAAAACTTTTTTTTTTAATGCGATCTTCCTCTGCCTCTCCTTGAAAAACTCATTTTAGGCGTTGTTTCATGAATTATGACATAAGCATCAATGTCTTCTTGAACGTATGCAGCTTGAAGAGAAACCTTTTAGTGCTAATTATTAGTATTCCGATAGTACTTCAAAATGCCGGTATCGCAGAGGTCGTCAATATGCTAATGTGGTATTGGAGGTTCAACCTCCCTTCCCGACTTTCAGTTTTCATATTGAAATTTCAACTTTGACTCCACCAAAACAACATAAACAATGATATAAAAAAGTTTCAAAAGACGTAGATAGATAGAGAATTTCATAACAAATTCAGGAAAGCAAACCGTTTTGAAATTTGTTGACACGTGACTGACTCAGACCTATTTCAGTGTGAGCATTAGGCGAGGCATTAGGGGATCTAAAAAATGAAAGTGTTGACAAAGTTGGCGGACTTGGCTAAAAACAGACCTTTATGGTACCCTGATAAAAAGTCAATATGGGAGCAATCAGATCCGAGTGGATCTAGGGGGCGTTCAACTACAAAATGTGTGAAAAACACCAAAATCAATGAAAATGTAGACTTTAGCTAAATTGAACATAACCAAGAGATGATAACATTTCTCGCTAAGGGCAAATCGTTGATTCCTCTTCAGAATACTCCAAAGAGAAGAATTTAATGGTTTATTGGTGAATCTAAACGTTTCGGGTGGATTTAAAACATGAAAAGTTGATAGTAAGACTCCAAGACTGGTACCATAAAATTAGGGCTCGAAACAGATCAGATCAATCTGATCAGATTTCAGATTGATCTGAAATTTTTCAGGTCATAATCTGATCTGAAAAATGTGGATCTGATCTGAAGATGATCTTAACATTTTCAATCTGATCTGAATCTGATCTGAAAAATGTCAATCTGATCTGAATCTGAATCAAATCTGAAAAATTTGCAAAACTGAATTAAAGTAAAATTCCAGTGCTTTTCAAGAAGTTCAACACTGTAAGGAAATTATGACGAATGTAAATAATTAAGCTTCATGTGTGTATGAGTCTGCCAAAGGTTTATAAGCTAATTTCGGAGAGCAAAATACGTACTTAGAGATGGAAGGTGGCGATGAATGAAAATTATCTTATAATTAGGCCTGATATAGATAAAAAACCCAGATTAGCCTTAGCTCACATTAACTGTACATAAATTTAAACGGTACAATAAAAGGGTTATCACAAAATTTTGAAAATATGCTTACTTGAATCCAATCTGAAAACAAATCTGATCTGATCTGAATCTGAAAATTTAGAATCTGAAACTTTCAGATTCAGATCAGATTGAATTTAAAGAAATCTGATCTGAATCTGAAAGCTTCAGATTGTAAATTTTCAGATTCAGATCAGTCCAGAATACTCTGTTTCGAGCCCTACATAAAATGGTCACATTGATTGACTCCCAGCACATTCGAAACGAGTAGACGCACCAATAAACCATTAAATTCTTCTCTTTGGAATATTCTGAAGAGGAATCAATGATTTCCCCTTAAGAGGGGTTTCTGGAAAAACGATGTTTTTATAGCTATAGTTTTTTGATAAAAATGTGTCATTTTCAAAAAAGTAACTAAATGGCCGTTTACACTCATCTTTTATCAATCTAGTAGTTGAGCTACTTTTTTGCGATTGCTTAGTTTTTTTTAGCAAATCTTTTGCTAGAAGAAAGTTTTGCATTTCAGACTGGGCAGCCTGGTGCCGAAAAAGTGTCTATAACAACGTTGGATGGTGTAATAAGAACACAACTATGCACAAGTTTTGAACTTGACACCAGGCTGCGTACTTGATAATTTTGATTGACAATTTAGAAGGCACCCTAGTGCCGAAAACCGTTCAATGTCATCGTAACGGCAATAATGAACACCATACGTCGTATAAATTTCAAGTCAGCACTAGGCTGCGTACTTAAACTTTTGTTTTATGGATGTAGGTGGCAGCAGCAGCCTGGTGCCAAATTGAAAATTATATGGCATACAAAATTTACTCCTGCCAACATTTTGGCAAAAACAGATTTGCAGCACCAGGCTGCCATCTACATTTTTAGCTCTACCACTCAAGTACGCAGCCTGGTGCTGCCAACCATCACATTTTCAAAAAAAAAAGTTCTTCTACAAAACATTTGTGGGACTATAACACAGCATTTGTAAGGTCCCCTTGAACCTTGAACCTTGAAAGACCTATTATGGACACTTTTTCCGTCCGTCCGTCCGTCTGTCTGTGTCATCAAAAATAGAAAACTCAGAGCGAGAGATTATTGCAACAAAAATGTGGATCTCTAACACTGTTATAAAGTCAATTATATCAATCACCATAGCTACGCGTACGAATGTGCTTTACATCGAGTGGAGGACATATGAGTATCAAACATTTTAACGGCAGAAAAAATCTATTCTTTGTAATTCAAAAATGAATATATTTTTTGTTGTGAGAGCTAATGTTCCAAAATCATAGATCCTACGCATCGCTTTCTTGCTTTTCTACTTTGTTTTTCATTACTGTACATGGAAGGTGATTGATCAATTTATTAAATAACTTGTATTCACATTGCAATAATTACTCAGCCTCCAATTGTTTTCCAGTTGTGCCACCACTAGCCGATCAATCTCAGTGATAAGAATAACTTTATTATGTCTTTCAAAGATCATTGATGGCTAATGGTTGACGTATGAACATCCAGACGATTTGAATATATGATGGTTTTCCAGTTATGCCAACAAGCCGATCAACCTCAGTGATAAGAATAACTTTATTATGTCTTTCAAAGATCATTGATGGCTAATAGTTAACATATGAACATCCAAGTGACTTAAATATTTGATAGTTAGCTGGAAAAATTTGTTCGTATCGCTTTTATAGTCATAATACTTGATAGTTGATAGTTACGCGAAAAATGATAGTTGATAGTTAGCTGGCCAAATTTTTATTTTAACAGAGATGCTTACTTGCCGACAGACCCTTTATAGTTGATTTACTTTTCGAAATTGTAGAAAACGCAATTTTCACATATAGTCAAATTGTTGATTTTATAATTTTTGATTGTTGCTTTGACTATGACACTTACTAACGCTCCTCTTTCTTTAAGTTTAGTTATCTAACTAGCAACTATCAAGTTGATAGTTGTCCAAGTTGATAGTTGTCTAAGTTGATAGTTACACAACTATCAAGTTGATAGTTAGACAACTATCAAGTTGATAGTTAGACAACTATTAAGTTGATAGTTAGACAACTATCATGTTGATAATTAGACAATTATAAAATTGATAGTTAACAACTATCGAGTTCATAGTTAACAACTATCAAGTTCATAGTTAGGCAACTATTATTATTATTTTATTATTATTTCTTTATTCAGTAATAAGGTAATGACAAAAAAAAACTGAATTCTATATCCGTAAAAATGTTGTAAACACAAGAATTATAATAAAAAAAACTTCTAGAATTCACATAAATCTGCGTAGCTCCAGTATGCAAGCAATTCAAAGGAGCTACAGAAAATTAAAGTTAAAGTTAATCCAATCATTAAAACAACTTCTAGTATCTATTGGCACATAGCAAGAAACTGAAAAATAAGAAAACAAAAAGCAAAAACGACTAAGTTCGAATATAGAAAAGGAGAGACGAAAGGCTATTGCGGCGCAAAAAAAAGGATTTAAATCTTAAAAAAAAATGGAAGTGATATCCAAAGACTGATCAAGATATTAGTCTAAGTTCAACAAAAATTCTTTACATGAATGAATGAAACTTTGAAGATGTGTTGAGTTTCTAACATGAATCGGTAGCGCGTTAAACAACGTTGGACCCGAGTAGAGCAAGCTTCGTTTACCGTAATTAGAAAAAATTCGAGGCCTTCTTAACAAATAAGAGTACCTTGTCTCGTAGCGGTTAAAGTTACTAGTGAAGTTTAACGAGTGGTGCTTGATATCATTTATACAGCAATACACATACTTGCATATCGCGAGCCTGTATAATTTCCTCACAGTGAGCATCGTAGGAAATTCAACCTGCAAAAGCTGAGAAGTCGAATAAATTGTAGGCAGTTTATGAGTGGCTTTAAGGGCTTTCTTATGCAAAACGTGTAGCTCCTCAATCAAAGTATCCTTCGCTGATCCCCAAATACCCACACAGTACGTCAAGTGACAATGAATCATTGAAAAGTAAATTAACCGTAAAATCCTCTTTGGAAGAAAACGCAATTTCCTTAAAACACCAATACGACCAGATATAGCCCTACCTACCTTCTCAATATGTGGTCCCCAATCAACAAATTCGTCCAGTATCGAACCAAGACATTTGACTGTAGACGCAACCTTAATAATAACCCCATTGAACTTTAGCAAAGGGGCACCACAAATATTTACAGTAGGTTTACGAAAATGCACCACCTTGGTCTTCTTCAAGTTCAAAGTCAATTTGTTCAATCGAAAATACTCACAAATGACGGTCAAATCGTCAGAAAGGTTCGAAATATTATCTGAGACTGACGTTGAAGATTCAAACATATTAATATCATCTGCAAACCCAAAAGGAGCAGATTTAATTGGCAGGTCGTAAAAGTCATTGATAAACACAATAAAAAGCAATGGAGATAAAACTCCTCCTTGGGGGACACCCATAGTCACGTCTAAAAGATTACTACTAATGCCATTACACTCTGTGAATTGTTTTCTATTTGATAAATAACTCTTTAGCAAATCAAATGCGACTCCTCTAATGCCAGCATATTTCAGTTTCTCTAGAAGCAGTTCATGAACAACAGAATCAAAGGCCTTAGACAAGTCAATGAACAGTCCAGAAACAACTTTTTTACCATCAATCTCTTTGTTGATCATAGTAACTAGTTCATAAAGTGCTGTATGAGTACCGCTCCCTTCCCTGAAGCCATATTGTCTATCATTAAAAAACTGCACCCGTGAAGAAAATCATAAATCGAACGCTGAATGATGGTTTTCAAAACTTTATTGACTGCTGGCAAGACAGAAACCGGTCTATAATTATTCATAATATCTCTAGCTTCGCCTTTGTGAACAGGGACAATCTTCGCAATCTTGAGAAGATCAGGATATATACCATAAAAAATACAACGGTTGAAAATGTCACATAAAAAAGACGATATACTGTGCGCGGTACATTTCAGTGATCCAACAGAAATACCATCAAACCCTGGAGCCTTGTCAACATTAATTGACGAAATAATAGCAAGCACTTCTTCTTTGTTCACCGGGTTAAAAAATATTGACAACGGGTTGTAGGTCAAGGTTTGAAATTTATTAATGTCATCGTGGGCCATCTCTGGAATAACATTGGCCAAATTACTGCCTACGGACGCAAAGAATTCATTAAAACTTTCTGAAACCGAATCATTGTCGGCAATCTGATTTCCGCTCTTGAGCGAAACCATCTGCTTCTTTCGGATTGACCTACCTAAAATGGAGTTGATGTTCCTCCAAACCTGCTTAGAAGAACCACAATTACTAAATAGATCTTCATAGTAATATTCCTTATATCGCGTTTGATATTCAGCAAACTCCACTTTCAAAACTGCTAATTTGTCAATAAGGTAAGAATGGTCCAGCCTGAGCCTCCGCTTCCTTTTAATTTTCCTTCTCAAGTTGTCAATCTTATGTATTAAATACTCCAAATGGTCATTCATATAGGGACAATTTAAATGTACTATTTTCAGCCGTACTTTCCTTGTCGTTGAAAATTCAACCATAAGACATAAAGTACGAATACAACTCGTTTACGTTATTAGTTTGCGGCACATTGACGTCACTAAACAATTCATTAACTATTCAATTTATTTAACTAACAATTCATTTAACTATAAAGTTGATAGTTGCGTTCGCCTGATTTCAACTTGTTTTAACCGAGATGCTTACTTGCCGACAGACTACAATCGACTGATGAGATATTTTGTTCGTATTACTTTTACATAGTCCAAATATTTGATAGTTGATAGTTGATACTTAGCTGGCCAAATTTTTGTTTTAACTGAGATGCTTACTGACAGAGAGGCGACCATCAACTGATGAAATAATTTTTTCTTATCATCCTTATATAGCAAGACACTTGATAGTTGATAGTTAACCGGCCAAATTTTCATTTTAAGAGATGCGTACTTGCCGACAGACTACAATCGATTGATGAAACATTTACATAATTCGAATAGTTAATAGTTGAAAGTTGATAGTTGATACTTAGCTGGCCATATTTTTAGGCTTTTTCGTATACTTATAACGAAAAGCCTATTGTGCTCGGTTAGTTGGTTGGTAGGTTGGTTGGTTGGTTGCTAGGATGTGCAATTTTGACGTAGCAATATTTTCGGTTGAGGGTGAGTGACTTTTTTGGACATTAAGAATCAGTCACAAATATTGACTTACGATTTCTTTTTATAGCTAAGAATGATTGTAATAGTCAACTATCACCATAGTTTGTTAACTGTTAGTTAACTGATAGTTAACAACAGAGATAGTTAACAACTATCAAGTTGATAGTTGTTGATAGCAAGGTAACTATCAAGTTGACAGTTAACAACTATCAAGTTGGTAGTTGTTGATAGTTAGACTAACTTGTCTAACTAACAAATAATAATTACTAATTATAAAAGTCAAAACTTTGTCTGTTTGTCTGTCTGTAAATTGTCGGTCACAAATTTCCAGCGTGAACTAACATACGTCCGACCTGCTTGAAGAGTTCCGAGGAACTAAAGCAAAAAGTCGTTTTGCATTGCCTTATATGAATCAAAAAAAGGCAATGCAAAACTATCGCCATCCGCACCTAGCATCGTTTTGCAACGACGCTTAACGCTGGACATCACCAACCGGCGATACTTTCAAGCGAATTGAAAAGAGAATATATATGTTTATGTGTGTGTGTAAATGTGGAATGGAATAAACGAAAAAACTATTTTATGCACGTGGCTTCATTCAGTAATATTCGCAATGTATTTAGGAGGGGCGTGTTTACTCACGCATTGTGTGACAATAATAAAAATGTTATGTTTGTTTATTAAGTTAATTTTTTTTTATTTGTATGAAATGAAGTTATGTGGCGTATTCAAATATTTTCTTTGTAAGGAATTATTTGTATGGAACGAAATGATGCATTGATTTTCTTTATACATTTTTTTGGTTGATTTCTTCGGCAAAGTCTTAGAGTTTTGATAGTGGAAGTCACCAGTATGTCCGCCTAGCCCCTAGGGGCGGGGGTATTTACTAGTTATGGTGTGATAGTCAACTATAATGGTTTTGCCAATATTCACCAATTAAAGAAAACCTTTACTTGCGACGAAAAAACCATGCAGGCGTTCGCCTGATTTCAACTTGTTATTTTGAAAGAGATGCGTACTTGCCGACAGACTACAATCGACTGATGAAATATTTTGTTCGTATTACCTTTACATAGTCCGAATATTTGATAGTTGCTAGTTGATAGTTGATAATTAGCTGGCCAAATTTTTGTTTGTAGGGGATTGGGTAGTTAGATAGGGTAGCGTTTGACTGTATATGGTATCGGTGTGTCACAGCCCGTTATTATATGCCAGACGTGTAACTGTCTAACTATCAAGTGCTCTTTTTACGTCCTAGTCGTAGTCCCCGGGACCTCATTCTCCTCGGAGTTTGTGCTAAACTTAAGAGTGCTACCTGAAGGTCTGCCTACGGACTGGACGGGAAAGTGTGGAAGGCAGAGTGGGTTGAGCGAAGGGCCAACGACCCCTCCTCGTAAAACAAGCTTAGTTCAAGAAGCACCACAACAAGAGCCTCGGATAAACGGACGGATTCAACGACGACGACCTAGCAAACGTAACAAGGATAATGATTTTGCCATGGCAACATGGAATTTGAGAAGTCTCTATGTTAGAGGAGCATTACAGAGTACACTGGACGACCTCAAAAAATATAAGATACGGGTCGCAGCAGTACAAGAAACTAGATGGGTGGATAGTGGAATACACGCTATGCAGTCTCATTGTTTCTACTTCAGCGGAACGTCGAACAACAGACACGAATTCGGCATCGCCATCCGCACCTAGCATCGTTTTGCAACGACGCTTAACGCTGGACATCACCAACCGGCGATACTTTCAAGCGAATTGAAAAGAGAATATATATGTTTATGTGTGTGTGTAAATGTGGAATGGAATAAACGAAAAAACTATTTTATGCACGTGGCTTCATTCAGTAATATTCGCAATGTATTTAGGAGGGGCGTGTTTACTCACGCATTGTGTGACAATAATAAAAATGTTATGTTTGTTTATTAAGTTAATTTTTTTTTATTTGTATGAAATGAAGTTATGTGGCGTATTCAAATATTTTCTTTGTAAGGAATTATTTGTATGGAACGAAATGATGCATTGATTTTCTTTATACATTTTTTTGGTTGATTTCTTCGGCAAAGTCTTAGAGTTTTGATAGTGGAAGTCACCAGTATTGGTGAAACTGTCGGGCAGTTGGGCATTGGGTCAATTTTTATGCTTTTAGAATTATTTTCGAATGTATGAGAGACAGACCATTGGTTTCTTTGGCAAAGTCTCAGAGTTTTGATAGTGGAAGTCACCAGTATTGGTTAAAATGTCGGGCAGTTGGACATTGGGTCAATTTTTATGTTTTTAAAAATATCTTGGAATGTATGGGAGTTGGGCGATAGGTTTCTTTGTCAAAGTCTCAGAGTTTTGTGAGTAGAAGTACCAGTATTGGTCGGGCAGCCGTCAGAGTGACGCCATCTTGGATTTTTTGCTATCGTCTGAAATAGAATAGCTAGACAGTTGGTTTCTTCGGGAAAGTTGTTGACATTGATGAGTAGAATCTTCATGAATCCTAAGAAAATGGCTGGCAGCTGTCAAAGTGACGCCATCATGGATTTTTTGTTTTTAAAAGTATTTGGGAAGGTATGGGAGACAGATCATTGGTTTCTTTGGCAAAGTCTCAGAATTTTGTTTGTAAAAGTCACCAGTATTGGTGGGGCAGCTCGGGGGAAGAAGCAGTACGGGGGTAACCGGTTGTATGGAGAAATGGTAGTACGGGGAAAACAGTAGTGAGGAGAAAATGGTATTACGGGAGAAACGGTTGTACGCGAAATGGTAGTACGGTGGAAACGG
>CM055406.1:70508795-70520688 GCA_029228625.1 Pseudolycoriella hygida | reverse complement strand
GTAAAAGGAAAATTCATTAGCTCGTGGCATTTTGTAAAGGAAAATTCATTCGCTCTCGTGTTATTTTGTAAAAGGAAAATTCATTTGCTCTCGTGGCATTTCGTAAAAGGAAAATTCTTTCGCTCGTGGCATTTTGTAAAAGGAAAATTCATTCGCTCTCGTGGCATTTTGTAAAAGGAAAATTCATTCGCTCTCGTGGCATTTCGTAAAAGGAAAATTCATTCGCTCGTGGCATTTAGTAAAAGGAATATTCATTCGCTCTCGTTGCATTTAGTAAAAGGAAAATTCATTCGCTCGTGGCATTTTGTAAAAGGAAAATTCATTCGCTCTCGTGCCCCAATTCTTGTTGTTTTGTCATCAGGTGACCTTCCCGCGTCGATTGCACCTTAAAAAACACAAAAATTGAAAAAAAAACAAAATTTGGATGACCCTGGGCGCCCAGGGAGACCTCCCTCTATCGACCCCACCCTCAAGCACCCCAATCCCAGCTGTTTCCGTATACTGCATTTTAGCCGTAACATTAACTTTAATATATAAGTTAACTATTATCTAGTTATTAATTATTGTCTACATTTTACTGACGTTTCATTAAAGAACAAATTGCTTAGTTCGATAATTTTGCAACCTTTTCGTCAAATGTGCCTGCGAATAGTCGTTTCCATATATTTTGGCTATTCGCCGGCGCCGGCGAATAGTCATTTTCATATATTTTGGCTATTCGCCGGCGCCGGCGAATAGTCATTTTCATATATTTTCGCTATTCGCCGGCGCCCGCGAATAGTCATTTTCATATATTTTGGCTATTCGCCGGCGCCGGCGAATAGTCACTTCGAATGTCTAATTATTTTCTTCAGTTTTCTCAATATTTTTTGAGGGTTTACTTCGACTGAGATCTGAGGAACGTTTTTTCGAATTTTAAAAAATTTTCAATAGATTTTCTTTTTTCTTTCACGAAACCGCACGGGTCTGCGTAGCCTCACAATGAAAGGAACGGAAATTATTTCTTCGTGAAAACTATGAAGTTATAACATAGTTATTTGTATCACATGGAACGGAACGGATGTCAAATGTAATAACATATGCATTTTATTATCCGGCAATTAGCATTCAACTTAATATAACTTTTGAACGAAAGCTCTAAGTCAGCTCGTAATAACAGCTAACTGTCAAAGCTATGTTAAAATGATGCAAAACGTATATTTAAAAAATTCATCAAAGTGGAATCCTACACTAGTGTATAATGATCCATTCCCAAATCCTTGACTGCTTGCTAAGGAAAATTATTTTTATATTTACAAACCGATGAAATTTCTTAACGCTTCTTCTTTCGTTTGTATATTTGCAATGTTTCTCAGTTTAGAAAACCTAACTCTGAATCGAAACTGTTGTTTATCAAAGATAAAGCGTGTTACTTTAAACGATGTTTTTCGTTATCTGAAAAATACCTTTCCAGTTTTCGTGCATACCAAAATAAAACTTACGACTGGTTCGATTTACTTTACACGTTGTCGCTAACTCCCTAAATATTGCGATCAATTCTGTGACATCTTTTTTGAAAACAATAATGTGATTTCTAAATTTAGTCAAATGTTATTGTCGCAAATGTTACATCATAACGGGTACTCCATCGACTGCTATCATGGAAAATTTTACCGATGAAAACCTACACTATTCTGAAAATTAAATTATGCAGAGATGAAGCTGAAGTTAGGCACTCGAGGTTGCGAATCGCATTGCAGAAATACAGAGGCGAAAAACGGAAATTTCTTTTCTGCAATTCAATGTCGAAATACGACAATTTTCAATACTGCTTTGAGTGCGGAAAAGGTCAACTTTTCCGCACTCAGATTTGAGTGAGTATTGAAAAGTTTTTCCAGCACTCAAATTTGAGTGTGGAAAAGTTTTTCTGCATTCAAATTTGAGTGCGGAAAAGTTTTTCAGCACTCAAATTTGAGTGTGAAAAAGTTTTTCAGCATTCAAATTTGAGTGCGGAAAATGAAAATTTTTTCAGCACTCAAATTTGAGTGCGGAAAAGTTTTTCAGCACTCAGATTTGAGCGCGGAAAAGTTTTTCAGCACTCAAATTTGAGTGCGGAAAAGTTTTTCAGCATTCAAATTTGAGTGCGGAAAATGAAAAGTTTTTCAGCACTCAAATATGAGTGCGGAAAAGTTTTTCAGCACTCAGATTTGAGTGCGGAAAAGTTTTTCAGCACTCAAATTTGAGTGCGGAAAAGTTTTTCAGCATTCAAATTTGAGTGCGGAAATGAAAAGTTTTTCAGCACTCAAATTTGAGTGCATAAAATTTTTTCGGCACTCAAATTTGAGTGCGGAAAAGTTTTTCAGCACTCAATTTTAATTGACATTAAAAATGCAATGAAAAGGAAATTGTGATCGAAATAGAAATTTTATTGTTTGGTTTTGTCTATTTCGGCATTGAATTGCAGAAAACGTTGTTCCTACTTCGTTTTGTAACTAGATTATTTCAGCACACGTCCTAAATAGTGTCCACACTCGCCTCTGGCTCGTGCGAACACTATTTAGGACTAATGCTGAAAAAACCTTAGTTACAAAACGAGGTAGGAAAATTATTATTTCACACTTGCATTTCTGCCAATCGCAATCGCAAAGTTATAAATACCGCTCATATTAAAAGCGATTCGAATGAATTGCGCACGGTTTGTATGACAAATTAAAATAATTTTATCAAATTGAGTTTTCAAACAACCTTACGCGATTTTTTCGCTTTTAGGCGGTATTTTTTATAACATTGCAGTTTGAAAATAAGATGCGCAGTGCAGTCGCCCCTTTTTCGCAGTTGTATTTCTGGGATGTGATTCACAATCGCGTAAGTTTAGCGGTAATTATATTGGGCTCGATAAAAATCGCTTACATTCAACTTGATAAAAGTATCCGTTAATTTTTATCGCGTTTAATATAACGAGGACCTTAAAGAGAAATGAAAAAATAATCAAAATTAGGTTTTTGTTGTAAGTGTCACCCGTTAGTTTCATACACATAAAGCTACAATATTATGTTTGCGTTAAATGTATAAAGGAAAGCTACTTTTTTACAAAAAAAAGCTGATGTATTTTTATCTTGTTAATAATGTATGTTAGCTTAACTTTATTATTCTGACATCTCCAAGAGTGGAAACAATACGCCTGAGTGCGACGTTGGTATTTGAGATAATACGAAAACAAGAAAAATAAAACTTATGTAAGGAAAGATATCAATTTCGAGGATTTGTCTTGAAAAAAAAAAAAATTCAGGATAATGATTTTGTAAGTTCACTGAAGAACTTTACTTATTTCGAAAGACTTTCGCGCTGACCGAATTATTATTTCTCAGAAATAATTCGGAATAAGTCGCCACTAGGCAAAATGGGATTATGGGGATAAAACACATTTTTTATCTTTTAAATTTCCCACGGCATTTTTCTTGTACGTAGCTTTGGGTTGCATGTCGTTCTGAGTATTTAAGTTTTCCTGAAAATCTTTTGTGATTTCGTCCGTTTGCGTGTCGAGTTAAATGCATATCTCTCTTTAAAAGTTTTTTTTTCAGGCAATTTCGATGTAGCAACATTTTCTAAACTCAACTGAAGAGATATATCCTCTTTGACAAATCACCAGTGTTTTTCGTTGCTTGGTATCTTGGCGGCTTATATCTGTTTTGCCAGTGCCAACGGTTTTTTCGTCTCGCTGCTCATGTCTGTAACTTAACTGTACTTGGCTAATTCCATCGGTACCGTCACTTGGGTAACGAATTTCATCTCTTTCACTCTTTCAATGTGGTTTATATTAACGTGAGGCAAAACACATTCGTTCCCCAGGTTACATGGTAGTGGCAATGTATGGGTTACCGATGGAATTAGCCACTTATGCACAACAGGCTCACTGGAGACTCACTGGGACCACAGTCCACTCACTTTAACCTATTTTACCGTCTTCTCAACCGATTGAAGGTCTTACACTCTCCAATAAGATCTGGCCACAGTTATCGTCTTCCATATAGTTTTGAAGTTTGTAAAGAAAAGTCTACACCAAGGCGGGTTGGCTTTTAGGGTGTTGACATAGAGTCAAAGCATTGTCGTGAAAAGTACTTCCTTACGTAGTTCTTTCTCTATGTTTAAATTCTGTTACAGTGTATGAGCGACCGAAAAATTTCAATCAACTCTTCGTATTTAAATGCATTGTTAGCACGGCTTTTTCATGAAGATAAAGCATTTCACACCTGGGGTATCAAATCTGTGCGTGTGCATATAATACGTCGTTCACGATATGTTGTTTAAATACCTGGGGGTCACCTTCGACATGGATAATTCACTTAAATGACAAGTTGAACAAAGCCATTGGTATCTTCTGGTTGTGTAGAAATGCCTTCGGAAGAATCTGGGGCCTCTCCCCCAGATGGATCTGCACAGTTGTTGTAAGACCAATGTTTTGTCATGGGTGCATGGTGGCCAAGGGTGCAGCTAGAAACAACAAAAAGAGACTAGACAAATTACAGAGACTAGCATGCTTGAGCATGACTGGAGTGAAAGTCACAACTGTCACAAGAGCACTAGAAGCACTTCTTTCTATCCCGCCGCTTGACTTATTTGTCAAATCCATAGACCTCTTTGTAAAAACTACGGTATTGCAATGAATGCAATGAATGTTGGGTACCGATCTCAACCAAAGGACACATGGAAATTTTGAACCTGATAAAGGATGAAACTCTTCTGATGAGGAGTGACCAGATATCGACAATGTTGATGCTGGATGACAAATTCAGGTGTGTCATACCGAGTAGGGATAAATGGATAGGTGAGGACAAAGTCTATCCCCTGGAAGATGGTCTAGTGAGCTACACAGACGGATCCAAGAAAGGAGGACTGTCCGGAGCTGGCTATATCAGTGAACAAATCGATATTGAAGGTTACATACCACTCGGCCTTTTTACCACTGTAAATGCAAGCGGAGCTCATAGCAATACTTGAACTGATCAGTACCGAGACTTTTGAAGAGTTTCAGCACAAAAGGCTTTATATTTGCTCGGATAGCCAGGCCTCAATTGAAGCACTGGATTCCTCCATCGTTAGTTAGGCAACGGTGCGCCTATGCAAGAAAGCTCTTAATCAGATAGCAAACAAGAGCAATGAAGTGACAATCCTGTGGGTGCCGTGTCACTCTGGTATCCAGGGTAATGAAAGGGCTGACGAATTAGCAGACAAGGGAGCAAGTGAACGCCCGATAGGGCCAGAACCCTTCTGCGGCATTTAAAAATCACGCATCGTAAAAAATTGGCTTATAAAACAACATGGGACTGCATGGCGCATGTGGAAATTATGTTTTTTTCCCGGTATCCAAATTCGAGTTCCCGATTTTTTCCGGTATCCGCTAAAATCAGGCTGAATTTCCCGATTTTGGTAACCAAATTTCCCGAATTTTTGCTTGATGCTTGGGAATGCAAGGCCTGTCTTTAATTTCCTTAAATTTATTTAAAAAATAGAAAAATTTCTCAAAAATATAGTTTGGAAAAGAGCTAACTTAATTGCTGAACAGAAAAGATAGCGCCGCAGGCGAAAATTTCATTTTTTTTTCGAATATCAATAGATTATGCAAGAAAAACTGATTTTTACAGGGCGGGCCGAGCTGCAGAGGAAAAATGCCTGGGATAAAAAATTTATTTTGAGGTCCAATATTATATAAATGATTATGAGCGGAGCGAGCGATTTTTTTAGACTTTCCTTGTAATTGTAATATTTTTCAAGCGCTCTCCACAGCAAATAACCAACCAAGTTCTCTATGCCTATACAATAATCCCAAACGAAGAGGAATAAAGTTAAGTTGAAACATTTATCTGTCTCATTCGCAAATTTACATTGTCGCGTAGTCGGCAAAGTTCGGTTGGGCTTACTTTTTGAATTTGATGAAGTAGATTACAAGCGCCGCAGGCGAAATTTTTTAGCCAAGGGGCTCTTTGCATGTAAGATAGTTAATAAAGTATCCGAATGTTTGTAGCGCCGCAGGTGAAAATTTTGAAAATTGTTTTTTTATCATTCTGGGCTCCACCTTCGCTTTCTGTATTCGGTCGTCACCCGGGACAGATAGATTTTATTAACGAACAAAACTAATTCGGTTTTGTAAAGTAGTAAATAAAATTTCCGAGAGGAGCGAGCGAATTTTTTTTTAGAATTTTTAGTTTTTCTCTGATGTTTAACTATTTCAACCTTTTAGCTATTTTCCGCTTTTTGTGACTTTAGTCATTTTCCGATTTTCAGCCCGGTTTTTTGCTATTTCTTGTTTTTCTGCCATATTCTGTTTTGCGTCATTTCAGTGATTTGCCTATTTTTAGTTATTTCCCGATTTTTAGTTATTTCCCGATTTTTAGTCATTTCCCGATTTTTAGTCATTTCCCGATTTTTAGTTATTTCCCGATTTTTAGTCATTTCCCGATTTTTAGTCATTTCCCGATTTTTAGTCATTTCCCGATTTTTATTCATTTCTCGATTTTTAGTCATTTCCCGATTTTTAGTTATTTCCCAATTTTTAGTCATTTCCCGATTTTTAGTCACCCGATTTTTAGTCATTTCCCGATTTTTAGTCATTTGCCGATAATATTCATTTCCCGATTTTTAGTAATTTCCCGATTTTCGACGCGTATTTTCGCGAAGTATTTAAATTTTCGTCTAATTTCCCGGTATCCTGTTTTTCGGCTCCCAAATTCCCCGGTATCTAGGATACCAGGATACCGCACTTTTTCCACATGCGCTGCATGGGAAAGGTACGATGAGGGGAAGCATACGAATTTTTTTTGTAAAAAACCTCTAAAGGAGTTCAGTGATTGCTTACTGAACCTTGATAGACCTAACATGGGGGCTCATGAAGTACTACCTACTGGAACGCGCGGGAAAGAATCCTTATATGGGCAATTCCACGGTCCGCTTCGTTCCCACGCTTGAAATTCTCAGTAGTTACAAAATGAAAGCAATAGAAAAGTTACTAATCTCTAGTTAAGGGATCAATACGTCTGATACACCATTTTCTATGAATATTTTTTCGTAACAACTGAGCATTTCGAGCGTGGGAACGGAGTTTTCGTGGAATGGCCCATATGTTTCGACAGTAAGGAAGCGATTAGGACACTTGTGTCACCAATCACGACTTCCAGGCTTGTGAAAGAGTGTAAAGATTACCTGGACCTAATGGGTCTGAACAACCAGATCAGTCTGGTCGGGGTGCCTGGACACTCGGGCGTGGAAGGGAATGAGAGAGCAGATGAGCTAGCAAAAGCTGGCTCTACAACTCCGACAAGTGGACTTGAACAACGCTTGCGGGTACCTCAATCACTGTGCATTAAAGCGCTACAGGACTGGGTGGAACGGAAACACGCGGAACGCTGGAAGGCGTATGAAGGGGCGCTCACACGAAGCGCTTTTTCCCGAGACCCAACGAGAAGTGGGCTAAAGATTTGCTCGGGATGGACCGGAATCGCATTATGAGGGTCGTAGGAGCGATTACCGGGCATTGTGGGCTACAAAAGTTGAGGCTCTCAGCGACTCCCAGATGTCACTGTGAATTGGAGGAGGAGACTGGCATGCACTTGATATGTGATTGCCCTAGTTTCCTTCAACTGAGGCGCAGAGTTCTGGGAGACTATATGGTACAACCTTTAGAGGTTGCTGCATCGGGACCTGTCACCCTGGACAGATTCCTAACGGCGACAAGAAGGCTGCCATGATTTAAATATGACCGGGAAGGAAACAAATGATCGACAGATCTGTGTTTCAAGATCAAGTATGTGATCGTCCCAAACTGATAAATCTAAAAGAAACATCAAGAGAGTTGTTGAAGTTCTGACAGGACACTGCGGACTCAACAAATATCTCAATGTTATAGGATATGTGGACAAACCCAAATGTGCCTGCGGCTACGGTGAGGAAACTGGTCTCCACGTCATCAGTGACTGCCTAAGATGCAGTAGCATTAGACAACGAATCTTGGGCAGACCAGAAAGAAGCCCACCTGACCTTACAATAGACGAATTGAAGGTCCAGGATTTGGCCTTTTTCCTTAAAAGGACAAAAAGGCTTGACTGGCATCACGAGAATAATAGATAAGCACTGATTTTAACACAACACAAACACACCTGGACTTGACACACAATCACATGGATATGACGCCTACATAACTTTTCATTTTTCAAAATATCTTTCTTTGTGAAACTGTATTGCTTTAATTATTTATTTTATCAATAAACGAAGAAAGGAGAGGGCAAGGGAACGAAGGACTAACAGTCTAGGTTCCTGTCAAATTTGTTTCGACCCCCCTCACACCTTCAATCTAATCTAATCTATTCTAGCACGGCTTTTTCATGAAGATAAAACATTTCACACCTTGGGGTTTATCAAATCTGTGCGTGTGCATATAATACGTCGGGTGACGTGACATTTCTCCGCCGCAAATAACGCCCGCCCGGACGTTAATAACGCCCGCCCGGGCGTTAATAACGCCCGCACTCCAGGCGCTAATAACGCCCGGGGTGTTAATAACGCCCGGGGTGTTAATAACGCCCGGGGCGCTAATAACGCTCGGGGTGTTATTAACGCCCGGGGTGTTATTAACGCCCGGGGTGTTATTAACGCCCGGGGTGTTATTAACGCCCGGGGTGTTATTAACACCCGCATTCCAGGCGCTAATAACGCCCCGGGTGTTAATAACGCCCGCACTCCGGGGCGTTATCTGCGGCGGAGAAATGTCCTGCCACCAATACGTCGTTCACTATATGTTGCAATACTTGACTTACACTCGCATTGGTACTCTTGGTACAGAAAATGACGCAGTTTACTTGCTTGAACATTTGACCCTATTGTTTGAGACATTTTCTTAATTAAGTAACTATGAAATATTTCGGAATTTGGTATCGTTGCTTATTTCCCGTTCTCGCAATTTTACAATAAGAAAAATTAAAACGACGTTGGTGTTACCTTGAACACACTTGGTTCATATATTATATAGATTAAGTCTACTGTCTATAAAAATATATGCGCCACGTATTTGTACGATGCTATAAGAAAAGTCAATTTTAATGAGCTTCCGTTCCGTTTTTCGTATAAATAGTGGATTATATACAACTGCGACGTGTATAAGCTTATGCAAACTTAATGTGATACCATTTTCATGAAGCAAGAAGAACGTTTTGAATCTCTTACATTTACGGTACATTTTACCAGTCTTGGCATCTACATGTTACAAAGATTACTTGATTTGTTTTCTCATATCAGAAAAGATGAGTTTTAAAATGAAGTTCAATAAAAATAAATTAAAATAGACTGAAAATCGTTAAAATAAAAATAGTAAAAACAGAAAAGAAAAGATAAAGAAAACAAGTACAAACCGAAATGCATTAAAACAAATCTCTTATTTCACCCCAAAGGCCAATTTTCTGACTTAAATTATCATTTCCATACCGACACCCGACAATCTGTTGTTGAGCTTTTCCTCGAAAGCATAAATGTATATTCGGTATACATTTAATTCAAGAGCTAAACAAACACGTAATACATACCCATTCCCATGTTGCTTTGTCCATTACAAAGTCTTTTCGTAAAAAGCTATTTTCCTAATTTATTCAAAATATGCTTTCGGTTTTCGCTATAACAATAACATTTTTCGTTTTTTTATATATTCATTAATATCCATTGTAATGTTATGTTGATTTTTGTTTTTCAGCCGCTGTTATGGACGAAATTAAGTTCAAGGTTTTAGGAACAAAGGAATATTTTTGCAATTCCTCTTCATCGAAACTCTGTCAATTTAGCATTTATAATGAAACTTTTCTAATGGTGCAGACCTTTGACATATTAAGCGTAGGCTGGCAGTCTTTAACCAAAGATGAACACAAATTGAATTGAATATGAAATGCGAAATGTTGGTAAATAGTCTGATCTTTTTTTTTTTTTTTTTTTTTTTTCTCACAGATTAAACTATTATTCTATCAGCCCTTGCGCTACTATTGCATGGGCTAGTATTTAACTGGTAAGTAATTTTAATAATTTGGCAGTAAAATTTTAATCTAAAAGAGTGGCACTAAAAATAATTTTCGGCACTAGAAATAATTATGGGCAGTAGGTTTTTGTAATTAATATTTTGGCAATAAATTTAATATTTCGACAGTAAATTTAATGTTTTGACAGTAAATTGTTGTTATCATTTTATTAATTGTATTATAGGATTGCATGTACTGTCAACAAAAATAATTACGTTAGCAGTAAAATTAATCGGCACAACAACGTGGCTATGGACTTACCTAACATTTTTTAAAGCGCATCATAATTCGCATTCGTAGCACTTCGTAAAAGGGATCATCAATCGCTTACGTAACATTTCGTAAAAGGGATCATCAGTCGTTTACGTAACATTTCGTAAAAGGGACCATCAGTCGGTTACCTAACACTTTTTAAAGCGTAACATAATTCGCATTCGTAGCATTTCGTAAAAGGGATCATCAGTCGCTTACGTAATATTTCGTAAAAGGGATCATCAGTCGTTTACGTAACATTTCGTAAAAGGGACCATCAGTCGGTTACCTAACATTTTTTAAAGCGTAACATAATTCGCATTCGTAGTATTTCGTAAAAGGGACCATCAGTCGCTTACGTAACATTTCGTAAAAAGGATCATCAGTCGGTTACCTAAGATTTTTTAAAGCGCAACATAATTCGCATTCGTAGCATTTCGTAAAAGGGATCATCAGTCGCTTACGAATCATTTTGTAAAAGGGATCATCAATTGGTTACATTTTTAAAGAGCGCAACATAATTCGCTTCGCATTCGTAGTATTTCGTGCAAGGGAGCATCAGTCGCTTACGTAACATTTCGTAATCATCAGTCGGTTACCCAACATTTTTTAAAGCGCAACATAATTCGCATTCGTAGCATTTCGTAAAAGGGATCATCAGTTGCTTACGTAACATTTCGTAAAAGGGATCATCAGTGGGTTACCTAACATTTTTTAAAGCGCAACATAATTCACATTCGTAGCATTTCGTAAAAGGGATCATCAGTTGCTTACGTAACATTTCGTAAAAGGGATAATCAGTCGCTTACCTAACATTTCGTAAAAGGAATCATCAGTGGCTTACCTAACATTTTTTAAAGCGCAACATAATTCACATTCGTAGTATTTCGTAAAAGGGATTATCAGTCTCTTACGTAACATTTCGTAAAAGGGATAATCAGTCGTAACATTTCGTAACATTTTGTAAAAGGGAGCGCACTTGCTTATTAAATATTACTGCCGTAATATAAAATTTACTGCCAAAGTGTTAAATTTACTGCCAAAATATTAAAGTTATTGCCAAAAATATTAAATTTATTGCCAAAAATATTAAATTTATCGCCAAAATATTAATTGCAAAAACTGTCCATAATTATTTCTACTGCCGAAAATTATTTTTATTGCCACTTTATTAAATTTACTGCTTTTGAATTAAAATTTTACTGCCATAAAATTAAATTTATTGCCTTATTAATTTGTAGTCCATTAAATGCCAATTTTTGAGACGGAAAATGAGAATTTATTGCATTATTCTCGGTATTTATCCGTCTAGAGGGATAAATTCCACTGTCTAGGGCGATAAATAACCAGCTAGACTAGAAATATTAAATTAAAAAAAAACCGTCCGTTTGAGAATCGAACACAGAACGCCCCGTGTTCCAATCAACGATGCTAACCACTACGCCACATGATCTTATTAAACACATGAATTGCGAATTTGTTTTCGAATGCACATGCGCATTTTTCATTGTTGTGTTTTAGTGTTTTATATAAATATATATATATATATATATATATATATATATATATATATATATATATATATATATATATATATATATATATATATATAT
>CM055406.1:70477804-70498468 GCA_029228625.1 Pseudolycoriella hygida | reverse complement strand
CTTAACTGCAAACTGCAGTAAAATTTGCTCTAAAATAATAATTTCAATAATTTTAGGAAGAAGGTCACTGTTACATGTACTGGGAAAGTGAAATATGCGAAACGACAAACTTCCAGGCTATTCGGTTAAAATGCGGGAATTGCGAATGCGAAAATAATGTTGATGAAATGTGACGGCAGCGCTTCAAAAACTTTATCCCATCAATCTAAAGTTACTCTTCTGCTATGTACAATTAGTAGAACCATTTCCATTTTTCCCTTCAAATATTTAAACTGTGAAGTCCTTTTTCCATCATTAACTTTTCGCAAACGTGAAAATCGATTGCTTAATTAAGTTGTAGCGAGGTAGCTGGCGTGATTTTATACAAAATTTCCTGTTGCTGTTAAAAATCAGTTGACATGAATTGACTATACAGACCCTCAATGTTAAAATATTCAATTATAATTATCCGACCATTGACCTAGACGTAAGCTTACAAATAACGAAAGGCTTAACAAACCGAATCAAACATTATTCCCTTGACTGAAAGTTAAGGGTCTTACACCAGAAAATACCGAAAAATGTCTGTTACCACACCACTATGTGTATGAACGAAATGTTATGAAAAACGTTAAATGTCTGTTACCATTTTTCGTTGTGCGCACGATAACTTGAGTAATTCTTAACCGATTTTCAAAATTATTTTTTCAATCGACGCAGAATCACATTCCTCAGGATAAGTTCGAAGATGGGCTATGTGGGACCAAGGATATGGAAGTTATTCATCAAAAACACTAACTTGGGCTGGAGTAGTTGAAAAGTAGTAGAACGATTTAACCATAAAGTAAAAAAGTAATAGAATAAAATAATTTGATTTTTGGCTGATTGCTCAGTGTGTGACGTTTTCGTAAGCTTTGTGGGAAGACGACCTTTGACCATCGCGATGTTACTGTGGTGGCACGATGCTATGGTGGCAAAAGTTGAACTATCGCAAAATATCGTGGCTATAATTGAACTATTGTAACAAGTTTAACTATCGTGGCGATAGTTGAACTATCGTAACTATCGTGCGATAGTTGAACTATTGAAACTATCGTGCGATAGTTGAACTATCGTAACTATCGCGCGATAGTTGAACTATCGTAACTATCGTGCGATAGTTGAACTATCGTAACTATCGTGCGATAGTTGAACTATCGTAACTCTCATCGGATAGTTGAAATATCGTGCGATAGTTCAACTATCAAAACTATCGTACGATAAACGAACTATCGTAACTATCGTGCGATAGTTGAAATATCGTAACTATCGTGGGATAGTTGAACTATAGTAACTATCGTGCGATAGTTGAACTATCGTGCGATAGTTGAACTATCGTAACCATCATGCGATAGTTGAACTATCGTAACTATTGTGCGATAGTTGAACTATCGTAACTATTGTGAGATAGTTGAACTATCGTTTCTATTGTGTGATAGTTGGACCATTGTAACTATCGTGCGATAGTTTATCTATCGAAGCTACCGTGCGATAGTTGAATTATCATAGCTATAATGCGATAGCTGAACTAACGTAACTATCGTGCGATAGCTGAACTATAATTCAAAAGGTGAACCATCGTAATATAGTTGAATTACCGTAACTATCGCGAACTGTAGTGGCGATAGTTGAACTATCGCGAACTATTGTGACGATAGTTGAACTACAATTAATTTCACTCGAACGATTACGGACCTCGCTTCGCTCGGCCTGCAAACCTCACACTATCGCCATGATAGTTCAACTATCCTGGCGATAGTTCAACTATCGTGACGATAGTTAAACTATCGTGGCGATAGTTAAAATATCATTGCGATAGTTCAACTATCGTGGCGATAAATCAACTATCGTGCCGATAGTTAAACTATCGTGGCGATAAATCAACTATCGTGCCGATAGTTAAACTATCGTGGCGATAAATCAACTATCGTGCCGATAGTTGATCGTACGAGTGAAATTAATTGTACGGGAATAGAATTTAGTTGATCAATTAAAAAACTTTTACCAATACTTCTGTAAAGTTTGTGGTAAGAGCGAAGCGAGGGTGGTAGTCGCACGAGTTGATTTATTTGTATACGAATAGAATTTAATAGCTAAATTACAGAACTTTTACGAATGTGAAGTTTGCGGGCCGAGCGAGGCGAGGGCCGTAATCGCACGAGTTAAGTTAATTGTTCGAGAAAAGAGTTTAGTTGATAATTGAAAAACTTTTACCATGGCTAGTGTAAAATTTGCGGAAGAGCCGTAGTCGTACGAGTTAAATTATTTGTTCGCGAATAGAATTAAATAGCTAAATGATAGTTAGCGAGTGCGAAGTTTGCGGGCCGAGCGAAGCGAGGGCCGTAATCGCACGAGTTATGTTAATTGTTTGCGAAAAGAATTTAGTTCCTCAAAATTGATTTTACAAAACACGACACGCACTTAACACACAAAAAAAGTCTAAGAAAGAGAGTATGAATAACAGGTATAGTTTCTTTCGTGATCGAAAGAATTTTGAAATCGATAAAAAGACAAATTAAAAATATAAACAATCATAATTTTACCGTAGTGTAGAACCATTTTATGTTGTAAATAACATTTATAATCTGAAATAATTCGATGACCCAAGTCAATTATTCATGCATTGTGGAATTTTTGAAACGTTAATTGTATAACTATCCCAAACCTACCTATCAACTAAAAGTAGTATTCAAAATACGTATTTTCTATAAGAATCAATTTTCTCGGAAGTCTCACAAATTGTTTTTGCGAATTTTTAAATCTATCTCATAGCTACTGTCACCGACACCATGCAAACTTTTCAATTTCAATTTTTGTAACTTTCATTTATTTATTTTAATAGAATGATCGTCGTTTGTAACAAGTTTAAAGAATACCAATAAATAATGTTGAAATTTGGTTGTAGTCTCACAAGTTCTTGTCTTTATCACAAAATGGCGAATAACCAGTCAAGGGACCTGACCCACCCTAGAGGTGGGACCTAGTATTATGTAGCATTAATTGTGTGGTCTTTATGTTATATTTTCGATTCTTTTCTAAATAACTTACCCCAATTTTATTGACGGTCATTACAATAGACTTTTGTGACAAAGTCATTTATCATAATTTTCAAATCAATACCCAAATTTGGAGTAACTTCAGTATAATTGACTTTGTAATAAAACGTATGTATGAAGTTGGTTTGCATATTTATAATGGAAAATGGAATGCTTTGGACATTGCAATTCAATAATGGAATTGACATTCGACTGTGACATTGCTAAACGATTTCCGATTTGTCACATATCGAAAATTTATAACAAACAGATAATTCTATTGGATTTTTTTCTTCGATTTTTTGCATTTTATGGCTCGCTGATTCCATATAAACATTAGATTTTTCAGCACATTTTGCATTAGATCTGATTTTAGTTTTGTCTCTCGCTCCTGTACACTGGTAAAGATATGACACAGTATACACTCTTTTAAATATTTCCTTGACATAATGGCCATTGATGGCATCATACGTCATGTCATTTAAGCCAAATTATGTGTGAGATTTAAAATGTTTCATTTGATGGTCTAGTTCTGTAAAAAGTTCTAGTTATAGCAGTTATAGCGCCATAAAAATCTCGATTATGACTTATCGAGGCACTTAAATGGCCTATATTGTAGAAACCATTGTCATGGGTAAAGAAAAGTAGCGATAATGTACTGTTGAAGAATTAAACGAAACAATATTTATGACGTCATAACTTTTGGTTTTGTGACGTCGTATCTTTGGCGTCATTTTTGTGACGTTATAATTGTGATGGTTCTCAGACGGTCGGACGGACGGACAGTAAAAAAAAAGAAAAAGAAAAGCTTTTCTATAAGACGGAATAATATTAGGATTGAAGACTCTGAAGTTTCCAATGTTTTTAATGAATACTTTTCAATGGCGGGTCAGTCCTTGGCCGAGAAGATACCACGAAGGGTAAATGATGATATAAATATTTTTGGCACATTAAAAGATAGCAATAGGTCAATCTTTCTTCACCCTGTAACGAGTACCGATGTTGATTCATTGATTTTATCCCTGAATGTCAGTAAAGCTCCTGGCTATGATGACATTTCTGTTACTTCCCTTAAGTGTTGTATAGAAAATGTTTCTCATTTTCTTGCTGATATCTACAACGTTTCAATTGCTACAGGCTCTTACCCAAATTCTTTGAAAATTTCGAAAGTCACGCCAGTTCACAAGTCTGAGGATTCCACAAATGTAAAAAATTATAGACCTATTTCTATCCTACCTGTAGTTAATAAAATTTTCGAAAAATTAATTTATAGTAACGTGTATGATTTCCTTGTTTCTCAAAGGTTTTTCTATAATAAACAGTATGGTTTTAGGTTGAAAAGTGGTACACATATTGCCCTCTTTTTTTAGACCTGGCCAAGGCGTTTGATACTGTTAATCATGTACTTCTGTTAAGGAAATTGTATTGTGCCGGGATAAGAGGTGTGGCTCTCAATTTGTTGAGAAGTTATTTGTCTGATAGGTGGCAATATGTGTCTGCCAATGGAATTGATAGTCCAAGATTGCCTATGTCAATTGGGGTCCCGCAAGGAAGCGTTTTGGGACCTTCATTGTTCCTAATTTTTGTTAATGATTTATATAAACTGCCCTTACGATCACGACCTAATCTGTTTGCAGACGATACATGTATGTTTACTTCTTCTACATGTATTGAAACAAACGTATCTAACTTGAATGAGGACTTGAGAATAATATCTGAATATTTTAATGTTAATAAACTGACACTTAACTTAGCTAAAAGTAAAGTGGTCCATTTTAGGTCTAGTGGTAAAATCCTTAGAAATGTACCGGTGATTCAATTTAATGGTGAGAATATTAATTCTGTTAAGACAATTAAGTATTTGGGAGTTATCCTTGATGAGCATCTAAACTGGAATTGTCATATAACGGGAGTACTGAACAAACTATCCAGTCAGATCGGGATACTCAGAAAACTGAAGAGGTTTGTTCCGGTTAAGATCCTCAAGATGCTGTATTTTTCGCTGCTCCACTCTCGCCTTACATATTGCGTAGGTGTATGGGGTAGCGCTAATATTTCTCTCATCAAAAATCTTGAAGGACTACAAAGAGTCGCGCTAAAAGTAGCTCATAAATTGCCCATCCTTTTTCCGACGCAACGCTTATTTTCTGATTTTTGCTCTAACATACTACCCGTACGGGGGTTGTATGAGTATGCAGTTTGTAAGTTTGTATTTTCATCAATCCATGACCTCAACCATCACACGATCCTGTTTATTAAACCTACCCATCGGTACCCTACAACTGCGTCAAGGTTGCTCAGGCTTCCTTATGTTCGTACTAAGCTAAGTAAACGTAGCGTGCTATTTTCTGGGTCTAGTTTATTTAATAAATTACCGGTGGTTGTTCGTGAGTCACACACATTATCTGGTTTTTGTCGGCTGCTAAAGTCCAAGCTGATGGCCTCTAGCCTTTAGCTGTGAGTGCTTCAATTGCTCAACCCTGACCTACATATTTCCATTATATGGATTAGCATATTATCCAGTACTTATAACTATTTCTTCTCGTCTTTTCCTTTATTGATTCATTGATTTACTAAATTTTCCACTTTTTTTTCTCTCTCTTCATATAAGCCTGATTTTTTTTATTGTTTTTTTTTTTTTTGATGTAAAGAGTTTCTTTCGAATTAACTTTGTTAAAATAGAACTCTTTTGATTTTAATACGCTTGCTTATCTTGTATAAAATATTTGATTTTTCTTTATAGCTAGATTTACATTTTTTGTCTTTTTTGTACACGATAAGTATGTATTCTGATGTTATACAAAAAAATATATGAATATGAGTAAGGGTGAAAACATAAAGTAGCTATCGCTACTTTCTAAATATTAATATAGTATGTGCATGGGAATGGATGGACATTTTAAGATTTAAACATATGGAAAAACCCAGACGTATGAATTGAAAGGGACCCTTTTTTCAGAATACATTTTTCAAAGTTCTTCAAAAGAGCCAAAATTAAATGTTTCAAGTTTTTTAAAGCTATCAGGATTTAAACGACCCACAGAAATTAACTACCCTCTCGAGGTACGAAACACGCGTTCTTTAAAATCAGGGTGGCGCAAACCACGCTAAAAAACACGAAATTTTTGTCGTAGACTAAGTAGCATATATGGAGGACCTTTTCGACTTCCCCCTTTGCGACGTATTACCCGAAAAGTATTTTTCCCAGACTTTAAGGAGAAGAGTCTTTCCACTCATTAAAATCGGCTCAGTGGATCTGGAGATATGACCTCTAGAAAATGTTCATTTTCCATACAAAATGTGCTCTTCCATAGAAACCAAAGTTAATGCTTTCATCCTTCGTTAGTTAGCGACTGCCAAAGCTATTTGTATTAGAGATGAGCGGGCGGGAGGGAATTTTAAATTATGTCCCTGCCCGATAGGGAATGAGCCGGTCAGAGCACAAAATTTAGAGGCATGTTTTGAGGCGGGCAATTTTTTTAACTTTTGGGCTAGGGTGGGGCGAGCTCGGGTATAAATTTAACGGGCGATATGCCCGACTTAAAATTTTAATAACCAAATTCACATAGAGAGAACACACGAAAATTATCTTCATTTGTATATTTATGAGAGAGATTACCTTTACGGGCACATTTCGGGACAGGGACCAGGCGGGCTCGAGCACAAATTTCACGGGCACAATTTGGGGCTGGGCGGGTATTTTTTTTTTAATTTTGGCTATGATAGGGCGGGCACGGGCAGCAAAATATGGTTCCCTCTCATCTCTAATTTGTATGAAAAACAACTTTTTTCGAATTTTCTCGAAAACGGATCGATATCCAAAATGGAGACAATACACTCAGGGTTAGAGTAAGAAATGTTTCATACAAAACTTCAACAGCTGTAACCATTTCCGTTACACTTCGCTAGTCCAAAAAATACCTCTAACCGAGACAAATAGATACGTCGGTACTTTGTCCATCAGCATATCAAGGTGCATGACTCGACTGAAGATTGGCACTAGATGCCGAAATGTTGATCTCTTCTAATTATCGCCATGAAGCAACTGTTCTAGATGTGTTAATATCTGAGCGTCATGTCAATGACAAAATAATTCAAATAAGAGCTTACACGTTCATAGTAAAAGTAATACGTAATCAGTTGTATCCTAAGAAGGCTCGATATCGTTTTCAGAAATTTTATAGGGAGCTTTTGCTGGGGATTCTACGCCAAATGAAATTTTCAAGCTCCCATGCAAATTCCATATAAAATCATATTTGTTATGTGTTTGTGTATGTAATGAGTTGTACATTTTGTATGGGATTGTTTTCTCGTACGAGATCTAGATAGATAAGAGGTTTGGTGTCAAAGGGAAAGTTGTAGGGTTGTGTACGTAGTGTTTGACCTTTCACTACAAATTTTACCACAACCTTTTCCCAAGTCCCAAGATTTTCCAAAGTTATGGACAAAAAATACATAGAGCCTTAGCAGAGACTCGATTTTAGTGCCCTAGCTAGATTAGAGTGGGTGGACTGAAGTCCTGCACCTAAGCCTCCAATGGGCCTGTTGTGCATATAGGACTCAAATTCAAAAAAGTTTCTTCCATAAATTGTCGGCTATGCTCAGGTGTTTCAAACAAAAAAAAAGTTATGACAATCGGAAAAGATTTTCCCGAGTTATGTACAAAAAACACAGAGAGCCCTAGCAGAGACTCGTTTTTAGTGCCTCAGCTAAGTCCAAGAACAAAAATTCAAAAATGTTTCTTCTATAAATTGTCGAACTCTAGGATGTGGGATACTTTGTGAAGGTTTTTGAAGCGATACAGCGCTAAGAATAGTGCTACAAAACACGAAAATAAAATGGCTAAAATACACTCCGAAAGTGTCTAAAATGTGTCCGAACTGTACGAAATTGGATTCATTAGAAAGGTTTCATTTAAGCATATGGAATCCTACGAAATTCGAGGAAACTGAAAGGTCTTGGGTGTAAATTTGGTCAAAACAGCGCTGAAAAGTAAATTTTTCATTAAACTATGCTTTTATATGCCTAACTTTAGCCGATTTAGGCGTGTTTTAGTTCGTTGGAAACAGAAAGAGAAGCTCTATGATCTGGGATGCTCTGTAAAATGATTTTAGAGCGCTACAGCGCCGCAAATAACGCTACAAGTATCGAAAATATCTTCAAATAGTATCGAACAAGTGTTCAAATGGTACGAAAGTGGGTTAGAAATCTCGTATACGCATATCAAATCCTATTGTAAACTTGAGGAACCTGCAAATTTAGTTGAAAATTTAGGCAATATAGTGCTGCAAACAGCCTTTTTTGGTGTTTTTTGATGGTTTTTCCTCGAAACTGCATCTGTAAGTGTCCGAATCAGTATATAGTTGGGCATTTTCGGTTTGTTCAAACTCCACAAAATTTGAAAAATCTAGAAAACTAAAAAAGGATAAATGCCGACTTTCCTGTCTTCTCCCATTTAGCATCATATAAAAATGGCTTTAACTCAATGAATTGACATTTTTTCATGCATTTGTACACAATTTGAACATAATTCTGAAATTGTTTAGCCAAAGTATATATGTGTGACTCGCCGGAAAAAGATTTTTCAAAAATTCAAAGCTACTTATAAATATTTGAGCAAGTAGCGGTGTAAGTGACAATGAATAAAGTTAAAAAAAAATTCGGAAGAATGTTTTATGGAGAGTGTAAAAGAAACAACTAGATGTTGTAGTTTTGACTCTCCAAAACAGAGTGATTTATTTGGTACAAAATTCTTTCTTATATACTAATTCGTACAATACACTAGTCCGACACATGTAATACAAATGCTTTACAAACGATAGAAATTGTTCAATAGCATTGTGAACAATTTGCATTGAACCCTTTAGCATACTGTATTGTAAAATAATATACATAATCAAATTGAGAAACAATTTGTATTGTGTCATTTTTATCATAATTGAAAATGATAAAAATGAATAATTATTTTCTAAGGAACTTTCTCGGAACTGAACAGAATGTTCAGCCGGAATGGCGCGCGGTCAGAATGGTGTGCCGATTCTGATGAGCGGAACGCGCGATGAAAATAATATATGAAATATGAATATATGTGATGACATGGTCACCACAGTTTCCAACCTAGCACTGAAAAAAACAACTCGATAGCGTAGTGGTTAACACGTCTGCTTGCTACTACGAGATTGAGTTGCCAGTGCGTTGGTTCGAAACTCAACCGCAGACGGATTTGTACCGATTGTTAGATTTGTAAACAAAACAAAACTGATTGAATCGTTCAAGTCAAGTGAAGTTGAGTGTAGTGCCATCGTACGGCTTACCGGAAAAGGCATTGTTGGGAGAACCGGTATTCTACTCCTACTAGTTTCGCTCCTCTATACATCTCATAGATGGCACTGGGTTTGTCGCACAGCTTACCACTGGCACAGTAAAACTTTCCGGTAATTCTCTTTCGAGAATTTACTCAAAATCATTTCTGCACTGTGTCTACCCCGTACAATGGAAAATTGGTCACGTGACTCCAATCTACAAATCGGGAGGGAAAGCTGACATCAACAACTATCGTGGCGTTTCCGTCTCACCGAATTTTGCGAAGGTCTTGGAAATCTTAGTGTTCGATCAAATTAGATTTTACATTGTACCTCAAATAACACTTACGCAGCATGGTTT
Source organism: Pseudolycoriella hygida (assembly GCA_029228625.1). Taxonomy (NCBI): domain Eukaryota; kingdom Metazoa; phylum Arthropoda; class Insecta; order Diptera; family Sciaridae; genus Pseudolycoriella; species Pseudolycoriella hygida. The sequence continues at coordinate 70,488,752 of CM055406.1, read as the reverse complement.
TCTTCCCAGTAGGAGAGTAGAATTACACTTGATGGAGCTTTCTATATTGGTCTATGACGCATTCGAGAACGACCACCAGACGGATGTTTTTTCGCAGATATTTGCAAAGCATTTGATGTGATACGTTCAACGCGCTTAATAAGGAAGCTATCAGATGATAAATACCGCTTGAGCAACTCCCTGCTTTTTTGGTTCCGTTGTTTCTTCCGTGATCGTAAACAATTAGTTAAAATTAACTCCAGCAAATCCATTCAGTTTGATGTTCTTTCCGGTGTCGGCCAGGGGTCAATATTGGGACCATTGAGTTTCCTGGTATACTTTAACGACTCCGATTCGAAACTTGAAACCACCAGGGACATTAATTTTGCAGACGACAAGAAAATCGTTCAAAACAACATCTCGTCTGAAGATGACACATGCATTCTTCAGTCATCCATAAACTACTTTTTCAACTGGTGCACTGAGAACGATTTTGAACTCAACGAAAGTAAATGCAAAGTTATGACGATCTCACGGAAACGCTCTCCTATTCTTACAGAATACACCCTGAATGGCAAACCAATAAATCGTGTGTTTAACACCAAGGACCTAGGTGTTACATACGACAATAAGATGACGTTCATCGATCACAACGAGCTAGCAACCAAGAAGGGCATGTCAATGCTGTCTTTCGTTAAGCGACAATGCTATGGCCGATTCAACGTTGACACAGCTAAAATGTTGTACTCAGCAATAGTTCGATCGCACTTGGAATCTGCTAGTACAGTTTGGGCTCCTTTCCACAACGTGCATATTCAATCACTGGAAAGTGTACATGTACAACGACAATTCGTTTTATACGGCAAGCGAAGATAGCTACCGTTTACTACCATACATGGATCGCTGCGAGGAGCTGAACCTGACATCGTTGTTAAGACGCCGTACAAATTCTGCGGTTTTTTTTCATACATGACATCTTGACGGGCAAAATCAATTCTAGATTTCTCCGAGAAAATATTTCTCTAAATGATGGAAGACGAACACTGAGAAACCCTGCAATGATAAGACTAAAGCCATCCAAACACGACTACACTCTCTACTCGCCGTTCAATTTTGCAGCACGTCTTTTTAACTTCGCTGCCGCCCACGTTGATCCATCACTACCGACCATGAAATTTCGTGCTGCGGTGCGTGAATTAGATGACGCTATTTTCGGAAGTTTCGGCAATGTAACCGCTTAACTTTATATTTTGACTTTTATTTAATAATTTGTTTTTTAATGACAACATCGTTATGGCTTTCAAATTTTTGACGTAATTTTGACCACTGACTCTCCCGGTGCCCGGGGATGTAATTTACGACAACGCCAAGTTGGCTTACTTTTGATAAATCTTTATTTTTTTTTTTTGTTTTTTGTTATTTAATTTGTTCTTAATTTATTTATCTATTTATTCGATTTTCATTTATTTATTTTTTTTTTACCTATTTGATTTTCGATTTTGCCTTTGTTTCGCATTTTTTGTATTTTTGTACTTTATTGGAACTATGTATTTTGTATTTTTTGTATTTTATGGTTTTTAATGAGGGCTATGTCTGCTGACATAGCTACTCTTTTACCATGTAATGTCGGCTAGGAAATAGTAGACAATAAAAGCATTATTCATTCATTCATGAAAGGATCTCAAAAAATAGAACCACAAACAGCGAAACTAGTAAATAATGATCTAGCTTCTAACCCTTCATGGGTTGTAAGGCAGATTATTATTATTATTACTGAAAAAAAATTCATCTGTTTCAGGAAGTTTTACGGGAATCTGTATCTGTACAAATCTTATCTTAGTAATAATTCAATGTGTTATGACTAGAAAGTATGTGTAGTCAACTTTCTAAAGGATTTTCTAAATCGAAATTGGACCACAATATTAACGTTATTTGTGGGCGCGGAGAGAAGTAGCAAATTTTTGTAAGTTTAAAGAAAAAGGCAAACATAGAAGGGACCCGTGCGTATCAGAATAGATGCGGAAAACAGAGTTGATGTTACGAAAAGACTGGAACGTATTTAAGTAAATATTGCGTTCATTTTGTCTACAACATAGCAAAAAACTTTTTTTTGGGCTAGGGCCGACCTAGGGCCTTAAGTAGAGGCCTCGGATACATACTTCCATAAACAAAAATGTTTCCCTCAATTTGCTCTGCAACATAGCAAAAAACATTTTTTTATGTTTTTTTTAGATTTTTCAGGTTGGGACGACTCTTTGTTGAGTCTTGAAACACAGGTCTATTGATCCTTTGTTTCTCTCCCGTTCATCATGTAAATCTTTCGAACCTGCCCGTACCAGCCAGAAACTTGTCAAGGACAAGCGGTCCCAGCTTTAGCACATCCAGAGGTCTAACCACATGACCACCCAGAGTCCCGAGTCTCAGTTGAGAAAAATTTGGACATTCACAAATTATGTGATATCTAGTTTCGTTACTAAAGCCACAGGTACATTTGGGATCGCTAACGATTCCCATTTTTGACAAATGACTGTTTAGACCACAGTGCCCGGTTATCGCTCCCACCACTCTTCTTATGCGACTCCGGTCCATGTTCAGCAGTGCATTTGTCCATTTGCAGTTGGGCACTGGTAGGAACTGCTTCGTATGCAGTGCTCCACCATATTTGTGCCAACGCTTTATTCCCTATGAACGCACCCATTCCTTTACGAGTTTTTTACACTCTGACTGTGATACAGGAATGAACGGTTCAGGTCCACAAATGGCAGATGTAGTACCTAGCTTCGCTAGTTCATCCGCTCTTTCACTTCCCTCAATTCCAGAGTGTCCCGGCACCCAAGCAACCGTCACCTGATTTCTCCGGCCCAGTCGGCTTAGTGTACCTTTGAACTCCTTCATTAGTTTGGATGTGGTAACAGGCGACATAATCGCTCTGATCATCTCTTCGCTGTCAGACAGGATTGTGACTTTTTCACTTACCGTTTCTGGTCCCAAAGTGCTTTCCAATCCTTTCATTGCTGCGAATGTTTCTGCCTGAAGTATGCTGGCGAAGTTTCCTAAGTGGAAGAACTCTTCTTTCATAGGTTCCAGAGTTAATACCCCAGCCCCTACTCCATTAGAGTTTTTTGATCCATCTGTGAAGCAAATGAGTCCATCAGAAGACAGACTGTTGTTAGGGCCGACCTTAAGACCGACATGAGGCCCACTTGAGCCCGAAGCACAGGCAAAAATTCTTCTATAACTTCTCGGCCGTGCCGAGATCTTTCAAACAAAAAAAAGTTCTTGAAAATCGGAAGAGATTTACTCGAGTTATGTACAAAAAACACGTGAGGCCCTAACAAAGACTCTTTCTTAGTGCCCTAGCTAAGTCCAAAGACTCAAATCGAAAATTGTTTCTTCCACAAATTGTCGGTCATGCCCAGATCTTTCAAACAAAAAAAAAATTGAAAATCGGTAAAAATTTACTCAAGTTATGTACAAAAAACACATAGAGCCCTAACAGAGACTCGTTTTTAGTGCCCTAGCTAAGTCCAAGGACTCAAATTAAAAAAAGTTTCTTCCATAAATTGTCGGCCATGCTCAGATCTTTCAAACAAATAAAAATTTATGAAAATCAGAAAAGATTTACTCGAGTTATGTGCAAAAGACCAAAACCCACTTGGGCCGACAGTGCCCAGATTCAATCCCATAAAATATTTTTCAACTACCTTTCAGGAAAAAAAAAGTTTTTGAAATCGGTCAAGATTTACTCAAGTTATCGTGTTGACGGACAGACAGACCGACAGACGGACATTGTTTTTTTCGCTGATTTGTCATCTGGAGGCAACAAAAAAAGTTTCCCTCTTACTCCTGGGTTCGAATTCACAATGTAACAAACGTGGTAGTAAACGCATCAGACCTACGTACTTCGTACGGGTCTAACAAATCTATAAAAGAGCTGTTATTGTTGAATAGACTCAAATAATCCAATTCTATAACTTGGGAGAATAAAGTTGCAATTATCAAAATGAGCCGAGTATAGGTGCTTTTATTAATAATTTAAAAATTGTATAGAATTTCAATTGTTTTCCGCAGCTCCCAGCGAATTATTATCCATTTAAGGGATTGACTTTAAAAGTATAATTAAAATTTAAAATAATGTTAGTTGAAAATAGAAAAAAAATTTAGATTTAAAGTAATTAAAATTTAAAGTTATTTAATTAATCAATTGATACGTGTGTAGGAAATATAGTCCTTTAATTAGTAAAATATTTGTTTCACTGTATAGCAGATATGATGGATGTGATTATCGTTTATATGATTATATTATTAAATGATTACTAGTCGAACCCCCGCCCCTAGGGGCTACGCAGGCTTTATCATTTTCGCTTTAACATTAAAGGGTAGGTTACGTAGTCGAAACCCCCGCCCCTAGGGGCTATGCAGGCTTTATCATTTTCGCGTGTTGTCTATTCAGAGAGCCAAAACATATTTTTTTTCGTTTTAAATAATGATGCGTAATGTTTCATGTCATTATATCACTTCATTGATATTACCGCTAATAATACTAAAATCGAAGTGGGCGAGAAAGGTACTATAAATCAAATACTTTCTTTGCCGCAAAATTACTCCACTTCCCCATTATACCACTTCCCCCGTATTCCACTTCCTCCGTGGAACGTATGCAACGTTCCCCGTATTCCACTCACCCCGTATTCAACGTTCGCCGTATTCAACTTTCCCCGAATTCTATTTGCTCGTATTCCACTCCCCCGTATTCCACTTCCCGCGTATTCCACTTCCCCCGTATTCCAAGTTCCCCTTATACCACTTCCCCGTATCCCACTTCTTCCGTGGAACGTATGCAACGTTCACCGTTTTCCACCTCCGCCGTATTCCACTTCCCCCGTATCTCACGTTCACCGTATGCAAAGTTCACCGTATTCAACTTTCCCCGTATGCCAAGTTCCCCGTATTCCAAGTTCCCCGTATTCCAAGTTCCCCGTATACCACTTCCCCCCTGTTCCACGTTCACCGTATGCAACGTTCCCCGTATTAAACTTTCCCCGTATTCAACGTTCACCGTATTCCACGTACACCGTATGCAACGTTCCCTGTATTCCACGTCACCCGTATTCTACTTCCCCCGTATTCCACTTCCCCCATATTCAACGTTCACCTTATTCCACTTACCCCGTATTCAACGTTCCCCGTATTTCAAGTTCCCCGTATTCAGCGTTGCACTTGCTATGTATTCTACTCTGACACTTCCCCGACCAAATCTCTAAGACGACATCTTGACTGACTTTTGGCCGATTTTCAATTTCGACCCTTTCTTGACCCATAACTCCCTTATTTCAGAACAATATCCCACCTCGGAACATGTTTTCTTGACGTTTTGCACCATACCCGACAACATATCAAAAAGTATTTTTTTTTTTCTTCGCCAGTGTAAACGCAATTAAACGCAAAAATAACGGGATCGTGACAGACAGACTTACAAATATATAAATAGACGAATAGACACATAAATAGACGCATAAATAGACAGATAAACAGACGGACATTAGACGTTTATTATTAGTAATCGTGACACTTTGTGTAAATCACAACTTTCACTTCAACTTTTACTACGAATTCGTTTACCTCCATAGAAACTTTTCATCAGGGACACATTAAAAATCATTTTCCGACTTTTCGACAATTTAGTTTATTGGACCACATTGTACAACAGCTTTACTATTTGATGCGTTTAGATTAAGAATAGCCTCGACTTTCGGGAAAAATCTTTAGATGAAGGGAAATGTTTCTCAAAGGTATCCCTTGGAGAAGAATTACTTAAAAAGTATGCTTGAACATTTTTGTTCAATTTCTTTGTATACAAAAAGAATTAGCGTCATCGTTACTTAGTAAACCAGTGCAATATTGTACTACATACAATCAAGAGTTATTTTGCTACAAACAATAAAGGCTAAATTGAAATTAATGAAACGAATCACAAATATTCTTTCGAAAAAAGTACCCCAATGAGCATAAATATTCACTTAATATGTTGTCGAAATTAGTAACATTTAAGTTTTAACGGTCCTCAGCCGTTTTAATGCCTTCCCGTAAATATTTTCATCTAAACAAATCGTAAACAGAGGCAAATAAAATCCATAGCCTCTGATACGATAACATTATGTAGCAGTGTGTGTGATCTATTAATCATTGATGACAAACAAGGATTTTATATAAATCATTTTTGATGTTGCCTTTGTTTCGATGTAATTCTTTAAGAAGTGGCATATCTGATAAGGCAATATATAACGAACTTGAGACGAAGGTACGCTCAAATTTCCATTCTGATGTTATAATACGTTTTTGCAAAAATAATTTTAACTGTTATTTATCCCGTTTTATTTCTTTTGTGCCAGCGTAAAATAATAGGGGCCTCGGAATAATTAAAATGTCATCAGCAGATTAACATTTTTTTAATTAATATATATTTTTACATTTTTTGGTGTTCTCAACTTTGATTTATTTACGTTTTCACTCATAAATTGATTTGAGAGCTTAAGGCACCTCCTTTGAAGCTTCAAGACATTTCAAAAATGTAAGCTAATTACCTATTATCACCTTATTGTTCAGATCTAATGAAGCTGCTTCAGTAACCGCTTCATAAGTGAGGAAAATTTAACAATTATTTAATCAATTGACGATAAGAATTTCGTTCTCTAATAAAACTTTCGAAGTTATAGACTTGACTTGATAGATATAAGGGTGGTATTTCCCTGTGAACTTGACCAGGAGAGTATGAGCGTGAGCCTTGTGATAGCACAGAGCAGCCGGATGATGCGGGAATTTGTGAAAAAAAGACATTTTTAACTTAAAGACATAATTTAGTTCGTGTAAATTTAACAGATTGCATTAAATTGACACAACAGTTGAAATGTGATTTATCTTTCTCAAGTAATGTTTAAACAGTGTTTACCATTCTCCACCTTCATCGAAGCCCAGATGATGTGGTTTTTATACCATCATAGATTTGACCGACATTTAGAAGTTTTACGCATTTTTCGCTTGGTTCGCAAGGTTTGCTGAGTGAACCAAAGCACTCGAAACTGTTTTTCGGTACTAGGAATACTGTCACCCATACTGTGGTGCATGGTTATAGATTCGCTACTTGTCGAGCTGAACAATTCGGGCTTTTTCACCCAAGGATGCTCGGACGGCGTAGTCAAATCAAATCGGGCGCTCACATACCCACACTGAGGGACCTCATGAAAACAGCATTAAAAAATGTGGAAACTTGGTGTAAATCCAACAAGTTATCCGTAAATCCGATTAAGACAAAAATAGTACTATTCAGCAAGAAAAGTTCGGAGGAAAACTCTGTGGTGGGAGTTTTCAATCTCTTTGAGACTGAGATAGTACCAGTTGCGTCGGTAAAATTCCTGGGGACGACGAATGATCATAAAATGACATGGGTGGTCCACCGAGAGAAGAAGATCACCAATGCAATATGGATCTTCGGGTTGTGTAGGAATGCCTTTGGCAAAAACTGGGGTATATCGCCACAGAGTGGCTGTACACAGCGATAGTAAGACCAATTCTCTGCCATGGATGTATTGTCTGGTGGCCAAGAGTAGAGGTAGATGGTCTAAAGAGAGACTAGATAAGCTTGAAAGAGTAGCATGCCTATGTATGATCGGATTGGAAACACTGCTAGATCTAACGCCATTAGATCTCTTCATAAAGCCTACAGCTTTTAATGTTGCGTACAACCTAGTTGTAAACGAGTGCTGGAAAGTGACTATGGCGAAAGGACATACCATTAGAAAAATGATTGTAACGGAGGGACTGTTAATGCCTAGTGATCAGATGAAGGCAGAACTAATGCTGGACGACGAATTTACATGGTCTATACCGGACAGGGAAAAATGGCTCAATTCCACAGAGCCGCCCTACCAGGTAACAGCATTATATGCTTCACTGACAGGTCGAAGAAAGAAGGCCTAGCGAGAGCGGGTTACTACTGCGAAAATCTAGGGATCAGTGCCAGCCAGCATTTGGGGACTTACGCGACTGTACATCGCGATCTCACAGTTATATGAAGAAGGAGCGTGAACAAAGCTTAATGCTGTAGAAATTTTTATTTGCTCTGATAGCCAATATGTTATAGAGGCGATTGGTTCTCACGTAGTTAAATCGAAACAGGTCCGAGAATGCAAAACCAGGTTAAACGAAGTGGGGTCCCATAACAGAGTTTCGCTCGTTTGGGTACCTGTTCATGAGAACATAGAGGGTAATGAGATTTCTGACGAGTTAGCACGCCTAGGAGCTGAAAGCAGTTTCATTGGACCCCAACCAAAGACCGGTATATCCATGAAAATGAGGAAGCGATCAGAAGGTTGCATGTTCAAATCACGTCGGGGTCACCAATATAGAACTCAGTGTGTGGAAAATGGAAAGACGAAACAACAGCGTACCGAATATGATGTTGCTTTAATGATTCTCTATGATGGAATGAATTATTTACAATGATAATGAGATGATGTTAAATGATAATCTTACACGTGTGTGTGTGAGAGAATGTACAATGAAGCTGTAGGAACGAAGTCCACTACAAGGTTGCGACTGGAATTCACGTAATTACGGAATGTCCGAGATACAGGTTTCTCCGTACGAGAATCTTCGACAAAGATGAGCTGCAAGCAGAAGATCTGAAATGTGGATGGAAATGTGGAAATGTGGAAAATTCTTTTGGAATGTTTTCATTTTTGATTAAAAAAATGCGTCACAAATGCCGGACCCCCCAATGTTATAGTTTTTCTGTTCTTTCAGCTTTCACAACGCAAAAATTTGTCATTATGTATGGCGTATTTTTGAACAGGAAATCAATTTTTTGCGTATGACAGCTGAAAGCGTAGAAAAATTATTACATTGGTGGGTCCGGCATTTGTGACGCATTTTTTTAATCAAAAATGAAAACATTCCAAAAGAATTTTTGCGTTTCAAAGCTTTAAGCGTCACCCCAAATTGATATCAGTTGTTTTGGAAGGAGGAAGAAGGACTTGCGTCACATTTCCCTTTTAAAAGGGTTTTTGTTGTGATATCAGTACTTTTGGAAGTTTCGGCTACTACTTTCATGGGCAAAAATGATCCCCTCAACTTCCTCTACAACATATCAAAAGTTTTTTTTGAGCCGCCGCCGCCGCCGCCAAACCGAGCCGCAGCGGCTACTACTTCCATGGGCGGAAATGATCACCTCAACTTCCTCTACAACATATCAAAAGTTTTTCTTTGAGCCCCCGGCCCATTTTCCGCCATTTTGGCGGTCACCCCTATACACTACACACCCAACCCAACATCTTTCCCTTTGACACCAAACCTGTATCTCGGAACACCCAACAATGTCTTATACAAAATATGCTTCCGTACACACACACACAAACACATACATATGGGCTTTATATGGCGCCTTCTAAGAGCCCTGGCGCCCAAACGAGGCCGGTACCCCCCCTTTTTTAAAATCTCATATGGCGTAGAATGCCCAGCCGAAGGTCCTTGCAAAATTTCAAGAAAAGATATCGAGCCGTTTTCGAGAAAACTCCAAAAAAGTAGGTTTTCATACAAATGGCTCTGGAACTAAGTAACTAACTAAGTAACTAACTAACGTAGGATATTTCCATTAACTTTGGTTTCTATGAAAGTGCACATTTTGTATGGAAAATGACGATTTTCTAAAGGTCATATCTCCGGATCCACTGGACCGAATTTAATGAGTGAAAAGATATTTCGCCTTAGAATTTTCCGTAGAATCCAGGAAAAATATTTTCCGGGGGGTACGTCGCAAGGGGGGGAAGTCAAAACTTAGCTGTATATATGGTTCCGAAGTCTACGAAAAAAAATTTTCCGAATTTTTTGCTCGTGGGGACTTGCGTCACGGGCGCATTGCTACCGCGCGCCCATGATTTTTTTTTTTTATTTGTATGAAACAAAGTTATGTGGTGTATTCAAATATTTTCTTTGTAAGGAATTATTTGTATGGAACGTAATGATGCATTGATTTTCTTTGTACATACATTTTTGGACCCGTACGAAGTACAAGAGGTCCTATACGTTTACTACAAACAATTTTATTGTAACATGGGGTAGATCGAGGTGGGAGTGGGGGGATGCATCTATTATCGTCTAGAGATGACAAATCAGCAATAAAAAAAATGTCCGTCCGTCCGTCCGTCCGTCTCCACTTTTTTTTCCAAACGGCTCAACCGATCAGCCTAATCTTTTTTTCCCTGAAAGGTACATGCCTCCCATGATTCAACTTCGAAGATGAGCAAAATCGATCAAGTGGTTCCGGAGATATGGTCGAAGAAATGACCAAAAACATGGTTTTTCGAGGGTCGGTGAAACTTTTTCGCAAATATCTCAGCAAGTAAAGCACGGAAATTGCTCAATTTGGTGTCAAATGAAAACATTTCATGCCAAAAAACTGGGGAATTTTTTTTGTTGGAATCGGGTCAGGGGTCTGAGCACTGGGAGCCATGGAATGGGCGAAAATAAATTTCTCTGCCCAAAATGATAAGAGATGTTTTTTTTTCAGCATTTGCTTAAATACGCAATACAGAGATTTACTTTCAAAGGCAAAGTTGTAGAGAATTAAATTTAAGCGAACAAGTTTTTCAGGGTTTTGGGGAAATGTGACACAATCCTGGTATATGGCCACTTCCATAATTGGGCAGGATGACCCAGATCTCCAGAACTATGAGAGTTAGAAAGCTGGTTCCAAAGGCGAAGTTATAGAGAATTAGATTTAAGCGAACACGTGTTTCAGGGTTTTGGGGAAATATGGCCCAATCTTGGTATATGGCCACTTCCATAATTGGGCAGGATGACCTGGATCTCCAGAACTGTGAGAGTTAGAAAGTTGGTTCCAAAGGCAAAGTTGTAGAGAATTAAATTTAAGCGAACACGTGTTTCAGGGTTTTGGGGAGATGTGGCACAATCC
>CM055406.1:70447416-70464970 GCA_029228625.1 Pseudolycoriella hygida | reverse complement strand
TCGCGAGCGGAGGGGGCGAAAATTTTTTTGGGTTTATCATTATTATCGCCTATCTTTCTCGTGTCTCGTGAAATCAAATGTTTCGAGGTGGCTATATTTTTTACTTGTAATTTTGTGGGAGTCATAAAACGAAAATAAATACGTTATTAATGCTCAAAGCATGAAATTTGATTGAAAATGCGATTATTTACGAGATTTGTGTAAATTATTTATAAAATATTTCACTTTATTATAACGCCGGGCGTAGGTTAACATTAATTGTACTATAAAATCAATTAAAATTGACTCAATTCGTTTTCTCATTACTAAAAAACCAACGTTAGTTACTAATCACTGTTCTTGTGACATAGTTGATGATGATATTAGCGCCGCAGGCAAAAATTTTGACGGGCGGGGTGTAAAGACAATCTAAGGGTGGACACAGCCCATTACACAATTAGTATATAACCTTGCATGTAATGCGATATAAGTAAAGCATCCAATACATTGCACATTTCGCAACAAAAAGAAATTAAGATGGTCTAGCATGAAGTCAAAAATCTAACCATGGAGCAAGTAAGCGCCGCAGGCGAAAATTTTGTAGCTTTTTGCGAACACAGATGAACAGATACAACTTTTGTATAAAAATGATTTTCTCAGGGCGCGTCCAGACGTTCCAGGGCGCGTTCTTTAGGTATAGTGACCAGAATTTCATTGGGTGCAATGAATTCATTTATTGGGTGCTTTTGCACCCAATGACCCCGTGAAGTCGGCGCGCCTGGCGAACACTATTTAGAACTAATGCTGAAAAACCTTAGTTACAAAACTAGGTAGGAAAATTACTATTACGCTCAATGATTCAGGTGATCGGTTAACTTAACAACGTTAATCGAAACTTATCGTATTTTAGTAGTAAACATTTATATGAAAATTACAAACAAAATACATTTGCTGCAATGATATTGACTGTATACTCATCGAGAATCATAATATGATTGCTGCAAATATACAAAGTGCTTCTACGTAAGTTTACCAAGGCTACATGGCAATCTCTTTCACTCACATAGTCGATAAGTTAGATGTGAGTGACATGACACGATTGTGTTGGTAACTTTTAGGCGGGGTGCAAAATCCCCCAGTGGATTATCGTCCAAGACGATAATATCGTCCACTGATACAATAATATCGTCCATGAGGCGATAATATCGTCCACTGATACAATAATATCGTCCATGAGGCGATAATATCGTCAACTGATACAAGAATATCGTCAATGAGACAATAATATCGTCCACTGATACGATAATATCGTCTAAAGATACAATATTATCGCCCAGTGGGTTATACTATTTTCTATGCGTTGTATATTTTTGTTAGGCATTGTCAGCCTTTTTCGAGCATACGATATTATTGTCCATTGGGTGATATTATTGTGTAATGGACAATGTTATCGTCCACTGAATGATATTATTGTCTAATTTGTAAAAGGAAAAGCTGCTTAGCTTGGTTAACCACCTTTAGGGAAAATTTCACAAAAGGAAAAGTTTCCTAGGATCGTTAGCCACCTGCTTTTTCGTAGTGTTTCATTAAAACGCAAATTTTCTACTTTCGTTAGCCACCTCGTTTTGTGACATTTCGTAAAAGGAAAATTCTTTAGCTTCGTCAACCACTAATTTTTTGTGACATTTCGTAAAAGGAAAATTTCATAGTTTCGTTAGCCACCTTGTTTGTTAGCGTTTCATTAAAGCGCAAATTCCCTCGTTTCGCTAGTCTCCCTCCTTGTTTGGGATAAATGGCGGGGGCAAAATCCCCCAGTGGATTATCGTCCAAGACAATAATATCGTCCACTGATTCAATAATATCGTCCATGAGGCGATAATATCGTCCACTGATACAATAATATCGTCCATGAGGCGATAATATCGTCCACTGATACAATAATATCGTCCATGAGACAATAATCTCATCCACTGATACAATAATATCGTCTCATGGACAATAATACACTGGGGGATATTGCACATTCCCAACTTTTATTCGTATAAACCTTTTTTCTCATTGCGACAAATATAAATATCATTTCGAAAATGTATTATAATTGAATTAAGCGTATTATGTTTGTAGTTAGAGCTATCTCTGAAAATATGTTCTACTCTAGTTTGCAGCAAAAGGAAAGTGTGTATGCGCACGATATGAACACATACACATTCATGTTTCGTCTCCATTCGTAAAATGCAACGAATGTTAGGAGCCGTTCAAATAGTACGTAAGTTTTTTCGGGGGGAGGGGTTCAGAAAAACGTACGCTACATGGGTAGTTCCATGGTGTAGTTGGATAAAATGTAACGCAGGGACGCTCATATCGCTGTTTCCTGAATAAGATACAGCCTTACAATCTTCTAGAAAGTTGTTGGCCATATGCGATTTAGTGGGAAAAAAGTTATGTGATAAAAATCGCGGTATGTATTTAATGAGATCCGAGTGTTCCCTACGTTACATTTCCACATACATTCTGAATATTTTTCCCATGTCTCTAAATCTCTAGTGATGCGACGATCTAGCGTGTAAACTTACTTTCTGACAAAAGAAGGCAGTAGAAATGGAAGGAAGTTTGAAAACCGTCAAACTTTCTGAGTTTGTGTTTTATGCATACAAAAATACATGTAAAAATTGACAAACTCACGAAAACAACACGACATCGAAAACGCTTTCTCACTTTCGTCCCTATAAGGAAAGGTCCATAAGTTCGTAACGCATTTTTCAGTACGACCATCAATTTAAAGTCGTTATATCTCAACAAGTCAGCATTTTTTCAAGCCGAAAGTTTGCTCTTTTCCCCATTTAGGGGGATATTTGCTTACCTAACGATTTTAAATTGATGGCAGCGCTGAAAGAACGTTACGTAATTTATGGGCGATCCCTCATTTTTCCAAATCCAGCATTTCCAGCTAGCCGACACCAATCTGTTTCCTTGAGTTCTAGAGGTAAGAATATATAAAGTGAGCCTGGTCCCGAAAACATATATTTAGACATGACAAGTACAACAATAACGACACCTGAAATTTCTGCCTATCCTCCCGTTGATACGTTGTGCCATGGAGCCAAATTGGACAAAAATACTCTTGGTTAAATGATTAAAAACAAATCGGAAAGAATATGCATTAGAAAAAATAACAAAATTCAGTCGTTTCGGACCGAAAATATTCATGTTTAAGTTGTTGTGCAGCAAGATACAAACCATTTCGAAATTCCCGCTTTCATTAACGCTATTAAATTTACCAAATAACTATAGAATAAGTTTAATCGGATAAATTCAACAACGAGTGCGTTCGATGTAATTTGACACTTTAGTCAATGGCAACTTCGCTAAACTTTGACATCAAAATATAAACATATTGACATAGTGACGTAATAATATTTTATGTATCTTTCGCCCAAAATGTGTTATTTTTCGCACTGAAAACTAGACTTAATTTGACGTTTTTTGGTCAAAATTCGAAGTCGACTAATAAAACCATATTAGTCTAGTTCGAAATGTTCGAACTGGACTAATATGATTTTATTAGTCGAGTTTCATTCATAAGTTGACGTTTTTCAATGGTTGCTCCATGAAATGTTCAAGTTCATTTCGAAAAAATTGAAGAGTATAACCTTCGTGTTTTGTGCTCAAAATGGCTTTTTGTGCGAAAAAAGATACATAATAGTATTTTATGCTACTAGACTGTAGACTGTAGACTTCGTCTCGAACCATTTACTCCATCTCGAACAGAGATATCATTTTACATCTTGTGTAGCATGAATAGTTTTATGTATCGAGCGGCTGAAAGTTCGCACTCTAATGTAAAGTGGACTTTACAGTAGAGAGATATATAAAATTATATATCCAACATGTACTACATGTCGCTCATATGTGCTCTATTGGTGAAAACGCCACGGGCTGCCGCCCTGGGACTTTTCACCAATCTCGCAAAATATGACCGACATGTAGTACGTGGTGCATAAATAACTATTATGCAATGAATTATATATTATAAGGACGGAATGTTTGTCTGTCTGTCTGTAACGCTTTTACCGTCAAAAATCGAAAAGCAAAAAAAAAAAAAACACTTTTTGATATGTTGTTGGGGATGGTCTGAAACGTGGACAAAACAAGGTCCCGAATTTTTTTCGAATTTTTTATTTAACATATTTGATCAAAATAGGTCAAATTATTTTAATTGACTGTAGCCCATGCAGTTGGCGACTTGGAGCTTTGGTCGGGGAAGAAAAGTCTCAGAGTTTTTGATGGGCTTTTTTTTGGTGGTCTGTAACTTTTTTATTAGGGAATTTTTTTTGTTAGTTACAGTAGAGTTAATTTTTGAGTGCCAATCGTTAGTGGAGGTTCAGGACAACAAAATTGCTGAACAATGATGGGTGAAAAAGTTCCATGTTCCCGAGATATAGGGCATTTTTGGCCGATTCAGCCCAGAACGGGAGCACTTTTGGGGGTCTAACTCCACCGCCATTCGTCAGAATGAGGTCGGGTATGAACTAAACGACAGGTAATCACCCACTGAAGAATATGCAATTGAGTTCACGCAAATCGGTTGAGTGGTTCGGCGGCGGCACTCAGTCAAAGTGGTGAAAAAAAGCTACGCAGCCCGACAAAAAAATCAAAAATTTTTTTTCTTCTGATATTGTACGAAAACGTTCAAAACGTGGAGAAAACATGTTTTAGAAAAGTTTAAAGAGAAATTTTGACAGTATTTGAAAGTATTTGATCAAAATAGGTCAACGAACGACTGCAGACACTGCAGTTGGCGAGTTGGAGCTTCGGCCAGACTTCATGCGGAGGAGGTAGGAGGTGAAAACTGCTGAAATTTCGGTGGTTGGTCACTTTTTTGTTAGTGAAGTTGTTTTGTTAGTTAAAGTGGAGTTAATTTTTGAAAGCCAATCGTTAGTGGAGGTTCAGGGCAACAAAATTGCTGAACAATGTTGGGTGAAAAAATTCCATGTTCCCGAGATATAGGGCATTTTTGGCCGATTCAGCCCAGAACGGGAGCACTTCTTCGGCTATATGTCGGTCGGCAGTGATCAGAATGCGATCAGTAGGGTGTCAAATGAAAGGTAGCGATGTCACAAAGTTAATGGAATCGGGTTTGTGAAAATCGATTGGGGATTTCGGTGTCCACATTCACTCAAAATTACCAAAAATTAGCTCCGCTGCCGGTGATATTGTTCTAAGATAATAAAGTTATGGGTGAAAAACTGGTCAAAAGTGAAAATCACCCAAAAGTCACTTAAGGAGCGGTTGCAGAGGCTACAACTTTGTAGTAGAAAATTTTTTGATCCGACTTCAGCGGTAGGAGGTAGGAAGTGAAACTTCTGAAATTTCGGGGATTGGTCACTTTGTTCTTAGGGAAGTTTTGCTGTTGTGCAATGATGTTATTTTTTCAGTGCCGATCGTTAGTGGTGGTTCAGGGCAAAAAAAATTAGTGAAGAATGTTGGGTGGAAGTATAGGGCACTTTTGTGCGATTTAGCACTGAACGAGAGCACTTCTTCGGCTATACCTCGGTTACAAAACGAGAAAGCTTCTTCCTTTTACAAAATGTCACTAAAACCTAGGTGTACAACGAAGCTAGGGACTTTCACCTTTTACGAAACGTCACGAAGACCCGGTGGCTAACAAAGCCAGGATTTCGAGCTTTGATGAAATGCCACACAAACCTAATAAAACTAGGGAGCTTCTTCCTTTTACAAAATGTCACTAAAACGTAGGTGTTCAACGAAGCGACAGACTTTTATCTTTTACGAAACGTCACAAAAACGTTGATTGATGGAGATGTGGACAGATGTTGACGGGGATGTTGACGGTGGTCTCGAACGAAAGCGCACGCAATCAGGGAAAGCGCCGCAATCAGGGAAAGCGCCGCAGGCAGGGAAAGCGCCACAGGCAGGGAAAGCGCCGCAGGCTAATAATTAATCCTGTTAATAACATCACACCTTTATGCACGTTCTCGCTTACTGCTTATGAATGCCATCACACCCACCCCTCCAAAACCTTCAGAGTGCCCTCGCGGGTTGCCCCCTAGGGGGCTAACGGGATCGACTAGTTTTCATATATTTGTTATAGCACTAGTGCTGCAACGAAAATTGTTATTTGCTTAGGTGTTAATTTTAAACTTAAATTAATTCAGTTCTTCTTTATTCAATAGGGCGTTCTGAGAGAAAATAAACCATTATTGTAATGGTATAAGAATGTTGGTAATTGCTATAGAGTTACACAATATTGCTCAAATTTTGTCAGATTTGTCCTAGATTTAATTAGTTTGAAATATATTTGATATTTGCCTGATTAAATTGAACCATTGCATTGTAATGGGTATATGAAAGTAGCGGTAAAGTATAGTCAAAGAAGTTAATTAGTGATTGTATGTCACTGCTTGTATTCACCATTGACAAATCACCGATGACAAATAATCGATGACAAACACCGATGACAAATAATCGATGAAAAATTATCGATGACAAATCATCAATGGCAAATCATCGATGACAAATCACCGATGAAGTGTGCACAGACAAACAGCCTGAGCATTCCCATAAAGTAGCTACCGCTACTTAATAAAGTGAAAATAGTACAGTTGCAGAAAGGTGAAAACCAGCATATCAAGCTAAAATTATGCTTGATGTGCTGGTTTTCATTTTTCTGTCCCTGTATAACATGCATCTCTTTACAAAATGTTTATTGTAACGATTTGAAAGTTACACAGCCGAAGGCGTGGTACATAATCGATATGGTAAAAATAAACATCTAGGAAAGAGGTGCATATCTTATATTATCTGCAAAGAACAGATATATCGAGATAAACAATTTTGCCCTAGAGGGATAAATGCCAGATACAAATGTTTGCGCATCTTAATTACAGTATTAAATATATGAAAAACAATTACAACATTCAACTAAGTTACGAAAATAATTATCACATGCGGACTGGAAGAGATGGGCAAATATCCGCCATATTTTCTTTCAGTACTTCACATCTTGTGAAGTAGAAATTAATTAATTTAAGTTTAAAATTAGAAAAATCGTATTGTTTTCCACGGAAAGCCCCCGGCTAAATAAAGTATTTGATTTTAAAAGAAAAACTTTTTATATTACGATGATTCGTATAATAATAAAAGTTTTTCACAACATTTCGCATAATAAATGTATGAAGGTAGGACTTAGTACAACGTAGAACAGCAACAAACGATCTTTGTGTTAGAAAATTAGAAAAACATAAGCATTGCTTATCGGTTATTTATTGATGCTTTAATTAACTTGAAGCAATGTGCTTTTACCACGAATCATTAATAAATGAACGCAAAGGAAACGTTTGTTAAAGTGAGCTACTCCTTCAAGGTGTGTAGGTAACGTCTTTCATCTCGGACGAAATGTACATTTTATTACATACTTTGAACATGCACCGCATATTATATTCGCAACTTCTTTCTGTACTAAAATAGCAACGATTGTATACTAAGCACATCGCCAACAAATTTCAAAAATTAAAAAAACCGACGGATAATTTAGTTTGTAGTTTTATTTCACGCTTCGGTTAGTTTTCTGCTTCATCATTCCAAATCTTGTATGTTCTAACATTTGATGAACCATTCATAAACTAAGTTGAATGGAGAATGTCTTTCGCCATAGACACATAATGAAAATTATATTTATTACGTGTAATGAAGTTTGACTTTCATGGAAAATTGTAAATATTTACATTTCCCGTTTGTTTGGATGCTCGTCGGCCAAAAATTTTTTTTGTGGTGGATTTTAAGAGGAATAATTACAGTCGAGCTTGGACGCAAGCATTTTTCCTGTGATTTATTACCAAAACAGAGCTGACCAATCAGAAGTTAGTACATTGCAAACAAAAATTGTGAGAATTGTTCGCCGATTTAAATAATTTGGATTTATACATTTTGTCTGATGTGCACTGAAAATTAGAATTTTTTTAGGAAAATATGAAAATCGGATGTAGATTTCTCTCTTGTGTCAGTAATGTTTTTTTCGATAAACACATGATCGCTGACAATTCATTGTGACAAATTTTGTGAAAAGAAGTAAAGAGGCCGTTTGAGATGGTCTTATGTGTACCTATGGCGACAGGATGTAATAACACGATGCACGTAGGCCGTCTGTTGGGCGTAATCTAACCAGGCGAATGGTTTGCGTGGCAAAGTCCCGCAACATGATGCGTTAATATTCTTCAGATCTTGAGTTGTCACAAGAAAAATCTTGAGTTGGCACAAGATTATTGTGCTAATTTTATTCAAATCTTGAGTTGCTCAAGAATGTTATGCACATTTCATTCCAAAACATATGCAAGGAACATATACACATCAGAATAGATGCGGCAAACAGAAAAGGTGTTACAAAAAGACAACGTATCTAAGTAAATATTGCCTTAACTCTCAAGTATATACAATTAGGTCCATTAAAATTGGAAATTCGAAATGTTAATATTGAGTTACACAAGATTTTGCTGGACATTTTATTCAAAAGAAAATATTGAGTTGCACAAGATTTTCGTATACATTTTATTCAAAAAAATGTTGAGTTGCAGTCAAAGGGCCGATGTAACAGCAGATGACAAGCTAAAATTTTAAATTCTGAATGCGTACACAAAGCATATGCAAGGGGAAACATATGCCTTATCGCCCAAAACTTCGCGCATATTTTTAAGACTTTTTCCGAAACCTCAAATATTTCCAAAACCATAAATTAACTCGCTTTTTCCTAATTCCGCATAGAATATCTCATCAACTACACAAACAAAGCAATACACGATATTTCGAAACTGAATTTCTTTAGTAATATCTTAAGAATTAAAAAATTCAAAAAAGCAGATACGTTTGCAGATAAAAAATTAACATTTGGAGATAAAAAATTCAAAAACGGAAACAAAAACATGAAATCTTGCAGATAAAAAATGACTTTCGGAGGTGAGAAAAACAATTTCAGAGATAAAAACACAATTTTGGAGTTACAAAAATTTAAAACGCAGTTAACAAAAACCAAAACTAAAATAAAAATTTCGAAAATGCAATTAAAAAATCGAAAAAGGTTATATAAAATTCAGAAACGTCGAATTATTCAAAATGGAAATAATATAAAATCAAAATGGAGATAAATAAATCGGAAACGGAGATGATGTTTTGCCGTTTTTAGCATAAATATTTACGTTTTAGCAAGACTTTTTGATATGCTGTTGGAGATGGTCTGAAACGTGGAGAAAACATGATCCAGGGTGGGATATTACTCCCAAATAAGTCAGTTAGAGATTCGGTCGACGAAGAAAAAATCTTAGAATTTTGGATTGCCCACATCTTTGTAGAACATTTTTTGATCCGACTTCATCGGGAGGTCAGTTACTTTTTTGGCATGAAAGTGAGCCTATCGTGTGGAGTAGGGTGTGTTTTTGAGTATCAATCGTCAATTGAGGTTTAGGGCAACAAAATTGCTGAACAATGTTGGGTGAAAAAATTCCACACTCCCGAGCTATAGGACATTTATGGGTATTTATTTATGGGTATTTAGTCACCAACGGGAGCAATAAGAGTTCCGCCGGGAATTCGGACGGAAGTTCGGACATGTATCCGGACAAGACGTTGGATTTCGGTGTGGCGGGTACAACACTAGAGAATTTTCCTTTAGACGAAGTGTTACGAAAGCCATCGTGGATAACAGAAGTAGCGAATTTTATCTTTTACCAAAAGTCTAGGTCGATAACAAAACTAGGGAATTTTCCCTTTTACATATTGTTGCGAAATAAAAGTTCGATAACAAAACTAGGGATTTTTCCCTTTTACGAATTGTCAGTAAAGTCTCGGATGATAACAAAATTAGGGAATTTTACCTTTTTCGAAGCATCGTGATAAAGCGGTTCGGACGGAAATTTGAAACTGTATTCGGACCTCGATAATAGTTGGGATTTTAACCGCGACTTGGAACGGTAGTCCGAGAAGGGGGTTTGGGCGTCGATTTGGACAGGAGTTCGGACGATGATTTGGATGTGTATTCTGACTGGGAGGTGGTCTGGACGGGTATTTTAGAGGTGGTTTGGATGCTGATTAGGGATGCGGACTTAGCCCCGCAGACTAATAATTAGCGGGAGTCTAGAGGGCGGCAGCTCCTTGGTATAAAAAATAATTCCGTTAATCACATCACAGCTTTATGCACGTTCTCGCTTATCGCTTACTATTGCTCTCGGACCCACCTCCTCCAAAGCCTGCGTAGCCCGTCGGGGCTAACGGGATATACCGATAAGTCTTCTGAGTAACCCACTCATACTACTTAAGTGCCAACCCCTCTTAGGACACACCTCTTCAAATAAATTTTATCTATAATATAAAATTTAAAATGTCACTGCACCTCACTACACCTCACTGCACCTTGCTGCACCTCACTACACTACACTTCACTGCACCTCGCTACATCTCACTACACTACACCTCAGTGCACCACACTACACCTCACTGCACCTAACTGCACTGCACCTCACTACACCTTACTGCATCTCACTGCATTTCACTGTACCTCACTGCACCTACTGCACCTTGGTACACCTCACTACACCTTACTGCACTTTACTACACCTTGGTGCATCTTAATGCACCTTTATGCACCTTGATGCACCTTACTGCCTCTTACTGCACTTTGGTGCAGTAAGATGCATCAAGGTGGAGTCAGGTGTAGTGAGTTTCAGTGAGGTGTAGTTCGGTGCATCAAGGTGCAGTGAAAGGCAGTGAAGTGTAATGAGGTAGTGTAGTCTGTAGGGTGGGTCGAGAAATGCAAAATGTTTTTTTTTCAACTCTGGACCTATTTTCATCGACGTATTCAATCATTTATAGCATCTTGGGTCAAAAGAAAAATTATAAAAAGTCCGGCTATTGCTTGACCAAAGCGGTTTTATGAAAATTTTCCAGTTTTTGTGAGTCATAGCTAATATAAGGTGTGAAAATACAAATACAAATACAAATACAGCTTCTTGGGCAAAAGGAGTTTTAAAATCTACTTCATAGTTTCGATCACGGTGACCACACATTGATATTTCTTTAATGATGAGATTTTTGTGTTGTGTTGAAGAGAAAATAGGGGAAAATTTTAGGCTCCCCTACAAAATCCGGAGGCACTAAATCCAGAGGCGTCAAAATCCGGACAAAAAACCGGAGGCTTCAAAATCCGGAGGCGTCAAAATCCGGAGACGTCAAAATCCGGAGGCTTCAGAATCAGGAGGTGTCAAAATCCGGTCGCGTCAAAATCCAGAGGCATCAAAATCCTGATGATGATGTTGCGTCTGTATTTCAATCAATCAATCAATCAATTTATTACAATCATGTCAAGGTTGTCCTTTTACAACTGTCGTTGTACTAATTAGGTTTATAACTAATGGGAAGATCTAATCACAAACATATAATATAATAACGAAGAATTGTAAATTTAGTCAGTTCTATATAAAAAAAAGAAAAAGTTCTTACAATAGCATATTACGGAAAGAAAAACATTAAACACCATAGTAGCAAGTAAATTCAGCAGTCAATTTAGCAATACATTTCATAAATGTTCATCCACGAGCTGTTTAGTGCGAGCAGAATTACCAAACTCAATAAGTTCCCGGAGATAACCCGGCCCCACTTGCAATATCCTATACAAAGCCATCATAGACCTAAATTTAAGATGATCTAAAAGCCCCATCCCCAAAAACTTATTTTCAATGTCAGCGATACTCTGATATTTAGATTTGCCATAGACATAGCGCACCACCGAGTTGAAGGCTCTTTGAAGAATCTTGATAGCACTCCCATCCAGACCGTACATATACACTTCGCACCAATATTCAAAGTGCGGCATTAAGAAAGACTTTGCCAAAAGTCGCCTGGTAACGTAACCCAGTAAAAACCTTCTGTGCAACTACCACTGCATGATCCAACCATGAGAGACTGTGGTTAAATATGAGCCTCAAGTTCTTGACGACACGTTCGTACCCAATTTCAACCCCACCATGGTTAATATCTGGAACCTCATCATAGCATCCATCCTGGCCCAACACCACAACTTTATATCTAACAGCACCCTCAACCACATAGAGGATAACCTTTACATTAACAGGCGAGCCTATTACTATGGCCTGAGTCTTAAAAGTGTTAAGGAACAGCCCATTTACATTCGCCCATGCACTCACTACGCTAAGATGAGCCTCTACCAGCTTGATCATTCTCTTACTTCATCAGCACTAAAGAGTTTATAAAATTGAACACCATCTGCAAATAA
This sequence comes from Pseudolycoriella hygida, assembly GCA_029228625.1. Lineage (NCBI taxonomy): Eukaryota > Metazoa > Arthropoda > Insecta > Diptera > Sciaridae > Pseudolycoriella > Pseudolycoriella hygida. The sequence continues at coordinate 70,452,693 of CM055406.1, read as the reverse complement.
GTGGGGAAACATATACCTTACCGAGTTAGGGAGATCATTAATGTAAAGAGAAAAAACAGAGTGCCTAAAATTGACCCTTGTGGCACACCCCTAGTCACACTTTTATATTCAGACATCACCCCTTCGATACATACAGACTGAGTTCTATCACATAAGTAGTCACTTATCAACGTGACGGCAGTCGCGTCAAAACCAAATTTCATTTTGAGTTTAGAGCAAAGTAATTTACGGTCAACCATATCAAAGACCTTCGAAAAGTCCAACAAAATCAGAAGCGAAATGAGCTTCTTGTCCGTAGCCCTCCTTTAGATTTTTTAGATTTATCAGCTTGGGACGATCGTTTTACCAATCTTGAAACACAGATCTGACGATCCTTTGTTCCTTTCCCGTTCATCATTTAAATCAGCTTCCCTACTCAAGTTAGTTAAACCTCCCGGTCGCCTCCAAGAACTTGCTCAAAGTAGCTGGTTGTAGGTTAGCAACTTCGGACGGTCTTACAACATACCCTCCCAGCAGCCTGCGCCTCAGTTGGAAGAAACTGGGATATTCACATAATACGTGAAATCCCGTTTCTTCCTCTAAGCCGCACGCACACATAGAGGTCCCCGAGAGCCTAAGCTTTTTCATGTGCCCATTCAGCCCGCAATGTCAAGTGATCGCACCCATCACTCTCCTGATGCGATTCCTGTCCATCCCTAGCAGAGATTTGGCCCATTTCACATTAGGTTTCGGGAAAAAGCGCTTGGTGTGGATACCACCATAGTATCCTTCCCAGCGCTCCACATGCCTCCTCATCACCCAGCTCCCCAGCGCTTCTACACGCGCAGGTCGAGTAATCGGTAAAAACGGCTCAGGGCCGTGACCGAGGGCTTTGGCACCCGCCTTGGCTAGCTCATCAGCTTTTTCATTCCCCTCCACGTCAGAGTGCCCAGGTACCCAAACTAAAGTGATCTGATTCCTCAGACCCTAGCCCTCCTAATATCACTCGTAATCCTCAACAGTGCTGTGGTCGTGCTGGTGTTTAGCTCTAAATCATGATTGGATTGGCGTAGCCAATTTGTTCCAAGTGATAAAGTCATCTATTTGTCTCTTAAGCAAGATCTCGAAAATTTTAGAGAAGACAGGCAACACACTCAATGGACGAAAATCATCCAGTTTGAAACTTTTAGTTTTCTTATGCGAAGGACAAACTTTCGCCATTTTCCAAATCTTGGGGCACTTAGAAGCAGTGATACAAAAACTGACAATATGCAGGACAACTGGAAATACTAAGTCAAGAGTCAGTTTAAAGAAACAAAGTGGCAGGCCATCCACACCAATAGCATTAGACTTAATAGCAGAAATAGCTTCAAGTAGCTCCAAAGCATTTACACTCCTGAAAGCAAACGAAAAACCTTGGGAAAAGCCATCCCAAATTATGAAGCCTGGGTGTGCCTAGGAACGTTGAACATTGAAGAAAAATCCTATACAGAATTTGTCCCCACCAGGATTGAACCCGGATGTTCTTGGTGGAAAGCCAGTACGTTAACACTGAGCTAACCCGTGAATGACCATTTTCCGGTTAAATCGTTCATCTGACAATAGATAAGATTTTTCCTGAAAAATGTCTCATGCATCACAACCCTCGCACCTTTGCACGCTTCAAGAGATTGACACGGTTCCCAGGTCATATACAATATTCATCGCATGGAATTGCCCCTTGATAGTTGAAAGGATGATACATTCCTTGTTCCTGTTTCTCGTGATTGAAAATGCTGTGAAAATATCTACATCTTCCATGATTAAAATTTTAGGATTCTGTCATTTTGACGCGGTTGTGTGTGGAAGAAGTATGCAGTTTAGTAATTAATGAACGACTCCGCGTTTTGTATTTCCGCTTACATCCGATACCCACAAAAGAGTCGGATATTGATTTTATTATTACGCGGAATGATCAAAGTTTTGTCTTTAGAGTATCCAAATATCCAGCAGCTATTGATGATTTCTTTTCTTCAACAATATCATAACAAGTGAGAGCTTCTGTTTTCCTTCGTTTACAAAAAAAAGTTTAAGAGAAAACAAAACAAAAATCTTTGTATACAGTTTTGCGTATAGGACTTTAAACGAAATGTTTCTTGGAGAAAAATTCTTAACAAGTTACATTGTTGTATCCTAATTAAGGATAGACTGGTATTTCGGTCGAAACAAAACGACTCAAACACCAATCGTGATAAGATACAGTTTCGCACCAATACACACAGAACGTAGTCGCTGGAGAGAAAATCGGAATGACAATTATAGCGATCGTATTTTTTACGAAATGTGTTTGGAGCGATACAAGAGTAGGAGTGATGCATCGAGTGTTGGTGAGTGTGTCAGTGAAAGAAAACTAGGTGGTGATTTTTCAATAAAATTTCTTTGATCAGTTTATATAGAAAATCACTACTATACAAATTTGCCGATGAAATCATGAGATCAGAAGTCATGGCATCTTTAGGTAAGAGGTCTAAGGTCTGTCAGAAACCTTAGTAATAATTTTTTATATATTGTAGAGGGCGTTGGAAAGGTTAGCCAGGTACCTAAGAAATATTTTTTAAAACATTTTTTATCTCATTGGTCATGGCTTAAAGTAAAGTTGGGCATTTTTCTTGGAAGAAAAATACCCAACGTTATTTGACAACGGCGAATCAAAACACAACATGGCTCAAAGTAAGAAACTTATGTTTTTACATAAATTTGAGTAAATTGATGTTGACCTGATGCGACAATAAGTTAAATATTAATTTTGTTTTCCAGACTAAGATCATTTCATACCTTTTTTGAATCATGCATGTTCACGTACATGTTACATGCATGCAGTGAAATGTGACTCTGTTTGTGTTTCGTTGTTAGCATTAACACGTGAATACTACACAAAAAGAATTCGTCTCACACTTCTCTAGGAACGTAGAAAAGTAGAATACACAGAATTCGTTTTAACCATGAGATGAATACTGCACGAATATTCTTCTCATAGTTCGTAGACGAGTAAGGCGAATTCAGAGACAAAATATGGCACTGAGTTCCTTACATAGACCATAAATCTGATGAAACAAATTGTTATATGGAGAATATATATTTTCTTTGTATGGTGTCGAAATGTCAAATGATGATGACATTTACTCACATTTTCAGCCTATCTGGGGAACCAGACCGCCATATCAAGTCTTTGGACGAACTCTACTTTTCTACGTTGGTAAAGAAAAGTAATACGAATCTTTCACGTGTTGTATATATGCATTTGCTGGTAATCCTACAGCAAATTTGCTCAATTTTCTGATTCATTCACTGTACAATTTGACGAAATTAAAACGATTGACTTGTTAAGAATTTGTCCCCTTGAACATCTCTTTTTTTTTAAACAATAAAACTGCCGTTTAAACAAAAAGAAAAATATTTCGAATGTTCCAATAAAATCGATGTGCGTTCGAAATATAGTACATAATTTTATATGGGGTATTTCAAAAAGAATTTTCCAATTTTACGTTTCATTTACGAAAATATTGTATTGGTTTCCAAAAATTTTATTACAATAACAAAAATGTTTTATCACTGAAACTCTCTGTTACTATTTGGGTATTTATGGTGTGTAGGTTTTAGACGGTTTAACATTTTATATTGTAAATAGAGTAATTATTAAGCTCAAAAATACGTAATTTCTATGATTTCTTAGCGTTATTTTTCACAGATTTTACCAGTTAGATGCTAGTCTGCTTCACAACTGGTAATATATTGCATTTCTGAAAAGATTTTTGTAGCAGCAGTTTCAGTGCACGTGAATTTAAGCTTTGTATGTTAATCGCGTTACTGTTCTCGTCAACATTCGTATTCTAAATTTATGATATTCGAAATATTAATTTATTCATTTTAAATAATTTTATTTCTGTGCGGTTATTTCTGACACAAGAAAAAACCTAAATTTACTAGAGTGTAAACCAAATATCCAGTTTCCATTTTCCGTCTATATAATTGCTTCACTGCAGCTAGTTCTGATATTCAAGGATTATTCGTAAAAAAAAAACTATGCGCTGAGGAAAAACGCTGTATCTAAAGTGCCACTTGCATATACATACTCTAAGTGACTTCAAAATTAATGAGAAAAGTTATTCAAATTGTCATTTGAAAAGTGAATCAGGTTAACTTGAGTGTACTTTATAAATTTTATGCTGAGATTGCAATTATGTCGATAATATGTAAGAATTAAATATAAAACGAAAGAAGAAGAAATTGAATAATTTTAGTGAAATTTTCTTTTCCAATTTCGATGAAAATATTACTTTGCCAAGCATATTTTCAGTGAAGTGTATGCAGATTTTCTTTTAACATCGCTTTTCGTCTTTGAATACTAAATGGAAAGCAGTGGTAAATCAAGTTTCTATTATAAACTTTATTCTAGAATCTTAACGTCCATATTACCATATTATTGCTCCGGCTACTATCATTAACATCATACTATTTTATAGATCTTTTGGTCAGAGGCCTTTTTATAGCAATCATCTTTAAGGAGATGGCTAGTAGATAATCCAGCAAAGAGTCAGACCGGTTCTTTTCCTCAAGAATCGATAAACTCCAAAGAGAAGAATCCAAAAATTGCCAAACAATGTGAAACAATTTATTAGACGCAGACCATTAGTTTATGCAGGGAGGATATTGAGAATAGAAAAAGTTCGTCTTCCCAATTCTGCCGCAAAGATTGAGATGTCTATTCTAGAAGAGGAGAGAGCTCGATTAGAAGAAACAAATCAACGCGCTACATAAGTTAGCATTTTCGGTCGACTATTTTATATTTTTGATAGAATCAAGGGCGCGCGGTAGCGATGCGCCCGTGACGCAAGTCCCCATACGAACAAAAAATTCGGAAAATTTTTTTTCGTAGACTTCGGAACCATATATACAGCTAAGTTTTGACTTTTCTCCCTTCCTTGCGACGTACCCCCCGGAAAATATTTTTCCTGGATTCTACGGAAAATTCTAAGGCGAAGTGTCTTTTCACTCATTAAAATCGGTTTGGTAGATCCGAAGATACGACCTTTAGAAAATGATCATTTACTATACAAAAAGTGCTGTTTCATAGAAGCTAAAGTTAATGCAAACATCCTGTTAGTTAGTTAGTGGGTTAGTTAGTTAGTTCCAGGGCCATTTGTATGAAAAACCAGTTTCTTGGCTCGTGCTCGAAAACTGCTCGATAACTTTTCTTGAAATTTTGCAGGGACCTTCGGGTGGGCATTCTACGCCATATGAGATTTAAAAAAAGGGGAG
>CM055406.1:70402384-70446916 GCA_029228625.1 Pseudolycoriella hygida | reverse complement strand
GGAGGGGGGGGGGGGTACCGGCCTCGTTTGGGCGCCAGGGCTCTTAGAAGGCGCCATATAAAGCCCATATGCATGTGTTTGTGTGTGTGTAGTGTGTATGATAGCACATTTTGTATGAGGCAATGGTTGTGTGTTCGAGATAGAGGTTTGGTGTCAAAGGGAAAGTTTTTGGGTTGGGTGTGTAGCAGGGCCTATTTTTGAGAAACAAATTTCGCGAATTTCTCGAATTTCGCGAAAATTTCCTGAATTTCGCGAAAATTTCCTGAATTTCGCGAAAATTTCTTGAATTTCGCGAAAATTTCTCGAATTTCGCGAATTTCGCAAAAATTTCTCGAATTTCTCGAATTTCTTGAAAATTTCTCGTATTTAGATAACTGCATCTTTGCAATGAAACGACCTTTAAAAGTGCAACAGATTATATTTTCACAATATTTGATCCGCCCCCTGAGTTTTGTTCCTTTCCTTCTGATATATATTAATGTTCGGAAGAAAATCTTCCTGTAAGGGATAGGACGCTTTTATACTTTTTTCTTGAATACTGTTGAGCCTTCGACTACCTCTGAATCACAGCAAACTTTCTTTATATTTAATTAAATTCATGAGAAAGATTTTGACGCGCTGTATGGACCCTATCAGTGAATCAATATTCATTCACATTTTTGTTAGTTACTTTTTTGATATCCATATCTTTCATTCCAAACCTTGAAAAGCAATTCCTGTTCGTCAGAGATATAAGCAAAAACTTTTCTGCGACCTTCAAAAACCAAGGTTTTGACAACTTATTCGATCGTAACATCGAAAGCTCTTGACCGATTTTGCCCATCTTCAATCTCAACATTCCTTAGGAAACTAACTTTCAGGCAGACCTGATTAAAGTAGAGGAACGCGAGTAAACCTTCCGGGCCCGTGCCTGAAAAGGTGGCCCGGGCGGTCATTTCATGGCTGAAAAAAAGAAAAACGGATTCAAATTTTCAAAATTTCAAACACCTTGATTTAGTAAAAAAGCTAGTTAAGAGCCCAAAAACTTTCGCCTACGGCGGGCGGGCGTTAGACAAATACGAAAACAAATTGAAATTCTTACTAATAAATTAGTCTTACAACCAAAAACTTTTGCCTGCGGCAATTAAGTCTTTCTTCGATTTACCTAAAGAACGAGAACAGGCGGTTCAAAATTTGAACACCACAATTTAAAAAAAAAAAAAACTGCCTGCGGCGGCGCGGCGCTTGACTCAAAGAAAAGCTTCCGACGCAATAACAAACATTTTTTTTGACAGAATAGAACTTTGACATTTCTTAAAAACCATCTTCTTCCATAATTTTCGTGATTTCTGACTTATTGGCTCTAGGGAACCTCCAGGTCGGCTTCGGACTCAGTTATCATCTTAAACACTTTTCGGAACACTATAATATACATTGATACTTCATTGAATTGCAAAAAAAATCTGGGGCACGAGCTCGCCCTAGAAAAGCAGTCTATATACGGTACTATTCCCGTTGCTTAGAAACACATGTCGTCCCACCTTTTGCTGTTAATGTACAAGTTTGCAAATCCTTTTTGCAGGGGAACACTATAGAGGGCTTAGCGGAAATTAACAAAGATTTGAGGTGGATTTTAACGAGCTAGAATTTAACGCTTCGAAGACGCAAACTATAGCTATCAGCTCAACGATCGAGACTAGATACCTGCAACCTCTTTGGTTGGGCAAATTGATAGTACCCTATTTTGATTCCGTTAAAAACCTCGGTAAACTTTTTAACCGTAAAAAGGATTGGAATGATCATGCTAGCATTGTTTGCGATAAGGTGTACAGATCTCTGCGGAGTGCATGGCCGCACTTCCGCACTACGCCTCTGTCGACCAGGATTATGCTAAGTCGTTGTTCTTGCTGCACCTGGAATACTGTAGTATATTCTATCCCTATCGGATGTCGGCGATCTCAAGGAAGGTAATTGACAAGGCTTAGAGAGCTTACGGAGCTACGATTATGGAGGAAAAATTGTAAAAATTGTTGGACTTCTTGTTGAAAAAGCACACGTGAACTAAAAGAAACTATAAAAATATATTTAGATCTAATTATTTGATCTACTTAACAATTTTCTATAAACGTTTTGACTTTCTTGAATTTTAGAAAATTTTGCGATAATTTCCCGAGTTTCGCGAAAATTTCGTGAAAATTTCGAAAATGTTTCTCAAAAATAGGCCCTGGTGTGTAGTGTATCAGGGTGACCGCCAAAATGGCGGAAAATAGGCGGGGACTCAAAAAAAAACTTTTGATATGTTGTAGAGGAAGTTGAGGGGATCATTTTCGCTCATGGGAGTAGTAGCCGCCGCGCTTCAGTTTGGCGGTGGCGGCGGCTCAAAAAAAACTTTTGATATGTTGTAGAGTAAGTTGAGGGGATCATTCTCGCCAATGTAAGTACTAGCCGCCGTGCTTTGGTTCGGCGGCAGCGGCGGCTCAACATAATGCAAAGCATTACAATCACAACGAAAACCCTTTTTAAAAGGGAAACGTGACGCAAGTCCTCGTCCTTTCTTCCAAAACAACTGATATGAATTTTTGTGACGCTTGCAGCTTCGGGACGCACAAAATTCTTTTGAAATATTTTCACTTTTGATTAAAAAAATGCGTCACAAATGCCGGACCCCCAGTGATATAGTTTTTCTGTTCTTTCAACTTTCACAATGCAAATATTTGACTTTATGGGATGAATTCTTTGATTGTGAGTGAACACAACACACACCTCAATGTAATAGTTTGTCGAATATTGACGACTTTGTAAAGCTCCAAAATATGCTCCTTGACGTATTTGTATGTATGTTAAGTAATGTTACGAAAGCTCAATGTATGCGACAAGCCTTATCAGTATAGAGATATGTTTTGATGTTTTCATGTATGGTGAATTATGTATGTTGAAAATTGTTCTTAGTTTAAACCTATCCCTGATGATGAGAACACAGTTCTCAAAACCTAGGTAGGAAAATTGAAAAAATAAAAAAGCATAATTTAAAATTGGAGCGTTTAAACTCGTTTTGAATTTTCATTATTGTAATTGTGCCGTATTCTGCGCTTCGATTAAACATTCATTTAATTGAATCATATATCGATCATTCACCAATGAACCACTGGTGATTTCACTGTGAATCATCGGTGATTCCCGGTGAATTATCGGTGATTCCCGGTGAATTATCGGTGATTCCCCGGTGAATTATCCGTGATTGCCCAGACGGACGTACAGGAAGGGTGAAAACATAAAGTAGCTATGGGTTAATAACTAATCGTCGCGGTGCAGTTTTCAGGTTGCCTATTCTACGATGTAGTGAACCCACCCTATTGGTGTCGCTCCTAAGGCAACACCAAAAAGTGTTCCACTGGACGATCATTTTCCACATTCAAAAGTTTTTATTTGCGATTTCATCGATATCTGTGTAGAATTTGTAAAAAGAGGCTGGGGAGGACGAGAAGGGCGTTAGAGGACTTCAGTGGGCGTCTGGTGCACTTTTCCTTCTACAATGTATGTTATTTTAGGCTCTTAGGCGGAGGGACTTTGCTCATCTCACATCTAGGATTGCTAGGTTCGATCGTCTACATACAACATTGCAGCATCGACATATAACATTGCAGCATCGACATATAACATTTATATAACATCGACTGATTTCAACGATTTAAATGCATTTCCTGTCATTTTCTAAATACCGGAAATAGGGAAATTGAAAAAAATCCTATAAAAATCGTGACTAAAATGTTTTTGATTTTCTTTAAGAATCTAGTCAAAGGAAAATAAATAAAAATTCTTCCTGATTTCTCAAAATTTGTCGCAAAAAATCATTAGGCAAATTTGTTCGTCTTACAAATTTTGAAACAAGGTGTGGTTTCACGTTCGGTTCTTAATCTGGACGGCCAAAATAAGGAGAAGAAAATCCGGATGAACAAAAGTTAGGTTGGTAATATTTTATGAAAATTTAAAGTTACAGAGCTGCTGTGCAGGCCTGAAATAAAATTCAAAAATAAAAAAGCAGTGTAGAGAGGTGGCAGTCCTTGCAAAGGGAGGTCAAGGGGTTCAGAGCCCCATACACGTAAGATGCCTGCAGGGCGTAATATAGCTCACCATAGTTACGGGGTTTAAAGGTCAGAGCCCCCTGCACTAAAAATGAACAACACCTTACATAGAGTCGTTCGACTCGGGATTTCTCTAGAACATTTTTTTTTAAGATCGATTGATTTTTTTCTTGAATGAATTAATCCAACGGTCGAATCGTATGGTAACTAAGATTGTCTTTTGAATTTCCAGTTTGATGTCAAGACAATTCTTTTTACATTTCCACTAAACCAATTGATTATTGCTTGTACTTAAACTCCATTCGTACCAGCACAATGACTTTTTTGTTCCGTTGAAACAGTAGAAAAACTTTAAAAGCTTTTGTTTTCCTTTGTTTTTCTCTTTTTCTGCTTATACCCTATGTATCACTGCCGCTGGAATTATTTAACTGTAGACTGTAACTCAACATTTGTTTTGAATTCACTTTCTGAAGTAAAATCGATTCTAGATGTTTCATACAGGAGATGACACGCATTCATAATCAATAAAAGGATTCGTGTGTGATTTTGTATTGTGTAACGAAAATTAATTACTGGGTGTACTCCGTAGAATTGGAACAGTCTCCAAACGTCAGTCATTGTTTGCCTTTTATAGGTGAAATTTAGGGATATACCGTCGTACAAAGTGAGTGTGCCAAAAATTACAGCTCTATTCTCTTCAGAGTTTAAGGAGACTGTTAAATTTACCCGTCCGTTAAACTTGACATTCGGCTAAATTTAACTGAAAAGCTACATTTAACAGGTATATTCCCTTCAGCGAATATCTCTTGTGATAAATTTAACTTGTGTTTATTAGGTTAAATTTGACAGATCGGAAAATGTAAACAAAAAAATCGAATGAATTTCAACATTGAATCTTAACGTTTTCTTAACATTAAAACTCATATTTTAGATGTCTTTCGACAATAAAATAATAAATTCAAACTTTCCGCTTCATTTAACGTGATTTATCAATATACAATCCCCGAGGCTTAAATAACTTTATCACGAGATTTTTAACAATGAGTGCGTTTGGTGCATTCTGTCACTTTATCACCGAGTTAAATTTATCACAAGAGAAATTTGCTGAAGGGAAAACAGCCAACATTTTTATTTGACGGGAGGTGAGAATTGCTCGTTAATCACGTTAATTTACCAATAAACTGAGACTAGAATAATTTAAACACATTGAACGATGCTTAATCTGTTAAATTTAATTCTGAGTGCGTTTAGTGCGACTTAGCACTTTAACCGAGAATTAAATTTAACATATTTTAATGCGTTCGCTGTCAGTGTGTTAGTAGAGTTTATAAGTTGGTTAAGATCGTATATAAATGAGCTAAACCAACACATCTAAAAACGTAAACGGTTAAACTAACACATAGTCAGGGTTGTATTCGCTAACCAACTGTTCTAGCGCAGCTAACGCTGACCATTAAAAATATTAGCGAAACTAACAAAAAATAAATTAGCGCACTAATAGCGGTCGGGGAACTAGCATTACCACCAATTTTCATATCCACCAATTAAGCAAAATGCACTCTATTTTTTTCCACCAATATTTGAGCAAATTTTTTAGAAAAAACTATATTTTGTGCGTGGGCGATAAAAAATTGCCGTGTTGTATCGTTTTGTCATATCCTCCACAATTTTCCCATGCGTTTGTTCGTGGGCAATATGAAAAACAAAGACATGTCCTACCAATTTTTATCGCCCAATGAAAAAAAAAATGGTCAATAAAAAATAACATAACTAACATTTTCTTATCACCCACATACAAATGTGCATGAAACGCCACCAAAAACTAGATGTCTAACGAAGCTAGGGAACTTTTCCTTTTACAAAATGTCACAAAACTAGGTAGCTAATGAAACTAGTAAATTTGCGCTTTAATAAAACGCCACAAAAAACAAGGTGGTTAACGAAGCTAGGAAACTTTTCCCTTTTCGAAGTGTCACGAAAACTAGGTGGCTAACGAAGCTTCCTTTTACAAAATGTCACAACACAAGGTGGCTAGCAAAACTTGAAAACTTTCTCTTTTACGAAGTGTCACAAAAACCAGATGGCTAACAAAAGTTAAGAGCTATTTCTTTTACAAAATGTCATTGACAATTGACAATCACAAATTTACAAATGACATTTTGTAAAAAAAATACTTAGCTTCGTTGTTAGGCACCTAGTTTTCGCGACACTTCGTGGCGTTTCATTAAAGCGCAAATATCCTAGTTTCATTAGCCACCTTGTTTTGTGACATTTCGTAAAAGGGAAAGTTCTCTAGTTTTGCTAGCAACCTAGTGTTGTGACATTTTGTGAAAGGAAAAAATCGCTAGCTTCGTTAGCCTAGTTTTTTGTGGCGTTTCATGAAAGCGGAAATTCCCTACTTTTTCTCCCTGAAAGATACATGCCTCCCATGATTCAAGTTCGAAGATGAGCAAAATCGATCAAGTAGTTCCGGAGATATGGTCGAAGAAGTGGAGGTCGGACATGAAATTTTCGAGGGTCGATGAAACTTTTTCGCAAATATCTCAGCAAGTATAGCACGGAAATTCCTCATTTTGGTGTCAAATGAAAGCATTTGATGTCACAAAACTATTTTTTTGTGGGAATCGGGTCAGGGGTCTGGGCACTGAGACCAATGGAATGGACGAAATTGAGTTTCTTAACCATATACGAAAACAGTTTTTCGTCTATATTTTCTTAACTATGCAATATGGAGATTTACTGTCAAAGGCAAAGTTGTAGAGAATTAAATTTAAGCGAACACGTGTTTCAGGGTTTTAGGGAAATACGGCACAATCCTGGTATATGACCACTTCCATAAGTGGGCAGGATGACCCAAATCTCCAGAACTATGAGAGTTAGAAAGTTGCTTTCGAAGACGAAGTTGTAGAGAATTAAGCAAAGACGTGTTTCAGGGTTTTAGGAGAAAATAGCCCAGTCCTTGGATATAATGTTTTCTAGATTTAAATGGTGTGAGACGTACTTCGGTAGGGCCTCTGACATTACCTTGGGTAATTTCTATGGATCTTTGAAACTCTTCAGTTATAAAAGAACAAAACATTGGATTGTTTGCTTATTTGTATCTTTAGATACGTTCGAGTCTTTTTGTAACATCTATTCTGTTTGCCCTATCTATTCGCTTTGCCACATATATTCTGATACGTACGGGTCTTTGGTTATGTTTCTTTATAAAGTCGACTTTTTAACTCTGAGAAAATTTTCTCATCTCAAACTGTTGGTCGTATCTTGATGGACGTAATTTTAAAAGTTCACTTTAGTTATTCTATAACGTGAAATCAGAAAATGCTAACGTTTGAGACTATTTGTTTTAGTAAAAGTGATAACTTAGGTGTCACTTAAAATTTGGTCTGCTAGGTCGATCTTCAAAATTAATAATCTCTATATTATCCAATAAGTGACGGATACTGAGCTTTGCCTATAATACCCTCGAAAATCCATGGAAGAAAGGTCGTTGATACGAAGAAAATAAAATTAAAATTTACCGAGTAGCGAAAATTACGTCCGCGAAACGCTAGTCGCTAATAGCGAGTAATTCAAAAATTAGCTTCGCTATAAGCGCCGCTATTAGCGTCGCTAATACAACCCTGCACATAACAAACCAACTCTGAAGGGAATTCGCCTTATGTTTTAATTCTATAGTCGTTGCATATAGCCAAAAATGTGTTTTCATTTAAGACCTCATATCTATCGATAGAGACCTCATAGCGAGGCCATATGGGTATCGTTGGAAAGCTATTGTTGCCTTTTTCGATTAATTTGAAACATGACCTGATTTATATTTTTTAGGAGACTCAGGACATTTTTCCAATTTTCGTAAAAAATTTTCAACTTTGACAACAGTTGATACCTCCACGTTTTAACCACTTCACACGTTTGGTTCGTGATTCTGATAGCCTCATCCATAGACAATTCAACAAAACTTACAGCAGAAAAATCGCATCACCCAATCGATTTATTCTCTTGGTGCCGATTTTTCCGAAATTTGAACCACTGTGTGGCCCTAGGTCGGTCCTAAGGTCAGCCTTAGACAAAAAATGGTTTTTTGCTATGTTCCAAGCACGCATTAACCAATATGCTGCGACCATCATTTTGTTGGTCAAGTTCAGTTTTGATCTCAAGGCTTTGTTAGCTGTTAGCTCGGTATTTTTATCAAAAGTGAGCGTTTTGCCAAACGTCACTCCTAGATATTTAAGTTCACTTTCCCAAGTAATTTTCGATTCGCCTACAGTTTCATCATCTGAGAAGTATCTTGAGAGTTTTCTTTTTCTGGTAAAAAACGCCGCCTCGGTCTTGGTTTAATTCAGCCTAATTTTCCATTTCGAACAAAACGAAGATAGCTCTAGACTAGCACGATTGAGGTTTTTCAGGATTGTTTGAAGAGGATTGTATGGTGGTGTCGTCCGCAAACATGCCTTTCATGCACGACTTAGTAGTAAACCTATGAATCCCTTTGTATTTCGTACGGATTCAAAATCTTCTTTAAAACCTGTTTGACCTAAAATCAGATTCGAGTTGTTCTGATTTGATCTGACCTCGGTCCGTAAATAATTGGTCACTTTAGACCTCTGCTAACCTAATTTAAGGGGTCATTATATTGACCGCGATGCGGATCACATCGCGTAAGGTTTTTATGAAAGCTCAACTTGACAGAACAATAATTTTTTTTGTCAAGTTGAGCTTTCACATAAACCTTATGCGATACGATTCGCATCGCACTCAATATAATGATCCCTTTATACTTCAAGTGATTGACAGCTGACGCGATGTCGAAAATTTGAAAAAGACTGCTGCCGAAAATTTTCAATCGGCTTTCAGGTCTAATCTTATTTGCTGCCATTTTAAGCTTCAACATATTTATTTTTCATCAGCCTTTATCAACAATTCCACTGTGGCTTTCCCCCTCGCTTGAAATTTTTTTTTTTGCATTCGTTTAGTGCGAACAAGAAGATTAAATAAAACAATTCCAAAGTTTCCTGATTTAAAAGAAAAGACTTTAAAGTTTATAAATTGAAATGTTGTGTCAGCGTATTTTAAGAAAATGTGTGATTTGTCTTTCCAACATTTTTTTTACAAAGAATTAACTTCAACTTCGATTCAAATGGTATTCTTCAACGTTTGAAGAATGTAAAAATGTATCTCGGAAAACGTGCTTTCGTTGTATTATTTCATTATTGTATACAGATTGACACTTACATGTAACTCAATTGGCAGTTTCGCATGTACAAAGTTTCTCGTAAACTAGTAATGGAAAATAAAATGCGCATGTAACTTTTAGAGATTTCCGTACGCTGACAATGAGGTAATTTAGAATCACAATAATAGAGCCGTGTTGAATTAATCACCATGAACAAGGGCGCGTACATAAAACTGTACAATGAAATCCATTCACACGACATAATAGAGGAGAATCATAAATCATTTTCATATACGATTTACGAAAGTTCGTATTTATCTCGAATTAGGTGCGACAATTTGTACTAACAGCGACTGAAGTGCGAAAATTCTTGATTTATTGCCTCAATTAACGTACGAAAATTGCTTTTTTCATCCCTAGGGAGTGTAAAGTTAATTACCAAGACTAATCACACATAGACCAGCAGGGCCTATTTAGTTGAATTAATTCACGGAATTCGTAAAAATTCACCAAATTCATAAAAATTCACTAAAATTCATAGAAATTCGTAAGAATTCACCAAAATTCAATTTTTTTTCCTAACGAAATATTAGTTGTCGCGAAATGAAATTTTATGGAAACCAACACGTTTTGAGCAATTTCTCGGTTATCAGAAGTCAAGCCATTTGAAAAACATTGAACTAACATCCAAACGAGTCGGAATGTTTAACTATTACAGCTCGTTCAAAGCGTTATCTTAGCCTGATTCGTCCAAAATATTTTTTCCTGTTAGCATCGTTTTGTAGGTAGACCCATTAGGGAAAAAACATTTTTGGAGGTCCAGTTTTCCGTCAATATATCCGCCAAACTGATGTGGAATTCGCACAAACATGGGTTCCAATACATAATTTACTGCATTTTGGAAGTGTGAAACACCAAGTGTTCGAAGCGTCGTCTCTCAGATATTTGTGAATTGCAACCCAGATGAATGTAAGAGTCAAATAGAAAAGAAAGGCAGACACTTCCTAAAGGAAGTAAATTCGAGTAAAAATCATTGAAATGGTTCGAATTTCATGAAACCAAAGCGATGATGTGAAGTCAGAGAATGAAATGACGTCATTTCATGATATTGGTGCAATATTTGAGAAATGACAGTTTCTTCAACGTTCTTCGCGTCTAGTGACCGTCACCGTCACATGGTACCAAAATTTCCGCCGCAAGGAGCCTCATGATCCCACGGAATTTGATAGAATTCCACATCGATTTACATGGTGGATTTGAACCAACTTTTACCAAAAAGTGTTTACACATGGGATTTTTAGCCCCGTACGAAGTACGATGGGCTTATGTCTTTAATGTGAGGTATGTAATTTTGAAGATCGACCTAAAATTTCTTGGGAAAAGTTGTTGCTTAGGTCTAGGAGATTGCAGAAACGCAAAAAAAATGGTCTGTCCGTCCTTCATCACTACAACTCAAGTAAAACACATCCGATTTCGATAATTTTTTTTCCTGAAAGATAAACAAAAAATAGGAGCTAAGTTCGAAGATGAGCAATTTTAGTCAAAAACTCTAGGAGATATGGCCAAAAACGTTAGACATAGGGCCGTGAAACTTGTTTGAGTTAATCTTCGTAACCATAGCACAGATGATAATGAAGAAGGTACTAAATGAAAGGTAATTATCATACCTTTCAGGACAAAAAAGATTTTGGAAATCGGTTCTCTTGATCGGTAGTTAGGGCACTGGCCATCGGTGAATCGGAGCGAGTACTTCAGCTCTGCCAACAGGTTATGGGCCCAGGCTAATCAATTTGTAGCGCTAGTTTGCTAGAAGGGGTTTCAATAACACTCGCTGCAATTGATTGAAGCCCTGGTATGGTGAATGAGCTGGCTACAGATGAAATTGGTTTTTAGAAGGAGACTTTGGTATGAACATGGCGGTGAAGCCAAGCGACAATGTGGTCGTTGATCTGTACAAATTATGGTGACGGATTTAGCATGGACGTGGCGGTGATGCCAAACGACAGTCGTTGTTTCATACAAATTCAATGGTTTGGTTCGAAGTGGTGGTTTTCGATCGACGATGGTGGTTGGTCAAAAACGTGCAATGGTCGATGGCGCGCAGTGGTCAATAGCGTGCAGGGGTCGATGGTGTTTTGGTCGTCGATGGTGTTTGGTGGTCGATGGTGTTTTGGTCGTCGATGATGTTTGGTCGCGTCATCTTCAACTATCTGTATATAACCAATATGACAACGGTCGAAGACTTTGATCTTGTACCAGCAACTGAGTTGTGGCTAACAAAAAAGAAAAGGCAGTTACACTCGAATAAGAGCAGTCGCAGTGAAAATCCGTTCAAAGATATGGTCGAGGACACAGGATTAGAACACAATCATAGACTGATAATAAAATTTCCAAAATGGTCACACAAATTAAAAGCTTTTCAAAACAAAATCTAATGAAAAATACTGAAATTCGCGGAAATTCACCGAATTCATAAAAACTCACCGAATTCACCGAATTCAACAATTTCATAAAAATTCACTGAAAAATTCAACTAAATAGGCTCTGTGTATGAGTCAGTTCTTAGAAATTGAAAAAAGGAAGTACTAAATTCAAATTCTTAAAAATAGACAGAAATTCATGTGAATACATCAAGAACGGTTAATAAAATGGTAGTAGTTGCCGCCGCGCTTTGGTTTGGCGGCGGCGGCGGCTCAAAAAAAAACTTTTGATATGTTGTAGAGAAAGTTGAGAGGATCATTTTCGCCCATGAAAGTAGTAGCCGCCGCACTTCGATTTGGCGGCGGCGGCGGCTAAAAAAAAAACTTTTGATATGTTGTAGAGGAAGTTGAGGGGATCATTTGCGCCCATGGAAGTAGTAGCCGCCGCGCTTCGGCTCGGCGGCTCAAAAAAAACTTTTAATATGTTGTAAAGGAGGTTGAGGGGATCATTTTCGCCAATGTAAGTACTAGTCGCCGCGCTTTGGCTCAACATTACAATCAGAACAAAAACCGTTTTTAAAAGGAAAACGTGACGCAAGTCCTCGTCCCTTCTTCCAAAACAACTGATATCAATTTGGGTGACGCTTGCAGCTTCGGAACGCACAAAATTCTTTTGAAATATTTTCACTTCTGAGTAAAAAAAATGCGTCACTAATGCCCTAAATAGGTCTAGAACGTAAGAGCCGTACAACGGAATCGCTATTACACGGTACTCTTTAAGATACGTAGTCATTAGACTTAGGAAGAGTCTCAGAGTTTAGTGAGACTAACAATTTCTATAAAGAAATTTTTTCGATAGCACGTCATCCGGCCTAGTTTTGGCACTAAATAGTAGAAAAAATTAAGGTCCATATAGCTCTTACACTGTATACTTTAAGAGATGGAGCTTTAATAAGTTAGGAACTTCAGAGTTTAGTGAGATGAATGATTTCACCGAAGAAACTTATCCGCTACCACCTCATCCGGCTGAGCTATGGTCCTAAATAGGTTAAAAATTAAAAGATCTACCATAAAATATCTCTTACCCGGTACAGTTTAGGGGATCTAGATTTGGTGACTCAAAAAATGTGAGGGATTAGTGAGACGAACTATTTCGACGAAGAAACTTTTCTGCTACTACCTAATTCAGCTGAGCAGTTGCCCCAGGTAGGTCAAAGAATTAAGGGCTATACCATCAAACAGCTCTTACACTGTGTACAATTTAAGATATGGAACTGTGGTGAATTAGAAAGAGTTTCAGAGTATAGTGAGACAAACTCTTTTGCCTAAGAAAGTTTTTCTGTGTACTTACTGTATCGATGCTAAATGCAGACATTTCATTTACATTATTTGTAAACGTAATTTTCGCGAAAAAATTAAGAAAATCGCTTTTGTAATTTTTTTAACAGCCGTTTGTACTGGAAAATTGATTTTAGTCACCGAACCTCAAGTAACGTCAACTGGATTTTTAATTGACAACTAACGAGTCAGACTTGATCCATTGTATCCGAAGTTATTTAGCCCGAATGCTTAAAAAACGAAAAAAATTTGAGACTCCCAAGAAATACAACATTGTTTTTTTTTTGTGAACAAAAGAAATCACCTTCAATAAAGAAACGAACAAACAAAATAGAATTCAATTGAAATAATAGGTAATAGGTCGAATTACAAATAAGCTGTCAATTCTGTTTTAAATGAAACATAAAAACATGAATTTTTCCTTTCTTCCATGAAAATCATTGAATTTTCAATCATCTCATGCTCTAAATATTTAATTTTTTTGAAAATATTTATTTCTTAAATATGTTACAGTCATTAAATTTCAAAAGTATCCAGTGTTCAATGAAATATTTTAAACAAGTCAAAGGACGTCAACAAATTCTTTGATCAACACGTGGAATAGATGCTTCATATGCTCACAAGTCCATGTGTGAGGTGTTTGGTTCCAACATTGCAAACACAAATATTTTTAGACCCGTACGAAGAACGAAGTTCTTCGAAAATGGGTCTTATGCGTTTACCACGACGTTTGTAACCAGTCGAATTTCAACCCGAAAGTAGGGGGGAGCATCGATCATGGTCCCTAGATGACGAATCAGCAATAAAAAAAAATGTCCGTCCGTCTGTCAACACGATAACTCGAGTAAAACTCAACCGATTTTCAAAAACTTTTCTTCCCTGAAAGGCAATCGAAAAATCTTGCATGGGATTGAATCTGGGCACTGTCGGCCTAAGGGCCGCCGAGCTAGGGCCGTTTAAGTGGTTTTTGGTCTTTTGTGCATAACTTGCGTAAATCTTTCCCGATTTTTTTTTGTTTGAAAGAACTGGGCATAGTCGACAATTTATGGAAGAAACTTTTTTGAATTTGAGTTCTTTGACTTAGCTAGGGCACTAATAACGAGTCTCTGCTAGGGCTCTATGTGTTTTTTGTACATAACTCGAGTAACTCTTTACCGATTTTCATAATTTTTTTTGTTCGAAAGATCTGGGCATGGCCGAAAATTTATGGAAGAAACTTTTTTGGATTTGAGTCCTTGGACTTAGCTAGGGCACTAAAAACGATTCTATGCTAGGGCCATACGTGTTTTTTGTACATAACTCGAGTAAATCTATTCCGATTTTCAAAATAGTTTTTTTGTTTACAGGATCTAAGCATGGTCGACAATCTATAAAAGAAACTTTTGCCTTTGCTTAGGGCTCAAGTTGGCCTCCTGTCGGTTCTAAGGTCGGCCCGAACCAAAAAAATTGTTTTTTGCTATGTTGCAGAGGAAATTGAGGGAAATATATTTGTCCATGGAAGTATGTGTCCGAGGCCTCTACCTAGGGTCCTAGGTCAGCAATGTTGTAGAGAAAATTAAGGCAAACATTTTTGTCTATTTGGAGATCAATTTTGTGCTTTACACCGTTTCTTCGGAAGGGTTTTTCAATATTGCCCTATCGGCAATTTCCAATGTGGACGTAATTTCATACACTTAAGAGTTAAGGCAATATTTACTTAAATACGTTCGATTCTTTTCGTAACATCAACTCTGTTTGCCGCATCTATTCTGATACGTACGGGTCTCTTCATATGTTTATGATATTGGTTTTCTAACATATTAACTAACGTCAAAGGAAATATTTGTATTCAATTGCATTAAACCTCCTCAAACGAAATACCTTGTGAACATACTTGTATGGGCATCAAAGGTAATGTAGGTTATGAATGACGTAGTGATTTCGATTCAACTACAGACATTTTCTTCTGCTGATTTTGTTGTTATCGAATACCATTCAAAATACAACTTAAAAAATAGGTAATTTTACATTTCTGTATTCAAACGATTCAAGCGCACATACCAGTTTTAAATCGAAGTACCTGCGGATCCGATGTCTATTCAAAGAAATGTCTCAAATGTAGCTACACTTCATTTCAAATAGCTTTCTGCTCTCAACCACTCTACCACTTTGTTCATCATAATTTGGTCGTTCTATTCGTTCCTACGTTTCTATCAATGGGAGTCCTAGAATTTGTTTTCTGAGAACTCTGAAAATGACTTTCACGAGAAATTTTGGATCAAAAATTTTTGTTCGCAGGAAATTGATTGAAAAAATGTAAACGACTACAGAACGGGAAATGACTATAAACGGGAAATATATGTTTTTACGTGGGTTACGTATGAGTTTACTGTTTATTTGAGCCCGCTCGAGTATTCATGCACATGGTGACGCGAATCACGTAAATGGTCCTGCTGGATTAGGTCTTGGCTCTTCAACCAGCGGTGTTCACCTCTGAGACACTAATTCTGCTCCTCTTGAAATTATTATACCTTTTCGTTAGCAGTGACGATTTTGGTTGGCTTTTTGCCAACATGAATTGGAACTTACATAACTGAGCAGTAAAATATACTACTAGTTGTGTCTACGACTTAAAGTCACCAAAAACTAGCAAAAGACGAGTGCGGATTGATTGTGAATGATTGACGTAGGTATTTTGTAGGGATGAATGAAAGAACACTGATACTTTTGTTTTCAAATTTACCTGCTCTTTCCATGGTGAATAGAGGGAGTCAGTATTTCACCCCTCGATGTAACTCTTCCGTTCACAGACTTCACTCTAAATTTGTGATTTCAGTGGACTAAACGAGTATTATGCATATGCAACGTTGCAAAACGATTTTGAATGATGACATGCATTTTTCACATCACATTATTTGAAACACATCCAATTGAATCGTGTGAAAATTCGAAACAAAATATTTTCAATTTTGTCAAATATGATAAAGTATAAAAATAAGTGTGGAAAGGCACTTTTCGTCAATTTATTCACTTATAGATTTTTCATGTAGTAGTTCTGTTTCAATGAAGCAAGGAAAATTGAAAATATTGTCTTCACTGAAATGGGAAACCATTCCATTTCTAACAACTGCGAAAAAGAGATTCTTCTCCCGTTTAAAGAAAGTCATGAAATGGAACTGTTTATCTGGCTGGTATGAGCCATTATATTGGGTGGTTTTTATAAAAACATATGGCACCACGGTATGACGGTTGTTAAAATTAACGAAAATGTTCACATCTATTCAAATTAGAGGTGAGATATTCCACCTTTTTCCGAAGCCCGAATTGAGGATCTGAGTGGGTCGGTTTTGGATCGACCGGGGTCGAAATTCAGTTGACCTGATTTTTCAGTTCATGTTTAGGTTAGTTTATTATCGACCCGAACCTGAGTTGAAAAAAGTGGATCGACCGGAATGTGTTCAGGTCGACCTTAATGACTCTGAAGTATTTAATTTTACCTAAAATATTCTGCTTTAATCCTCGGCTTAACCCGACCCAAGGTTGACCTGAAACCTGATTATATAAATTATAACTGAAGCAAAACGAAAAACGCCCATGTTCTAAAAATATAAGATGAATTTTACCTTTTTAATATGCTCACATCAGGTCGAAATCGATTTCCAGTAAGGCCAAGTAATATCAGTTTTTATCAGTTGTTAGAAAAATTTAAAATGCAAATAATTGATAATCATTTTTTAGGGCTTATTGAGGAAATTTCTCAAGATTTTGTTCCAGAGAACGACGAACAGGAAAAAGAACAGAGAAATTGGGATCTTCCGAGGATCAACAGTAAGTTTTCTAGGATGTTTGATTCTAGTGAACCTTAGAGGTGAGTGGGCTACCCAAAAAAGTGGACTGCCCACGCCCATGGGTATGGGGATGGGCATGCCCAAGTTTTCGTGGGCATGGGCACGAAAACTTGGGCATGGGCACGGGAGTGGGCATTATCAAATTTTGTGATTTGAAAATTTATGATTTTTTAATTCAAAAAGGGCGTCGAGGTTCTAATTGGAATAATTGAGAGTCCGAAGCCTTTGGAAAAAAAGTCAGATACAACAGATTTAACAATTTTGAATGATCTTTTCGTAGTACATATTTAATTCAATAGGTAGCATCGGTAGCATTGAGTACAGAATGAATCTATCGCTATCCCTCTTTTTGTTCATTAATTCTTGTTCTATATTGTCTAACGTATCCATCACATTTTGCTAGCGCATTGTTCGTATCTGCACGTTTTCAAATCGTAATTCGCAGAAAATTCGTAATTCGTATTTTGTAAAATTTAATGTGCGTGATTCACGCAGCGTGAAGTGATATTGAAAGTTTAGCGTTAACTGTTAAGGCAAATATTTTAGTAAATTCCTTTCGCTTTCTTGAATGGGCTGGGCATTTTTTTTAAAGTGGGCCTTGGGCATGGGCTGGGCATTTTTTTTGAAAAAGTGGGCATTGGGCATGGGCTAGGCATTTTTTTTGAAAAAAGTGGGCATTGGGCATGGGCTGGGCATTAAATATGGTATGCCCACTCAGCTCTAGTGAACCTTTTGCTCAGGCAAGACTACTAGCGTCATCTACTAATGAATCTTCAAAGTGGTTGCAAGTGGTCCCATCAAGTAATACTGGTTTGCTATTAGATAACAATTCCACGAGAATTGCTGTTGGTCTTCGTTTAGGTTCCCAGTTATGTAAGGAATATAAGTGCATTTGTGGTGTCATGGTTAAAAAGGACGGCTTGCATGGTTTGTCATGCAAGACGAAAGCAGGGATAATTTCTAGGCATGACGAAATTAATAAAATTGTTACACCCGTACGAAGATCGAAGTTGATCGAAAAAGGGTCTTATGCGTTTACCACGACGTTTGTAACCAGTCGAATTTCGACCCGTGAGTAGGAGGAGAGCACCGATCATGGTCCTTAGATGACGAATCAGCAATAAAAAAATGTCCGTCCGTGCGTCTGTCAACACTATAACTCAAGCTAAACTCAACCGATTTTCAAAAACTTTTTTTCCCTGAAAGGTAATCGGATTATCTTTTATGGGATTGAATTAAGTCTTTTCTGATTTTCAAAAACTTTTTTTTGTTTGAAAGACCTGGGTATGGCCGACAATTTATCTTGAGCACTATGACTTAGCTAGAGCACTAAAAAAGAGTCTCTGATAGGGCCAAACGTGTTTTTTGTACATAACTCGAGTAAATCTTTTCCGATATTCAAAACTTTTTTTAATCAAAAGATAAAGCAGGTCCCTACCAATTATGGAAGAATCTGAGCGCCTGGACTCAGCCAGGGCTCTAAAACTGAGTCTCTACAAGGGCCATAGGTGTTTTTTGTGCATAACTCGAATAAATCTATTCCGATTTTCCAAAAAAAATTTCAATTAAAAGGTTTGGGAATGCCCAACAATTTATGGAAAAAAATGGGTCGCTGAACCTAGATAGAGCCCTAAAGAAGCGGACCCACTAGGGCCCTACTTGTTTTTTATACATAAAACGAGTAAATTCCATCTGATTTTCGTGATTCTTTTTCTATTCGATAGTTAATGAAAGCCTTAAGAGCATCCAAGAAAAATGGTGGGCCCGGGTCGAGCCTAAGATGACCGCTAATGTTAGGGTGGATCGATCTAGGCGATTTATTTTGGAAAAATTCAAATATTCTGAAAACTATTAGAGATAGAATATCGGTGTCAGAGGAAAAATTGTTTGGTTTCGGTCATACGCATGTCATGATACCTCCCAATATGGCCACTAATGTTAGCGTGGATCGATTTAGACAATATATTTTCGAAAAATTCAAACATTTTGAGAACTATAAGTGACAGAAGATCGGTGTCAGTGGCAAACTTTTTTGTGTGTGGAAGCATGGGTCAGAGGCCTTTCCTAAGTGCTCTAGGTCGGTTCTAATATCGGCGGTAGTACAAATAACATTTTTTGAAAATATGTCTGAAAAAAAAGTTTGTACTTTTTTTTGCTATGTGAACTTTTTTTATTTTGACGGTTGCTTGAATATTTGGAGAGATTTTTACAACGTTTCTTCGGACGGGTTTTTCAATATTGCCCTTTCGGCAATTTCCAATCCAATTTAATGTCGACGTAATTTCATGCATTTTCTTCTGCTTACTTACTTACTTAATCGGCCCTACAACCCATTAAGGGTCTTGGCCTTCTCCAACATGCTTCTCCAACCGGACCTATCGTCTTCCAGCTGGTTACTCTCGCAGTTCTCAGGTTGGCAAAAGCTGCATCGCACCATCTGGATTTTGGTCTGTCTGCACTTCTTTTGCCTTCCGGTTTGGTGATAAAAAGTTTCTTCGGGATACGATTGTCGTCCATACGCTGTACATGACCAAGCCATCGTAGTCAATTAATTTTTGTTGTTCTAACTATGTCCGGCTCTCCATAAAGCTGCATAAGCTCATGATTAAATCGTCTGCGCCATCTGTTCATGTTTTCGTCATATACTGGTCCGAAGATTGTCCGCACTACCTTTCTTTCGAACGTGAGCAGCGATTGTTCGTCTTTCTGAGTCATGCAGCACGACTCTGACCCATACGTAACTATTGGTCTTATCACAGATTTGCACAGTGCGCATTTAGAGTTTCTGCTTACTGATTTGGACTTTAAAATTTTTATCAGGCTGTAATAACTCCGGTTGCCAAGAGTTATCCGTCTTTTGATTTCGTCCATGATTACGTTGTCAGAATCAAGCAGAGATCCAAGATATACGAACTTGTCTACCACCTTAAATGTGTGTGTCAATTGTTACGCTTTGTTCGTGTTGTCGATTCGATGGGGAGACAATCATGTATTCGGTCTTTGTGTCATTAACCTTCAACCCGAGGTCGGTACCTTTTCTGTCCAAAGCAGTGAACTTTTCCTTAACAGCTTCCATGTTTCGGCCCAAGATATCCAAGTCATCAGCGAAGCCCAGCAATTGACTGGATTTGGTGAAAATGGTGCTGCTGGTGTCGATGTCCATGGTTCTCACTGCTGCTTCAAGGGTCAAATTAAAAAGCAGCGTCGCGAGCGGATCACCTTGACGTAGTCCTTCCTCAATGTCGACAGCGTCTGACAATTTGCTTCGGATTCTTACTCGGCTGTTAGCTCCATCCATTGTCAACTTTGTTAGCGAGATTAGTTTTTTGGGAACCCCTAATTCCTCCATCACTCTCCATAACTTCCTCCTGTTGACACTGTCGTATGCTGCCTTGAAGTCTACGAACAATTGGTGTATTTCCACGTTGTACTCCTTACACTTCTCCAAGATCTCTCTAATGCTAAACAGCTGGTCCGTTGTTGAACGACCTACACGAAAACCACCTTGATATTCACCAACAGTAGATTCCATGTATAGAAGAAGGCGTTTGTATAGAATATTCGCAAATATCTTGTAGGCGATATTCAAAAGCGAAATTCCGCGATAGTTGCCACACTCCAATTTGTCGCCTTTCTTGTACAAAGGGCAGATGATGCTAATCTTCCACTCTCCCGGCAACTCCTCGACATTCCAGATGCGCTTGATGAGCTCGTGCATCTCCATACATAATGCGTTACCACCGTGCTTGAAAAGTTCTCCAGGTATGTTGTCCGTTCCTGGGGCTTTGAAATTTTTGAGCTTTAAAATTTCATGCTCCACTTCCTGTAGCGTTGGTTATGCAATATGTGGCTGCGCGGTGCGAAATGGTAAGTTGTTGTTGGTGTCGTTTCGGTTCGGTGGTCTGTTCGGGTTCAGCAGTTCTTTAAAGTACTCCGCCCATCGTCTGATGCACCTTTCCTCATCTGCTAAGACCAACCCATCCTTGTCCTTGCACAATAAAGGTTGTTGACTGTAACCTTTCCTCGATTCGTTTACTTTCCGGTATAAATTCCGCGTTTCAATTCTCGATTACCAAACCTTTCAATTTCGATTAAAACTTCCTTGTCATGTTGTCGCTTTTTTCTTCGGAATAGTTTTTTCTCGAAATTTCTCTTCGAACGGTACTCTGCCATGCCAGCTCGAGTGCACCTATTTAGATTTCTCGCTCGAGCCGCATTTTTGTCATCCAGTGCTTTTCTGCATTCGTCATCGAACCAGTCATCTCTTTTCTTTCCCGTTCTCGTTCCTATCGTCTCTGCTGCTGCTTCCACTTTTCCAATGCCGGCTGTCGATTGTGTGAAATCGAAACTCGAGCCCCTACAACTTTTGACATCCAAAACATTTGAACAGTGACGCCCATCTATGAACACATGGTCAATCTGGTTTTTGGTTCGTCTATCAGGTGATACCCATGTCGCTTTGTGGATGTCTTTATGTTCGAAATAGGTACTGCAGACAACCATGTTCCTTGACGCTGCGAAATCAATTGTCAACGTTCCATTTTCGCTTGAATTTTCGTGGAGGCAATATTTACCAATAGTGGGCCGGTCGTAGACTTCGCGACCTATCTTGGCATTCAAACCCCCAAGTATGATTTTGATGTCTCGATTCGGTGCTCCATCGTACACTTTCACCAGTTTCTCGTAAAATAGCTCCTTCGCTTCATTATCTTTTTCCTCCGTTGGAGCGTAGACGTTAATAAGAGTATAATTGAAAAATTTTCGTCTTATCCGTAGAGTGCATATTCGTTCGTTGACAGGAGTGAAACCAATCACCGCGTTTCTGGCTCTACCGAAGACCATGAAGCCTGTTCCGTATCCTCTTGGGCTGTCGTTGCTCTTGCCGCTGTAATAAAACGTAAAGTCTCTACTGATCATAGAATCCTTCCCAGGCCATCTAGTTTCCTGTACTGCTGTAATGTCAAGTTTAGCCGCCCTTAGTGCGCTAGTGAGTGATCTCAACCCTCCTGGCCGTAACAGCGATCTTACATTCCATGTTCCTAATTGTAAACCGTTGTCCTTTTTCCGTTGCCTAAGTCGTTGCCGTTTATCCTGTCCAATCCGAGGCTCTGTTGTTGAATTCATAACCATATCGCTTTTTTTGAGTGTGGTATGGTGGCTAGCCACACGCACTACCCACTAATCCGTTTCCCCGATGACCCGTGGGCAAGTCATCAGGCAGCACTCTTAAGTTTAGCACAAAACTCCGAAGAGAATTGAGGTCCCGGGGACTACGACGTGGACGTGAAGAGAGCACTTGATAGTTAGACAGTTGCACGCCTAGCACATGACACGGACTACCACACTCCGCTCATATGCAATCAGGCGCTACCCTATCTAACTACCCAATCCCCTCTGCAGGGTTCCCAAATATAATACAACCACCAGGAATTTCTAGAGACGATGGCAAACGACCTGATGGTATGACTCTAATTCCGTGGAGTCATGGAAAGGCTCTTCTCTGGGACGTGACAGTTCGAGATACGTTAGTCCCTTCTTATGTCAATGAATCTTTTAAGAAAGCGTGTTCAACAGCCGATAACGCGGGAAGATTTAAGCATAATCATTGAATATCTTCAAAAGAAAACTATTTATTTACTCCTCTAGGTTGCATGGGTCCAGAAACGAATAAATTTATAGGCACATTAGGGTCATTGATGAGGACGGCTTCTGAGGAGTCACGCTCGAAAGATTTCCTATTACAAAAGATTTCAATTGCAAGAGGCAATGCAGCATGCATCTTGGCAACATTAGGGAAAAGTAGAGTAGATGAATTTTATTTATTGTAATTTGTTGTTGAAAAGATCGTTTTTTTACTGGCTGCGCCATTGTGAGTAGCCTTTTTTTTCGTTTTCGCAAAATGGTAGGTTTAACTGTGAAGCTGAATTAAATTTCACAATCACTTGGACTTAATACTGTTGAGCTAAGTTTAATAACTTGCAGCAAGCAATTAATTAAAATCATTGAGGCCAGTCCTTGTTAGGTTCATTTTGTTTGTTCTGTTTTATATATTCTCCCCCATCGTGTCATATTATCCAGTTGTTTCTTATGACGAGAGGAAATACATTAGCTAAGTCTAGCTCTAACTGCTCTTCCGGAGTCACAGGAAAGTCTCTTACATGCTTCATTCTCAGACCGTGCATACGAAATGCTTTGCTGTTTCTGGCTAATTGCCACGATTTCTGCAAGTCAAATCATTTACGATTCCTATCTTGTTGAGATGATATTTCAGTCTACTTCTACTCTTACCCTTAGCAACTTTCGAAGCTTAACCTTACCCAGATTCAAAAAAAGCTTTTAGTATTACAGCTCACGAGAATTTCGTTTGATTGCCTGCAGCTGGCCAAAGCTTCCCATTTCGCCCGTCTCTGCCTTAACCAGACGTTTTATCAAACTTGCACTCCTGCCGTCCGTCAGCAGGTTCAGGTTTGATAAACTTTCAGCTATCCGCATTATTATTGTATTTGTTGTACGCTTGCCGGAATACCTTGGTACTCAGGTCAAAAAGATATCATTGAGTCTTTTATAATTCTGAAACACTGAAGCACTAAAGGCGATGATACCTTGACTTACTTCGTTACTTACAGTGTCATCAACCCCGCAAACTACTCTAGATAAAAATTTAGAATTTGATCAGATATTTGTAAATCGTTAACATTTGGCAAATCATTTTTAATCTTTCAAATTAGATTCGCTTTTGTGGTTATGCTAACATCAACTTCGTACCATCATTAATTGACGACTTGAAAACTTTCGAGCAAATAAATTATTCAATGAAGTTTTTAATTGACTAATTTCTTTCTCAAAAAAGAAACCACCGAAAAAAGCGAAACTACATATTGAAAAACAATTCGACCAGACAATTCCAAGCTTATTTACATTAATCCTCCATATCCAAAATATCAATAATTCAATTAGTAGTTAATTAATACCATAAGACACACCGTCTGTTGATAGAGCTACTCAATTATTCATTCGGAATTAACATAATTCACCATGAATTTATACCGCTCATAACAACTACGACAAAAAGCACTAGTTCTCGTGCAGATTTAGTAATAACCAGCAAAAATTTGGTATTTCTATTTCATTTCGTATTATTGCCATGTACTGTATAGAGGAAATATATTAACTTTTATGTTACGACTACGACAATAATCCAAATATCCCAATATAATACCGAAAATTAATAATCTCACTATTTTATAGCACAGGGGTGTAGCATAAGAAAATGCAAGAAAATTTCTGCAAATTGTCCTAATTTAATTCAGTTTATTACAAAACAGCGAAGTACTTCGAGGTGTTGGAGTGTGCACGACATACGAGTGTTAGCACACACAGAGCTTCTTTAATGTTATAATTTTCAGTAATCCTGCATATATAAACTTGTTTTCACATTGTAAATAAAAATTTCCGAAGACACTTACTGACGTCAACACAATAAAATGAGATTTGCATTGTTTGTAATTTGTAAATTGTAAACATTAAACACGTCGTCGTTACTGACCACTAGGGGGTCCAAAAATTAAAGTTGCAAAAACTTTGGGGCACCAACCCTTTGGGGTTGGTTGCAACAACTTTGGGGCGAAGGAACTGTTGCACATGGACCGGGATCGAATAAGAAGAGTTGTGGGAGCGATCACCGGTCACTGTGGTTTAAACAGTCACTTAGCCAAAAAGGGCATCGTCAATGATCCCAATTGCACCTGTGGCCTGGGTAGAGCAACAGGACACCACATTATTTGTGAATGTCCGAAATTTTCTCTACTCAGATATAGGATTCTGGGTGGTCATGTGATCAGATCGCTCGATGTGCCGAAGCTAGGGCCAATTGTTTAGACAAGTTCCTAGTGAGCACGTGTAGGTTCTAATGATTTACGTGATGAATGGGAGATGGAACAAAGGATCGATAGATCTGTGTTTCGCGGCCAAAAGCCATCCCAACCTGATAAATCTAAGAAAAATCTAGTCACACATAACAAACGTTTCAGGCCGAAGTACAGCTGAAATTCGAAGTTTTTTGACGAAAAAGCCATGTGTAAAGTGAATATCATGTAAATAAAACGAGATTTGGTCGAGTTTGTCTGATTTAGGCTTAAGTTCACCAAAGATTTTTGCGTTATTTCAAAGTAGTATCTATGCTTAATATTTCATAGAAGAACTTTTTTCATGATCTATAATATTGGCCGCGGTTTAGAGTACAGAAGTTCAGCTTGACATGTCCTCTTTGACGGGCCCTCTTGGCGCAGACATACCATAGATACTCCAACCAACTGAAAATCCGTTTTCTCTGGACTATTCTGGAGGGTTTCAACCAAACTTGCTCTAACATATCTCTTCATCTTCGACCAATATCGTACACTTTTTCAGAACTTTGCATTTTTCACGATTTTCGCGTTTCTGGTCACATTTTGTCATTGAGCTACCCTTAAATCACCTCGGATCGAGCGGACCCTATATACTTTTCTGTTTAATGATACATGTAGAGTAATATTCCGGTTGGTGCCACAAAGTTTTCGCAACTTTAATTTTCCCATACAATTTTGGACCCCCCTACTGACCACCTTTGACTTGGTTTTTCGTGTTCATACACTTACGGAAATATATTTTTGCGTTAAATAGAATTTTGTACTTCTGCGCAAGTTTTTGCAGTGTTAAAAAACTGCGCAGAAGTACAAACAAACATGTAAAAGAGCAACAGAACTTTTGTCTCATGTTATCATAGTCGATGATGGAAAAGAAAGTGAAAGAGAAATATTTTTTGTAATGAAATAATGTAATAATCCGAACGACGTGTTTTCTAAATGCTAACCATCAAGGAATAAGAGGGTCGTAGAAGGCAAGATACTTTCAAGCAGTAAAAAAAAGCAGCAAATTACAGCCGCGTCAAAGTTACGTTGAACGCGTTGAACTCTGTTATATGAAATTAAAGACTTTTCAAAGTCATAAGAAATGGGATGTGTTCACCAATCGGGCGGAAATTTGAATTCACATAGAACTCGCGTGCGTTCGAGTGAGCTAAAAGCAGAAATCCACAAAAGAAAAGATTAACGTGACCATATGGAAAATTCCCATGTTGTTCACATTTTAAAGTCCATTTAGTGTTCAACGTAACTTTGTATTACAACAAAAACAAATTAAGTCAAAGGAAAGTTAAAAAAGTATCTTTGAACAAGAATGAATCCCTACCCCTACAAGCAACATTTTATGCCCTTTCCTGACCGTTTAGAAATAGTATATTTCAACATACCCCAACACACTAGTGTATATTGGGGTATTTTGAAAGATATTTTTCTGTAATAGTGAGAGTGGGTTGGTGCACAAACCGCGGAAAGCAACTTTTCGTCCCAAGTGATGGGAAAATATTTTCACGTATACAGAGATCTTTTTTTCACATTTGTTAGGCGAAAATTGATATTTTCTCACCTCAAATGAGGTACGAAAATTGAAATTTGCATGGGTAGTTTGTAGCGATATGAAATAGTAATTTCCCTACCTAGTTTTGTAACTAAGGTTTTTTCAGCATTAGTCCTAAATAGTGTTCGCACGAGCCAGAGTGTAGACACTATTTAGGACGTGTGCTGAAAAAATCTAGTTACAAAACGAGGTAGGAAATTCAATGTCGAAATAGACAAAACCAAACAATAAAATTCCTATTTCGATCACAATTTCCTTTTAATTGCATTTTTAATGTCAATTAAAATTGAGTGCTGAAAAACTTTTCCGCACTTAAATTTGAGTGCTGAAAAACTTTTCCGCACTCACTCAAATCTGAGTGCGGAAAAGTTGACCTTTTTCGCACTCAAAGCAGTATTGAAAACTGTCGTATCTCGGCATTGAATTGCAGAAAGTAAATTTCGGCACCTCATTTGAGGTGAGAAAATAAATACTTACCATGAATTATCATGGCCGATCTGTTCATATGATTTTTTTTGTAAACAAAAAAATAATTAATTTTCGACTCGACGGATTCCAGTCAAACAAAATGCCAGCACATAGTTCATGATCACAGGATAACTCTAAAGTTGTTCGTTTGCTAATCTGGCAAATATTTCTCGAGATAAAAGAGTTTGGAAAAACAACACAATCGAATGTGTTTTTGAGTTACTTTCTATGTTTTCTGTGAAATTCGTCTTTTGTATGCTTAAATGTGTTAAGTTATCTACAATAATTGTAATAATGCATCTTTTTCGGGAAATATGAATTTTCGCCTAACAAATGTGAATAGTTTAATTCATAACTCGGGTAAAAATAGAAAATTCTTAGCTCGGTTGAAGTCTGTGGCTCTCGCAGAGAAAATTGGAACTCGAGTGAATTGCGGCCCTCGCTACGCTCTGGCAACTCTCGTTGCAATTTTCTCGGCTTGTGCCACAAACTTTACTCTCGTTGCAATTTTCTCTGCTTTGGCCACAGACATCAACCTTATTAAACAATTTTCTATTTTCTCCCCTTGTCATGAAAATAACTATTTCGTTGGTTAAGCTTTAAATCGTCTAGAATATTTGCACTTGGAAGCTTTGTCATAACGTTCTAGAGCAGAACCAAAAAAATGACTTATTTTTCAACAGCCGATGGCTACGAAACCTATTTATCCTGTTACCGCAACACAGTGAAGTTAGGTCCTCGCTATAACTAGCGAGAAAAATAAACGGCAACACTATGACACTGTTTTCTGTGAAGTTAAACAGAGTCTCAAGAAATTTTGTAGCGGTGCGGTGGAACGGATTCAGAAAAATATGGAAACAAACTAAAAATGAGCATTAAAATAGTACGTCCCTGTTCGTGTAGCACAATTAAATGAAAATTTTGTGTACTAAAGGAGTTCTGTTGATTTTGAAATTCAAAATGTTCGGCAACATGCTATATTATTAAGAAATTGTTTTAGATTTGTTGTAGTTAGTTGGGCGTCTTTTATATCAAAATGACGAGGTCTTGTTTTTTAATATGGAAAGTTGTAACAGTTACTATCGTTTACATTTATTGTTATTACTACAATCAAACAATTGTTTAATTTAGATTTCGGTTGACATAAGCACTTAACAAGGGTTCCGCTAAGTAGATTAAAACTTTTGCTATGTTAATTTTTGCAAATATATTTATGTAATGCAGTGAGTTGAATTTTTGAATAGAAGTTCCACGTTCTTTACAACAAACTCATTAAAAAGCGTTCTATTCAATGGGGTGTGCTTATTTTGAGAAAAAAGGTTCGTAATAGTGTTTGCAGCATTGTATATGAGAGGAACTTATTGATATTTAATTGAAAGGTTATAAGCCAATCAACCTACTAAGCGACTCATCCTACTAATGATCAGTAAAGGCCAGTCAAAATAACGATCACTTCAGAATTAGGTGAAAACAAAGGCAAATAGCGAGTGGTGAGTGGGACAGAGTCTAGACCCGTGCACCGGCGTAAAAATGCTTTTGAATTAAGCGGTGGCGCAAAAATTAGGCGGCGTTTTTTTAAAAAAAGGGAATGAGATGAGCATTTCTACAAATTGCGTTGTAGGCGAAATTTTGTTAAATTAGAAGCTCTCAAATACGTCTTAATGTGAGCATCCCCTCTCTAGTCGGGCCCGTATGAATTAATAGAACACACGAAATACGAAAGACAAATATACTTGCACTGCAATTTGTCAATCCGACGCAAATCCAATTCGAATAATCACAAGAAAACGCCATTTTTCATTTTTTCCCGAGTGAAGACGTTTATAAAATTCGTTGTATTTGCGTCTCAGATGAAATTTTTCATGCCATTTTTTTCTTAACCAAACTTTATAGAGTTAATTGCTATATTATATGGCATATTATCGTCTAGAATGGATAATTTCTGTTTATTTAGATCCTCTAAAGAAGTTATAAGAAAAGTGATAACATATTATCATAACAAAAACCTCTTAAAAGTTAGAGTGTGACGCAGTCGGTAAGTCCGCTTCCAAAATTAATGATATCGCTTGAGGTGACGCGACGCAATTTTTTTTAACACAACGTGATTTTGTTTTAAAAAAAGCGCTGTAATTTTTTCAGGAAACTTTGATCACAAGGTTCCCTTCAAACAAACTTCTGCGTATTATCAGCGATAGCGTCACATCAAGCGATATCATTAATTTTGGAAGCGGACTTACCGACTGCGTCACACTCTACCTTTTAAGAGGTTTTTGTTGTGATATCAGTCGTTTTGGAAGTTTTCAGTTGTTGAAAAAATTTTTATTTTTGAAAACATTTTTCTCCGAAAAAAATTTTCTCAGAAAAGAAAATTTTCTTAGGAAAAAAATTGTCTTCGAAAAAATTGTCTCCGAAAAAAATTTTCTCCGACAAAATTTTCTCCAAAAAAATTTTTTCGAAAAAAAGTTTTCTCCAAAAAAAATTTTTCTCCAACAAAAATTTTTCTCCAACAAAAAGTTTTCTCAGAAAAAATTTCTCCAAAAAATTTTTCTCCAAATAAATTTTTTTTTCCGAAAAAAATTACTCTCCAACACCTTCGGCTACCATCGGAAAACTTCGTATCACCTTCGGAATACTTTGTGGTACCTTCGCCTGCCTTCGGAACACTTCGTGTAACCTTCGGCTACCTTGGGAACACTCCATAAACGAAAGTCAAAGATGACGCCGCAGCCAGATGGCAGCCATTTTCTTAAGATACAAAAAAATTCTCCTGATCAAGCTCTATAACTTTCTAGAAGAAACCAACTCTCTAAGTGTTATCATTCTGGAGCTTAAATTCGAAAACCCAAAGAAGCATAATTTATACCTAACAAAAATCCAAGATGGCGTCACTTTGGCAGATTTCTGAAAATTCTCCTGATAAAACTTTATAACTTTCCCGAAGAAACCAACTCTGTAAGTATTGTCATTCCGAAGCTAAAATTCGAAAACCAAAAAAAAAACCTAATTTATTGCTTGGGAAAATTCAAGATGGCGCCGGTTTGACTGCTGGCAGTCATTTTCTCAAGATCCCAACAAATTCTCCTGACCAAACTCTATACCTTTTCCGAAGAAACGAACTCTCTAGCTATGGTCACTCAGAAGCTAAAATTCGAAAACTCCGAGCACTACCTAAAAACCTTTTTGTGTTTGTGGACGTTTTTTTTAGGGTGTGGGAACTGCGTCACGCCCTCCGCTACTGCTCCGGGCATGACTATAGAAGTGAAGAAAAGATGAAAGTTGGCCATCGGTTCAAAAACTTACTTTACAAATATCGTTTTCACATTAAACGATTAAACAATATTTAACAGACAATTGATTACAAAAAACAGAGGTGGATAAACTCCTATACAAATGCATGTTTGCTTGCTTCTGTGTTTCATCGGTTGCGATTTAAAAGCTGCTGAAGACAGAATAATGACAATCTACGTTTTTCGACGAATGAAATGTTCATCACACTCACTGTGGGGATTTTGCTGACTTCATTTAAATGAGAGTTTTAACATGACAACTCTGTCTGCATTGTTGTTCTAGAATTGACAATGCAGAAAGCAACAAATCGCACCTTTATCCCTCCTATTTTGCTCGAATTTTCATTTACGAGGATATACGTAGACATGAAAATTTAAATGAACGAACTAAAGTTAAATATTGTTAAACATGTGATAGTTCCCACTGAAATTTCACATACAATGATATCAAGCTTGAATAGATTTCCCTATGAGATTATTTAAAAAAGAAAATGGAAAAGTCTCACATCACATGAAACACCATTGCTTCATATAAACTAGTTTTATTATTTAAATTTTCCGAAGCTCTCTGAAAGGGTAAATGTTTTGGTTTAATTAAAATTATGTGCCATGGTTTCGATATTAAAATTTCAAAACTTTCATTCAAATTCAGTTTTCACTGACAAATATCTTTCTATCTTTATCTATAATTATAATGTAATATTTATCCACATCCAACACCCAAATACACATATAAAAACATTAACCCCGGATCAAATTCTAAACAAATATTTTTGTATCGTTTTCGTTAGTAGTGAATATGTAGGCCTTATTCCATGAATTTTGACTTTAATACGCAATCCATCAAATCATGGAACGATGCAAATTTGCGGAATTTGTCACAAGAAATTTCTTTGTTAAACTATGAATTCTTATTCAAAAGTTTCATCAAAGCCTGTTTACATATTCCATCGAGGAATAAGAGGGTCATAATAGCCTTTCGAACCAAAAGTTAACACACAGTCCTTATCAAAACTGTTAACGCCTCGTGAAACATTTTCTTAACCCACAGTTAACACAGTGTAAAGCCAGTGTAAATCACAAATGCATACCAAATCAAGTGAATTTTAGTGTATTTTTTGGCTGTACAGCTGTATAATGATGTCAAAATATAATGTATAAAGAATTCCTCTCCTATGCATAATTTACCTTAAGCCATGTGATTATATCTATGTTACCTATTATATCTATGTTACTCTATCCAGATCCTAGCCAATTTTCTTCCATAGCAAAACGTAATGTTCTTTTCGTATTTAAAACAAAAATAATTTTCCGTTGGGTTAAGAGTTAATTATAAGCCACCTGTCTGTCTTCCCAAAGGAAAATTATTTAATTAAATATAACATTTTTAAACCTGCTTCGACTATAAGCTTTTCTTATTCATTATAGCGTGCTAGCTCTATGATACAATGTATTTTAAAATAATCATAAAGATCAGGGTAAGCTCTGAAAAGCGATAAAAAAAAAGAATTAGCAATTTACCCAAAGAAATATTGCAAACTGTGCCCATTGCATAGCATGGCATATATGAAATTTGTTTGGATGATGTGTTTGCTGTGCTGTTCACTGTAGTTCAAATTGTGTTTTTTATCTATTTAACGATAAAGACTGTAATAATTTTCCAAGGATTTTCATTTTTTAGGGATATTCCGATCCACCGTCATGACTTTCAATAAGCACATGCACACACCAATGTGCAACTCATAGACATTGATTACACGACTAGAACTGATGTTGATTTAAAAATATGGTCCAATATTTTCTTGAATTTATTCCTTTGCATACTACTAAAATCTTTGTACAATAACAACAATATGTTCTTATATTCCACAATTAACAAAGTTAAATAGTGCCAAAGAGTGAATGGTGTAATGTAATTGTAATTAATCGAGTTATTTATACGAACTCTCCCACTGACAAGCGGCATATTTACCCAATTTTATATTTATGTGGAGAAAATTTATTGGCGTCTGTGTTTATCCAATGTTTTTTCTTTGTATGCCTTGCATAGGTGTAGTAGGTCGATACGTCATTGGGTGTTTAGTCACCTTTTACCACAAACCAGAGTTGTATTTGCATAACGAGTTCTTTTGTACAGTTTTGTACGAGATTTATATCACTTGCTTTTTACAGAAATAAGTAGGGAGTAGAGAAATGATTATGGCTGGCTCATCAGACTAGAATGCGAGGAGGGGCCACGAATCATTTCTTTGGCAGCAAATGTCATCGAGTGAGAAAGTGATGGAAGAGCGGAGGGGGGGGGGGGAACTATGAAATTAGGTGTGTGACGTAGCATTTATTGCAATTTATTTTTTCATAGAACAGTTCATAAGAAAATTACACTGATTGTCAGAAAGTGCTAAAAATTAGGTTTCTCTCGAGTAGGTGAAACTTCTTCCATACAACATAATCACGGAAAATATAAGATTTTCACTAATTTAATTTTCTTAATTTTTTGGATGTTCGCATCTTTCATTCAAAACCTTGAAGAGCGATTTCCGTTCTAATTTCGCAGAGATATAGGGAAAAAAGCTCCACCAACTTTCAAAAAACCACGTTTTTAACCACTTTTTCAACCGTAACTTCGAAAGTTTTCGACCGAATTTGCCCAAATTCAATCCTGTGATCAATTTGGTGACTATCTTTCAAGAAAAAAAAGTTTTTGAAAAGCGGATAAGATTTACCCGATTTATGTAGAAAAAACACGTTGAGCCCTAGTAGAGTTTCAGTTTTAGGGCCCTGGCTGAGACCAAATACTCAAAATTCAACAAAGTTTCTTCCATAAAATGTCCGGCATGCCCAGGCCTTTCAAACAAAATAACTTTTTGAAAATCGGAAGAAATTTACTCGAGTTATGTACGAGAGACCAAAAACCACTAGCTCATTGGCCCTTGGGCCGACAGTGCCCAGATTCAATTCCAAAAAAGGTTTTTCCATAACTTGAGTAAAACTCAACCGATTTTCAAAAAATTGTTTTTTCCTAAAAGGTAATTGAAATATCTTTTATGGGATTGAATCTGGGCAATGTCGGCCCAAGGGCCGCCAAGTTAGGGCTGTTTAAGTGGTTTTTGGTCTTTTGTACATAACTCGAGTAAATCTTTTCCGATTTTCATAAGTTTTCTTCTGTTTGAAAGATCTGGGCATGGTTGACAATTTATAGAAGAAAATATTTTGGATTTGAGTCCTTGGACTAAGCTAGGGCACTACAAACGTGTCTCTGCTTCATACGTGTTTTTTGTACATAACTCGAGTAAATCTTTTCCGATTTTCATAAGTTTTTTTTTGTTCGAAAGATTTGGGCATGGCCGACAATTTATGGAAAAAACTTTTTTGGATTTGAGTCCTTGGACTTAGCTAGGGCACTAAAAACGAGTCCATGCTAGGGCCATACGTGTTTTTTGTACATAACTCGAGTAAATCTTTTCTGATTTTCATAGATGTTTTTTTAATAGACAGGTCTATGAAGGTCCAACAATTAGTTGAAGAAATTTTTTTAAGATTAGGCCCTAGGATATAGCTAGGGCACTAAAAACGTGTTTCTGCTAGCGCACTACATGTTTTTTGTACATAACTCGAGTAAATGTCTTCCGATTTGCAATTTTTTTTATCGAAAGGTCTAGGACTGTCTCCCGTTTTATGGAAGAAAATTTTTTGATTAGAAACCCTTGGACTCAGTCAGGACCCTAAAACTGAGTTTCTACTAGGGCCCAACGTGTTCGTTTACATAAGTTGGATAAATCCCAACTGATTTTGTTGATTCTTTTTCTATTAATTTGAGAGGTAATCGAGTATTGAATTATATTCAAAAACGAATTTGGACACGGTGTCTGTGCTTAGGGCTGAAGACGGCCTCAGATCTGTCCTAAGGTCAA
Organism: Pseudolycoriella hygida; assembly: GCA_029228625.1. Classification (NCBI taxonomy): domain Eukaryota; kingdom Metazoa; phylum Arthropoda; class Insecta; order Diptera; family Sciaridae; genus Pseudolycoriella; species Pseudolycoriella hygida. Next base: position 70,412,975 of record CM055406.1, on the reverse strand, counting down.
CCCTAACCAAAAATATAAGCAAAGCCGACCCGTACGAAAAGCCTTCACGTGCGAAAAGCCTCGACGTACTAAAGTTTTACTTTGTATCATAAATATAATTGCGCATCAGAATGCATAGTCAAGTTCTCTTGATATAATGTTTGTCAGATTCAAATGCCTTTAGAACTATAAAAGTTTGAATGACTCATAAAAATTACCCAAGGTAATGTTGAAAGCCCTCCCGAAGTACGTTTAATATTTAATTCTCTACAACTTTGTCTTTGGAAGCAACTTTGTAACTGCCATAGTTCTAGACATATGAGTCATCCCTCTGAATTCTACATGTGGCTAAATCCCAGGATTGGGACATTTTTAGAGAAAACCCTGAAACACGTGTTCGCTAAAATTTAATTCTTTACAACTTTGTCATAATCATAATAAACCATAGGTTGATGAAAACCCATCTCGTATTGTAATTGTATAGGGCTGAGAAATAAAATTTTCTCCATTCCGTGGGTTCCAGTGCCCAAACCACTCAACCGATTTCCAAAAATATTTTTTCCCAGTTTTGTGACATCTATTTCTTTCATTTGACGCTAATTTGAACAATTTACGTGCTGTACTTGCTGAGATATGCGTGAAAAAGTTTAACCGACCTTCGAAAAGCCACGTTCTTGGACACCTTTTCGACCATATCTCCGGAACTATTCGACCGATTTCGCTCATCTTCGAACTTTACCTCAGTTTTTCGACTGGTAGTAAGCGTATCAGACCTTCGTACTTCGTACGGGTCTAAAAATTTTTTTTGCTATGTTGTAGAAAAAAGGGAGGGAAATATTTTTGTCTATGTCAGTATTTGTTCGTGGCCTCTCCTGAGGACCCTAGGTCGGCCCTAGACAAAAAAATGGTTTTTTGCTATGTTGTAGAGAAAACTGACATGAACATTTTTGTCTATTTGGGAGTCAATTTTGTACTTCCGGAAGACCTTTATTACACCGTTTCTTCGGACGGGTTTTTCAATATTGCCCTCTCGGCAATTTCCAATACAATTTAATGTGGACGTTATTTCATACAATTAAGAGTTAAGGCTACATTTATGTAAATACGTTCGAGCCTTTTCGTAACATTAACTCTGTTTGCCGCATCTATTCTGATACGTACGGATCCCTTCCTAAATGTACTATGGAATTAGCCATATACAGGCCCGGTAAAAAGCATCAATTGCTCGGGTTGTGAAATTCGAGATTCAATAAGCTGAAGTTGGAAGTTCTGGCGAGTCACGCTTTTTCTCGGATTTCATGAAATTTTAAATACAAAAAAAATCATAAAAATTTCATAAGAGTATCTGAAACGTTTCCGTTTATATATATAAACCTACAATTCTGTGGGAAAATTCCTTTAATTTGTAGCTGTACAAGCTTTGTACAAATTTCAATTTTGGGTCGTAAACGAAAACCATTTTTTGGTGGATTCAACTAAAGTACAGCAGTTTGAAAAAGCTCGATTCGCCAGTATTTCCAACTTCAGTTTCGATTCTCATAATCTTCGTTACTTTACGAAAAGTCCATTCATAAACAACAAAATATTTGTAACTTGACAGTACACATAATATAAGTCCGCCATTTTTCACTCTTAAACTAAGAATACGCCATCCTTAGTTTAAGAGTGAAAAAATAGGAAAAATATTTTGTCGTTTTTGAATGAAGTTTTGGTAAAGTTACAAAGATTATGAGAATCGAGGCCCAGTGCTAATATATGAAAAAAATTACTGTCATCATCGCGCGTTATAGAACATCGCGCGTTTTAGAAACTACTTCCAAATGAAATAAGCGCCTCTACTTCTGAATCACCTTTTATATGTAAAATACATACAATTAAGGTGAAATTTCCCCCTCCACACGCACGTGAAACCTTGACATGTGCATTCGACTGCATGTATTTTGTGGATTGCAATGTGATTTTCAAGAATGGGATCTATTGACGTTGTTAGATCGTTCGTACGTACTTTATGGGGCACGATAATTAGTTTATCAGGGAACAATTTCTTTGCACTAAAAAATATGTTCAAATTTTCCCAAATATCATTGCTGCAATACTCCATACGATTGACCTAATGCTCCTAAGAACCCTTATATATCTCCAAGTCTGAACCACAGTTTACCTTACTCTCACTGAAAAATATAAGTAAGATTGTTGACCTGTGCTGCTAAAGTTTATATTAATAGAGTCAAGCCTCCTCCCTGTCCCTCCCCCTCCGCCTCCGTTGTAATTATTATTTGTCTTCAAGTAAGTGATTAGGGTACAGCGCAGCTTCACCGGCATCCGGACAAAACGACCCCTGGACAAAAAAATCCCGGACAAAAAAACCCCTGGACAAAAAAAAACACGGACAAAATAGCCCCCGGACAAAATTACCCCCGGACAAAAAACCCAGCATTTGGAGAGAGAGAGAGAGAGAGATCGAAATTACAACCCCCCTGAAATTATGCTGTTAAGCATTGATCCGGACACCAAAAATCCTGACAGAAAAATCCGGACAACCAAAAATCCGATAACTAAAAATACCCGTTAGACGACCAAATATCCAGATGTCCAAAAATCCGGATTATAACAAGCTAGGCGCCGCGCCGCAGGCCTGAGCTTTATGGGAAAATAAAAAAGCGGGGTCGAGGGGCGGCAGCCCCCGCGATGGGGGGTCAAGGGGATATCGTCCCCCTTGCGGGGTCTAAGGGACGGAGCTTCTAGCGGGGCTTGGGGCAGAGCCCCATGCTTGTAAGGCCGCCTCCAGGGCATATTGTAGCTCGCCGCAGGCGCGGGGGTTTAGGGGGCAGAGCCCCCTACATCATAAAAACAACATATGCAAACCATATGCTTTGTGCGAAATTTGTCCGGATTCTATTTTAACATTTCATTACTTCTTGAAACCGGACAAAATAACCCCTGGGGGTTATTTCGTCTGGGGTTATTTTGTCCGGGTTATTTTGTCCGGTGTTTTTTTGTCCGGGGGTTTTTTTGACCTAGAGCCCTCAATTTCGAGTTTTTTTCAAGAAACCTTTACACCACGAATTTGTGCTGGCGATTGCCATCAACCCCAACATTTTACGACATCTGGTCACCGAGGCACCGGCATCCAGACAAAACGACCCCTGGACAAAAATACCCCGGACAAAAAAGACCCTGGACACCAACAAACATCAAAGCTAAAAAAAATTGCGCTCCTCGGATCGTCAAAACCTGTGTGTCACACCTCTTTACTAATGGTTTGTCAGAGATATTGCTTTTTACAACTGAATGAACATCTTTTTCTACTCCTAATTCAACTCTTATGCGCATATACACAGCATATTTCAACCGCAATCGAATTGTTTTCCAATCACTATTAGGAGTGTTCAATCAGCCTAAAACTCACACATTCTCAGTTCAGAATGTGCTTGTGGTGACTTGAGTTGATGTGTGAGCAAATTCACTTTAAGACAATTAGTTTGAAGAAATTTGACGGAATTGACCGTTGGTAAAAGTCGTTGTCGCTATGTTTGGTCATAACATCAGTAGATTTGTAAAAGCATGAAGGATGAAAATAGTATTAAGTCTACTAAGTTACAGATATGATAGAATGAAATAAAGAGTAACTGGGCCGAACAGGCACACCATATCATCATCGTCATCAATAATAATAATGAACCAGGAACATGTGCTAGTAGCATATGTGAAGTGATACCAAAATCCAAACAATACAAATGTACTAACTTCGTATTAAATATAAATTAAAAAATAAAATGGAATCAACGAAAAGCAGGTTAAGAAGGTTTTCACAACAATTTCCCATTGAAGAATTTGTATATTTTCTCACATGTGTATGTTCTAAGTATATGCAATGTATGATGTGAGTTTTTTAGTTTGTTTTTGGTTGTTGGATTGTTGGTAATCTAAGAGCAGAGGAGATAGACAACTTTTCATTAGTACAACTGAATTAACATTATTCGGTACTGTATAACGAAAATATTGTCATGTCGAATTCAATTAAAATGTGAATAGTTATTTCGGCCGACAATAAATTAAACGGAAGTTGTAAACAAAAGTCATAGGAATATTACTGCGTTTTCTATTTTAGTAAAATTAGAAAATTTTGATTATGATACCGACATAATATCGTGCGCGGTTTATTTTAAATATTAGCTATACAACTAGTCAACAAATCAACGGGATAACGAAAAGTGTCGCATTCATGTGGATTAAAATAAAACGTTTTTGGATTAATGAAGCGAATGAAGAAACCTGTCATTAATTTAGGTTTGTCTCTTTGAATCATTGCATGGAGTTTGTGAGTTTTCGTAACGCATTTCGATTATAAAGAAAAAAGAGATTTTAAACTTTACGTGTAATTCTTGTTTTGTTTTATTCGACTTTACCACCCACCTTTTAATGTTTCTTTTTGATATAACAACAGTATTTATGTTGTTGAGAAGTTATTTATTTTCTGAAAAGCATTGGTAAGAATAATTCATTCGAAAATGTTATTTGAATAAAGGCTGCCATGGTATAGCGAAATAGCACAGCGATTTTCTAAACAACGACAGCAATTTTTTTCGTCAAACTCCCAAATTACTAGTGCAAAAAAACTGGATATAGTACTAGAAGCTGCGGGGAGTTTTAACTAATAAGCCGAACGGGCAGCGTTATTATTGAAGTAGAGATGTAACATCATTCGTTTCAGTTTCCTATGTTTTGGTATTACTAATGACACTTCGTCTTTAAGACATTTAAATTTCTAAAATATTTCCTCGCGTATATTTTCTTCAGAGGTTGCCTTATTTATATTAGTGGGATCAGTCGGACTCTTTTTTGTAAAAAAGTAAATAATACGCAGAAATGTTTCACAAGGTGGAAATCGGTATGGAAACTATATGTATTTTGTTTATAAATTTTTCTTTTTATCTTTCAATTTATATCAAAAGCTTTAATGTAGCTACCATACTGTTATATAAACTTAACCGACTATTTTTATCCATTTGGTACATTATTTTTTCTATAAATAACATTAGATGGGATACATAGAAAAGTCGGAATGTATAACGGACGAAACTTATTGAGTTTTTCAATTAATTTTTAGACTCGTACCAAAGCCAACGGAGTTACGCATTTGTTGTTAGTTTGTTTTACATAAATATCAAAATTTGTAGAACTCTTGACTTAAGTCAATGTTTAGACCCGTACGAAGAACGCAGTGCTTCGAAAAGGGGTCTATTGCGTTTAACACGACGTTTGTAACCAGTCGAATTTCAACCCGGGAGTAGGGGGGAGCATCGATCATGGTTCTTAGATGACGAATCAAAAAAAATATCCGTCCGTCCATCAACACGATAACTCGAGTAAAACTCAACCGATTTTCAAAATCTTTTTATTCCCTAAAAGGAAATTAAAAAATCTTTTATGGGATTGAATCTGGGCACTGTCGGCCCAAGGGCCGCCGAACTAGGGCCGTTTAAGTGGTTTTTGGTATTTTGTACTGGGCCCTACGTATTTTCTGTACATAACTCGAGTAAATCTTTTCCGATTTTCAAAAACTTTTTTTTTGTTTGAAAGATCTAGGCACGACCGACAATTTATAGAAGAAACTTTTGCCTCTGCTTAGGGCTCAAGTGAGGCTCGCATCGGTCCTAAGGTCGGCCCTAACCAAAAAAATTTTTTTTGCTATGTTGCAGAGCAAATGGAGGGAAACATTTTTGTCTATGGAAGTATGTGTTCGAGGCCTCTACTTAGGGTCCTAGGTCAGTACTAAGGTCGGCCATAGCCCAAAAAATGGGTTTTTGCTATGTTGTAGAGAAAATTAAGGAGAACATAACCAATCAAATCAAATATCAGAATAGATGTGGCAAACAGATAGGATATGGCAAACAGAATAGATGTTACAAAAAGACTCGAACGTATCTAAATATACAAATGAGCAAACAATCCAACGTTTTATGTTCTTTTATAACTGTAAGAGTTTCAAAGATCCATATAATTACCCAAGGTAATGTCAAAGACCCTACCGAAGTATGTCTCAGACCATTCAAATCTAGAAAAGCTTATATCCAAGGACTAAGTCATTTTGGTGTCGCTACAAAATCCGGAGGCACAAAATCCAGAGGCGTCAAAATCCGGACGAAAAATTCGGAGGCTAAAAAATGCGGAGGCGTCAAAATCCGGAGGTGTCAAAATCCGGTGGCGTCAAAATCCAGAAGAAAATAAAAAATCGGAATAAAATCTGGACGAAATATGTATTGTTATTTACAACAGCTACACTTTATTTATACAAATTGTGTTATGAATATGTATCGCTGGGCCGCAGGCCGTGAATGAAATTAAAAAAAAGCGGGGAGATAATGGGTCATCCTGCCCAATTCTGGAAGTGGCCGTATACCAGGATAGGGCCATATTTTCCCAAAACCCTGAAACACGCCTTTGCTTAAATTTAATTCACTACAACTTCGCCTTTAGAAGCAACTTTTTAACTCTCATAGTTCTGGAGATAATGGGTCATCCTGCCCAATTCTGGAAGTGACCATATACCAGGATTAAGCCATATTTCCCCAAAACCCTGAAACACGTCTTCGCTTAAATTTAATTCCCTACAACTTCGCCTTTGAAAGAACTTTGTAACTCTCATAGTTCTAGAGATAATGGGCATCCTGCCCAATTCTGGAAGTGGCCATATACCACGATTGAGCCATATTTCCCCAAAACCCTGAGACATGTGTTCGCTTAAATTTAATTCTCTACAACTTCGCCTTTGAGTGCAACTTTCTAACTCTCATAGATTTGGGTCATCCTGCCCAATTATGGAAGTGGCCATATTTCCCCAAAATCCTGAGACACGTGTTCGCTTAAATTTAATTCTCTACAACTTTGCCTCTGACAGTAAATCTCCATATTGCATAGTTAAAGAAATATAGACGAAAAACTGTTTTCGTATAAGGCCAAGAATCTCAATTTCGTCCATTCCATTGGTCCCAATGCCCAGACCCCTGACCCGATTCCCACAAAAAAATTTTCCCAGTTTTGTGACATCAAATGCTTTCATTTGACACCAAAATGAGGAATTTCCGTGCTATACTTGCTGAGATATTTGCAAGAAAGTTTCATCGACTCTCGAAAATTTCATGTCAGACCTCCACTTCTTCTACCATATCTCCGGAACCACTTGGCCGATTTTGCTCATCTTCGAACTTGAATCATGGGAGGCATCCTGTTTGAGAATCAGTTGCTATTGGCGACAAGGCGCGCAAAACAGCGTGTCTTGTTTGTTTTTCATGCATATCTCACGGAATTTTTACTTGAGAATGATGACCGATATGTCAAATGAAAGGTAATAACGTAACAAAAATAGAGGCTAAGAGTTTTAGCAAATTCGGTTCACGAATAAGAGCTCTTTGTGGAAAATTCTTGGAAAAATGAGCAAAATAGTGTGTTTCTGTTGTTACTTCTCAAACTCATTGAAGTATACACGAAATGAGAGGTCTTAACGAGACCGACTACGTAAACTAAAGATTTTCAATGTTGGGAATAATTATATGGAGGTAGGGTACACGACGTGAGCAAAACGGGCCGTTTTTGTGTGCATTCACTACAGTATATTTGAAATAAACATTTTCCAATTTTTCTGAGGAATTACATAAAAGTCTATTTTCCTGCAGCTCCCTGGTAAAAACTAAGAAGACAAATCGAAAACTATAGATACTAATTAAGTTTTGTGAGCGTCAGCCTACCTGTACCAGCGGCCCCGATTAGTTCACGTCATATCATCGCTTCCAAGTTTTACATTAACTTCTTTATACAAATATATCTACTTATATGCCAACTCCTGTATAATTTCCTTTTTCAAAATTTGAGTTTTACGTAAGACCATTTTTCAATACAGACGTCGGATCAATCAATGTCTTCTTGCAATCTAATTTGTAAGTAAAAATTTTTGTCAAGAATTAAGAAATCAGGGCCGTAACTAGCTAAGTACCGCCAAAATTATCTTGAGTTCACACTGGAATATTAAAATCATTTTGTATTGAATACCTATCATTTCTAGGACGACAGGAAATATGAGATTATCTGAGAGCATCTTCACGAGTAACAAAGTCCAGTAATCTAACCTAAAATTAAATCCTAAAAAAAACATCTAAGAAAAAAATACAAAGGAAATGCCTAAAACTAACTATAAGTAGACCTAAAAATTAATACTAAATCTTATTCGGAAATATATTTTTCATACAGTATGCACCGAAAGCACTACTTTTAATCGATCGTTTTGGTTCGGAAAGCAACGAAATGCAGACCTCTGAAGTGTGTGTGTGTGTGTGTGTGTGTGTCTATGTATATAAGTAACATCCCGTCCTAGTACGGAAAAGTGATTCCTAGGACGGAAAGTATATACTTCGATGGCGTTATTGTTTACTTCTTCCATTTTGACATTTATACACAAGTTCTTTGACGAAAAAGAAATTAGCAAAATTTTAAATGATCGTTTATTCAATAAACAAATGTTAGCTACACTGGCAGTTTAGTTATAAACAAATGAAAAATATGATGAAAGTTGTTGCATCGCTTTGTTACTTGCATTCAAAGTGCTTTGTGGTACATCACTTGGAGGCCGAGGCACTCGTTTCATTTTTAATTTTTTCACAAAATGGAAAAAAACGACTGAAAATTCAACGAAAAAAAAACTTCTGAAGCTCACGGTTGCAGAATCAAATATGTCCGCGTGCGAAATGAAAGTATTCATAGCTGACTCATTTCATTTGAAATCGCGTCATCGGTTGAAATCGTGTCATCGGAATTTTATGTGTTCGAATTTAAAGTGTATGTGGTGGGAAGTTTGATACGTTCTTTGCGTAACACATAGAAATCTGTACAACCTGACAATGTGCTATGTGTGGTAAATTGCGTATGTAATTTATTGGAGAAATATGTGCAAATGAATTATGTGTTAAATGTTGATTGATGTGTTTGTGCATTTCGGTGCATGTTGTGTGAAAAATTTTTCGAATAACTAGAACGTAGATACACTTCGGAATTCCCATGTGTCTCTGTATTTATATACCTCGACACTGATTGTAACATTCGTGTGAATGTGTTGCCTCATCTTCGACTCGGCACACATTCACACTCATCTAACAATCAGCTTCTCGGTTACACATGGAAAATCCTCACTTTCCGTCCTAGTGATTCAAATAACTATTTCTGCAAAGCAGCTCGGTAAGTGGCCGTATCAGTATGCTTTTTACAAGGTCACTGTATGCACGTTTATTCTCAAAAACGCACTGTTTAAAGATTTTCACATATTTATAACTTCACTAATAGTAAAAATAGGGAAATACGCACAGTTTTGTCAATGCTAATGAAATTTGTTTATGAGTTCAATTGTTCTCACATATACATAAAATGGTATGCATAGACGTTAAATGTGAGTGTTTATGCTTATATTAAATGAAATGGTTTTATTGGAATGCATCAAATATTGCCGGTTAATGTATTGACCTAATGGTGAATCAATTGGAGCTACTGTTGTTGGTTACTCGTATGATTGTCGATTCTTCCTATTTTTTATAGTTATTTACTGCATTGGCTATGTAAATCGGTTGTAACACGCGTGCGATCGCGCACATCTATACCCACATTTTAATAGTTAGGAAATAACTTTTCTATTTTATTTGGTTATCCGTTGAAGCGAAAAATAATTTTTTTCTTGCTTTGTCATCAACAAACATGGCGTGACTTGCACCCAATTTTAGTAAAAATTAGGAAGAGCCTCATTTGCTCATTCTACCTTGTCGATGTGGAAGCAACGCCACATTTTCGTTTCTCTGCAATTCAAACAAAAATTGAACGCACTCGTACAAAATTAATTCATTTTCGAAAATGGGAATATGTCATTCACGGGCAGTGTAAGTGTAAATACATCCCAAGGCCAGTTATTGCTCGCCAGTTATTTTTCGCCATTAATACGTCACATACACTGCGATGAACGTATACATGTAACACAACTTACCGGTTCAGTTATGCAGAAAAATATCTAACAGAACGTATGATGTGAATTACCAAAAACTCGCTTCGCTCGTTCCTCAAACCTTCGCACTTTGTGTGTCACCTTAATAACTCAATAACTTACACCATATATGCTGGAGTACATATTTTCTCAGAGCAGTTGTGAAAATAATTTTCTGCAATTCAATGTCGAAATACGACAATTTTCAATACTGCTTTGAGTGTGGAAAATGTCAACTTTTCCGCACTCAGATTTGAGTGAGTATGGAAAAGTTTTTCAGCACTCAAATTTGAGTGCGGAAAAGTTTTTCAGCATTCAAATTTGAGTGCGGAAAAGTTTTTCAGCACTCAATTTTAATTGACATTAAAAATGCAATTAAAAGGAAATTGTGATCGAAATAGAAATTTTATTGTTTGGTTTTGTCTATTTCGGCATTGAATTGCAGAAAACGTTGTTCCTACCTCGTTTTGTAACTAGATTTTTTCAGCACACGTCCTAAATAGTGTCCACACTCGCCTCTGGCTCGTGCGAACACTATTTAGGACTAATGCTGAAAAACCTTAGTTACAAAACTAGGTAGGAAAATTACTATTT
>CM055406.1:70384830-70401884 GCA_029228625.1 Pseudolycoriella hygida | reverse complement strand
AAAAGGAAATTGTGATCGAAATAGAAATTTTATTGTTTGGTTTTGTCTATTTCGACATTGAATTGCAGAAAACGTTGTTCCTACCTCGTTTTGTAACTAGGTTTTTCAGCACACGTCCTAAATAGTGTCCACACTCGCCTCTGGCTCGTGCGAACACTATTTAGGACTAATGCTGAAAAAACCTTAGTTACAAAACTAGGTAGGAAAATTACTATTTTTTTAGTTTTTCACCTTTAGTTAACATTTTCACGCGTTAGTGACATTTCAATACCGTCGCTTGAAATGTTGTCAATTACGTCATGAAAGTTTGTTCTTTGACCTCTTTGACTCACATAGGCTTACAGGTCATAGTTTTTGAGAACATTAAAAGTGTTCACAAAAAAGCACGACAAAATAGCACACGGCGGGCCTTCCTGTAATATGCCGAAGAAGCAATTTTGCTGTTGACACCAACCCGGTATTTCATCTATTTCATTCTTATCGAAAATAATTTCATAAAAAAATTTAGTTAGAGCAATGGCCTACTTATACAATTTTGAAGAAAACCATATTTACAAAATTCGGACGAAAACATTTTGTAAAAGTTATACGGTACAGATGTTATTAAATTGCCGAATCTATTAGAAAAAATATGTAACGTAAACTGTAATCAGTAGTAATTTTATGTTGAAAGTTGTTTTGACGAAATATGTTACGAAGAGGAAGCGCCGCAGGCGACGAAAAAGAAGCCGCTAAGAATGCGGGGTCGAGGGGCGGCAGTCTGCGAAAGGGGGGTTCAGGTGTAAAGACCTCCTTGCGAGGTCTAAGGGGCAAAACCTTAGCGGGTCACCAACTCCAAAAGGCAGGAAGTCAAGTAAGTTCGTCGGGGTGGCGAATAAGAGAAAATTACTTTACTCCGGATTTTGAATATTTCTGAATTTGAATTAACCGGATTTTAAATATTCCGTTTTTTGATTAATTCGGAATATGAATCATCTGGATTTTGTCAACCGATTTTATGGCCTCTGGTTTCCATATCGAGTCGCTTCCTTCGATTTCGATTCCTTCGAGGAAACTTCGATTTTTTTACGAAAAAGCGCTGATGATGTCATCTGCCATACAAGAAATCCTTATTGAAAACAAATACTCCGTAGATGCTTGAGAGAGCACTCCCTAAATTATTGTCCTGGTACGAGCCTGTTGACAGTTTGAAACAAAAGCACTTAAGAAAATTATGCGAAACCCAACCCTTGCTTTGGTAACCCAACCTGTTCTACTTTCATCGACTCGTATGAAGTCTCTTAACGATATGTGTTGGAGCTCCTCTTAAATGTTAGCGGAAGTGTAAGTGTATATTACAATGTATTAAGACAAAGAAATTCCTTGTAGTTTTTGCCAAATTGTTCATACTGTCATACCATACATATTACACTTTCCTTGCACTTGCACTCTCTTCATAGCGTGAAAGAAATACTCTTTCATTTCTGTCGGTTGTTAGTCGAGATCAATCTTATTTTGCGAGTTTACGGGACGGGTATACGAATATAATTTCTGTATTTGCACAGTTATCACCTGTTCATATCCATCATATCTACACATCGTCTTCATACACAATGCACTGTAAGTAACGATTTTAGTTCGTGGTGTAAAATTGAATAATAATTTGTAACTCATTGAAACGAGTTTAAGAAACATATATGACACTTTTTTGGGCTAGATGCCGCCGGCCATGTGAACAAGTGAAATCGATGATCTAGCAGCTTCCTTCTTATGTGACAATCTCGCGCGAGATAGATCAAGATCACAACAATTATCCCTCACACCTGTTCCGCAACTTTCACAAAAAACATTTTGGTTGTTCTGCATTCAAGAAAAGAGTGAGTAGTGAGTACGCACTAACGACAGACAACCATGCTTTACAATGTTGAGAATTACCCGCGAGGGTTACTTATTACTCTTCCTTCCCCATACCGAGCTAACTAATTCTGAAAGGGAGCCAAAAGGGAAGCTTTCCAAGCTGCATGGTTTTCAGCGATCTCTCGTTTCGACGGTTCATACGCCTACCGCTTAGTAGAAGAATCCATTGAAGATTGCTTGGCAGTAAAATTGTTTCAAAAAGAAGATTTGAGACGTGCGGAAATTGCATTTTGTGATGATTCAAATGAACTCGCCCGGGAATTAATGCCTGAAAAAATTGGAATTAACGCCCGGGTAATTATCGCCCGGAAGGAAATTTTCCTTGTACAAATTGTGTATTTTCCTTATACAAATTTACCAGCTTTAAATTGTTGACACATTTGTCTGGGCGATAATTCCAACTTTTTCGGGTGGACCCATTGTGCCAGCCATTAACAACACGAATCAATTACTCAAACCTACTTGTGCTAGCTACACTCGCACGATTTTAACATTAGATGTTTCTTCATGAAGTCCTTTGGATGTAGGCATTTAATCAAGTCATACTTAATTATGTACCCGTCAAGTTGTATACGTCTATTGCTAATAAAAGCTGGACAGTCGGCCGCATCCAAATAAAAGCCGCAAAAGTCACAGCTCGCATCTCCACTTTTGCCTACAGTGGTGAGGTGTTTATTAAATCCGTAGTGTCTCGTCATTACGCCGGTATAAATTTTCAACCTATTGCGGCCGACATTCAGAAGGAATTCTTGTTGATAGTTATACAGTTCCTGGCCTGGTGGCATGGCAGCCGGGGACGTTTTGCCAGTGCCTCTCAAATGAACTGTCCCTTCTATCTATCGTTTATTTGTTTTTATGAATGAGTGAGCGGTTCCTGTAAATGGTTCCGGGCCTATCGGCTTGATTGATGCTCCCATTCCACGGCCAGTTCATTTGCCCTCTCGTTTCTATCAATGCCGTAATGCGCCGGTACTCAAATTAGATTTACCTGTAAAGAATGAGCCACATTGTTCAGGGTGTCCTAGCATTCTAACGTCAATGCCAAGTTAATTTTGAATGATGTGTTACCACTTAGGAAAATTGCGTGTCTCATATTTACTACAGTTTTTATTGCATAAAATATGTGAAGGGCTTTTCAATAGTTTTATTGCATTTCCAAAAGTACTTCATGGAATCTTGGAATCTTACATTAAGCGTTCGATACAAAACGTACGGGCCTGATGTAACTTTTTTATTGGTCTGATGCTGATGCCGTTGAAATGAGAGTATATAAAAACGAATAAACAGTTAAGTTAATTACAACACCCTGAATTATGATTTAAGTTTATTCCAAGTAGTTCATTAATTTCTTAAGCGTGTTGTCATAAAAATTTTACTGATGGTTGAAATTAAAAATGCGTTAAAATGTTTTAAATTCGATAACTGTTTATAGCGAAATCGATGTTGTGAGAAAACAGCGATTTGGTGGGTAGGACTTATTTCGGGTAATACTAACTGCAGTATTTATTTACGTGCCTCTCTCGGATGATTGATTGCTACAATATTGCGCGAAAGCGGTGAAGGACAGGGGGAAGGCGGACTATACGAAAAGCTGGACAGCATACGACGGAGGAATGCAAACCAAGAATTCCCCACTCCGAACGAGAATTGGACTAGGTAGCTCCTGATGATGATTTCGGAAAATATCGACGTTTATTTCTTCGCATTAGTTTTTATTTAATTTAATTGCTTCATTAATTTGATTTTACTTGTGAACGTAGTTTTTGTTTAATTTTGTAATTTTCCTTAAAATTAAACAAAAATCTACATTTGCAAGAAAATTCAAATTAGGGGCCATTTACAAATGACGTCCGGTTATTTTGACAATTTTCCGACCCCCCCCCCTACCTCCTGGTCCGAATTCGTCCGGTTTTACAGTACCCTCCCACAAATAATGACGTCTGATTACATTCCCCCCCCCCCCCCACACCCCCTTCTTGAAAAGATTGAGTTCACAAAAAAATTATTTTTTTATTGTAGAATGAATACTTTTGCCATTTTTATGTACATTTTTCTTCTAACAAACTGTTAAAGAAACTACAGGAAAGGTCTGCGTTTCTCTCTCGACAAACAACCTAGGGCATGCTCCAAGTTATAAGTTATAAATTCTTGACAGTTTGATAAAACCACAAATTCTCAACAGGACGTCACGTTTCTCATAACCACCCCTCCCCCCCATCGACCGGTTACCCTTTACCCCTTCCCCCCCTAACGACCGGACGTCATTTATGAATGGCCCCTTATTCAGAGCCGTAGCCACATGTGGCGCAGGGTGGGCGGCGCCTCCCTTGAAAAAAGTTGCGCCCCCCCCTGAAAAATTGTCTGTATTCTATCAAAACTTGCACTTCTTAACAACTCTTCACCTACATATTTACAATTTCACATGTGTACAAGTATATTAAAGTTAGCAGTTAAACTTAAAAAAAAAAATCTCGCTGCGCGGCTTTTTTCCTTCCTTATTCATCATTAGTAAATTTTGTATAACATTAGCTAGGTCAAGGCCTTGAGTACTGATACAAAAGGAATATTGGCATATTCGGCTAATAATCTCTGTAGAGAAAAGCTCATACTTTCTGCTAGTCTAATCTTCGGCAACTAAAGAAAGTTGGAAATACAACGGACGCTTAGAATTATTGATAAAACGTCATTATATATAGCAAAAAAAAATTCGCTCGCTCCGCTCGCGACTTTCATTTATCAAACTTAACAAGTGAAGAAGTTCGTGCCACACAAAAATTAACATTTGTACAACCTGTGCGTAAGGTTTCTATTGTATTTTATGTGTGACTGTACACCATAAGTTATACGAACAAAATTGCTTTGGGGCGCGCGCCCCCTGAAATTTTGGTCTGGCTACGGCTCTGCCCTTATTGAAGCAATTTGTAAATCCAAAATTAAATAAAAAATAATGCGGAGAAAGAAACGTCGATCTTTTCCGAAATTTTGCAACGGAGTCATAAAACAAATGTGTAAAAAATTTAAGTCAGAAAACGTTTGAATTTTTCAAAAAAAATGAGTCAGTTAAGAACTAAATGAAACTATACAGATCGACATACATTATAGCAAAAGCTAAAAGTGGCAACACCAATGGTGATTGTATTCAGTATTGTATTATTGTATACCTTTTCGATTGGATTGATTGTAATTGCAAGTAAGTTAAGGACGAATAATACCGCATGAGTTGTCAGTTAGGAATGTTACTGATTAAAATTGCTGGGGAAACTCACGACGACCACGTTAAAAGTTAATCAGCGCTTAAAAGTTAACTTCTTAACTTTTTGACATTCCAAATAACTCTGTCAAAACCAGGGCCTATTATTAGTGAAACTTGTTGAAACTTCGGGAAACTTAGTGAAACTTCGGCAAACTTCGGGAAACTTAATGAAACTTCGGGAAACTTAGTGAAACTTCGGGAAACTTAGTGAAACTTCGTGAAACTTCGGGAAACTTAGTGAAACTTCGGGAAACTTAGTGAAACTTCGGGAAACTTCGGAAAACTTCGGGAAACTTCAGGAAACATAGTGAAACTTCGTGAAAGTAAACATACTTATTATTAAACTAGTGTAAAATGAAATACAAACTTTTCGGTTTCTTTAATTTCCACTTATTTATTTCTTACATTAGGGAAGATTTATTTTAGTAAAACATTTAAAGCAATACATTCTGTTGTGAACAACATTTGATTGACTCAATTGTAAAAATGTTGTCACGATAGTAAAAACAAAAAATGAGAATTCCACTTTTATATGGCATTCTCTCAGATTTTGTTGCCTCCTGAAATACTCCTCTAAACCATTCTTGTTCCCGTACTTTATCACTACTTTTTGGTCGTCTCTTCCTTTTGTTCATCCAGTATCGAAAAGCAGGAACTGGATCAAACTTTTTGTGTTAATATGTAGGTAATTTCACAAAGTGACTGGAGATAATGAAAAACGGTCATCGTCTTTGAACTTGTTGTATGTATCTGGAAAGTACAGTAGCGTTTACTTAATAGCCTGAATACAAACAACATATTCTACTGGCATCAACGGTCGAGTCATAGTGACGGAGCGGTGTGACAAAGTCATGGCGGCTAAGTTTCATTCTTTAGAGTAAAATGATGCACAAGCGATTTGTTTATTTTCAAAAATTAATACCACATTGTCAACACCATTTTCCTATGACATGTAGTACTTCACTGAAACTATTTCGAGAAATATAACACAATTTTGACTCGATCACTGTTCTCCGTAGAGTATTTGTGTTTTGTATTTAGGCTTGTTAGTGTTTTCAAATAAAAGAAATTAGTAATTAGAAATTACTAATCAACCGCTCTACGTCTGCCGAGTGAGGTTTGGTTGCCAATGCGCATAGATAACGCGCATTTCACGTGTTAAACATATCAGGCCGTATTTCGATTAATTTCTGCAGCGCGGTAAGCGGAAATCCTCCGGAAAAGCCTCTAAAAAAGCATATTCCCGCAGAAATCCTCCGGGATAATACTTTTTTAGAGGCTTTTCGTGAAGCCGATTTCAATCGACAGGTCCTAGAAAGCATCCTTAAATCTTGACAAAGTTAATATCTTTCAAACGCGACCTTACTTGCTACATTTGGAGTGGTGGATCGGAATATGTGATGGTGTGAAGTCGGCTGTAGGATGTTAGGTAGGCTTTTAAAGCATGATTTAAAAGTACTTTTAAAGTATGCTTTAAAAGTACTTTTCAAGTATGCTTTAAAAGTACTTTTCAAGTATGCTTAAAAGCACTTTTAAAGTATCCGAAAAGTATCGAAATTGCAACAAATTTTGTCAAGTGGGAAAGGTAGAGACTAGCTGTAGGATGTGAAATGCTTTGCGAGGATATTTTTGATGAAAAAAACGAAAAAGTGAAAAATATTACGAAAATATCATCAAAAGTACAAGTAGGGTGTCATTAGAATGGTCTTAAGTACACGGCCTATACCTGCATAACTTGACTAAGAATCGGTTGAGTCGTTGCGGAGAACGAGCCGAAAATGTGGCTAAAAATGTGATTTTCCGAGTGTCGGGGAAACGTTTTCGCCCATAGATCCCAAAGTATAGCAATTAAAGTACCAAGTAAGATGTCAAATGAAAGATATGGATCTCTCAAAACGAGCGGTAAATATTTTCGGGATGTACAGTTCTTGGAGTGATGGTATGTCGTGCTTTGCGCAAATATACAATAGGGAGTGATTTTTCATCAATATTTTCTTACAGACAAGGTACACAGAAACGGTTCCAAAGGCAAAGCTGTGGAAAATTACAAGGGGAACATTTCTGCCCATGGAACTAGAGGTTTCGGTGTTTACCTAAGAGTCCCAAAGTCGGGCTAAGGGTAAAAATATAAATTTTTGTTATGTTGTAGTGAATTTTAAGGAGAACATTTTTGCCGAAGATAGGACTTTAAAAAGGATGTATAAAATAAACCTTTTTGTTTATAGTCAGGCTGTAGGTCGGTCCTAGTACTTCGGAAGTGCTTTCGTAATAAGAAATTTCTAGAAACATACAGAAAATTGATTTTTTGGAAAAGAATACGAAGATTGCGAAAAGTCCATAAATTTTAAGAGTTTTCGAATTTATAATGGTTTAAATTACATTTCGATAAATTGATTGACGATGGTAGAATTCAGTACGACAAAGAGTTTAGTACGAAAGAGGATTTGCTTGGTTTGCAGCCATTAAATTTTCAATTATAAAATATTCAAAGTTAAATATTTTGAGAGTCCACAATTTTGTTGACGTTAGCTTAATCATTCTTAGGACATACTAAATTGTATGCAGCAATGAATTAGCATAAAAACAATAACTCGTACATTCAATTGACAAGAACCAAAATTAACTTTAATTGAATTTCAGTTTGTCTGCAATGAGAAAATACATTACATTATTTCTCAGTCACTTAAAGTAAAAAATCAAAAATTCCTTTAATTTTAATCATTTCCCGCAGCTCCCAGGGTAACGAAGAGGTATTGGCAAATTGTTATTTTGTGCTGCAATCAAAAGCTTTTTCGTTCTTTTACCAGATTTTGGGAAGTAAGTTGACAGTTTTCTACTAACACCGATGAGATTTGTGACGATGTTAATTTTACAGACAGATTTCCACGCCATATTGAAAATAGTTGAATTACACTTCCGCTAAATCTCCTTTCTTCAGTCAATGACACACATAGTCCATTGATATGACCCATGTTCAAACTTTCACCGTCATCACAGTGGGGAAAACGGTTATCTTCGTCCTCATAAACCTAGTACTGTTGAAACATTCTTGACATAATTTCTGAATTTTCGCTGTAATTACTCTATAGTAATGACAGATTACAGGAAAAATATAAAAAAAATTTGACATTTTGAAAATTCAAGAATTCCACTCCAGTTTTGACGAATTTCTCCATGTATTGAATCTCAATATATAAGAATTCAAAAATGTAATAATTCATAACCTTAACTCTTCATACCTTTTTTTTCTCTTTAGTTCATGAAGATACATTACTATCTACACAATCAAGATGACAACGACCTTAGAAATAGATAGGAAAGGTGATTTGGTGCAATTTTATGGTCATTTTACATATAATTTTTGGCGTCAAAACTGGAGTGGGATTCTTGAATTTTCAAAATGTCAAATTTTTTTTATATTTTTCCAGTGAAAAATTCGCTCTCTGACTCTCCAAATGCGATAAAAATTGTTTTAAGTTTACCATCAGCCTTTACTATTCGCGCCATAATGTATAAATTGTGTGTCTGCGATCCATCAACTGAGCCATCTAGTCGTAGCGATATAGCCGAAGAATTTCTGATGCACAATTTAATATTTTCCTTGTCGGTTGTTACGATGGCATCCAAAAATTCGGCATGATTGGATGGTGTCAAGTTAGTGTGAAATTTAGCACTAAGTTTATATTCATTAGCCACATCGAAGGTAATTTGACGCGACGGCCAGGACCAGCAACTCAAGGTAGTTCGTTTTGCATCGTTGAACACGGTCATCATGTAAGATCCGATTAAATTGGCAATAGGATTTTCTCATTAGTTGGACCTCAAATTATACAAATTTATTTGTGTATCTCCATCACTAAAAATTAAAAATTAACAAGGGTAGACGACATCATTAACTTTGGCATCTTGAATCTGTTGAAAAGTCTTGCATACGTCCGCTAGTTTTCGAAATATTCGAAGTTGTCCACTAACGAATTTTAATTTCTTTTGATTGTTGTAAAATATTCCTAAATATTCATCTGTTTGCAGCATATCTCTATTTAAGTCATTACGTATTTATAAACTATTCCATTTCGATCAAAACATTTGAGTTTAATTGGCTCATCGAATATGCACTGCATTGTCATAACTATTTATTTTTAAAATTTTCACTATATTTTTTGGAATTTTAAACGAAATGTAGATATTTTTCTAAGCTTTCGAAAAATTCTGCTCCCTCAGAAAACTTTATTTTTTCTATTAACATATCACTATTACAAACACTTGAAATTGTCGGCGGTCGCAATCAATTGTTCTACACTAACAAATCAAAATAATTCCAATAATTGATAACAAATCGAATAATTGGATTTTTCGTAAAAATAAAATATCGAAATACAACTACGATCTAAAAAATGAATTATTTACGAATCCGCAAGTTTAGTATTTTTTGTTTTCAGTAGATGAAGTAAATCCTGGATCTATAAATTATGAAAATGGCTCGTATTTTATTGTCTTCTTGAACTTGAGACCTCTACCCTTCCCCTCCGTTTCATTTTGATATAATTACTTAATTATTGTAACATTTTCAATGATATTTTCAAATTTAGTGAAATTTGGTGAAACTTCTGGAAACTTAGTGAAACTTCGGGAAACTTCGTGAAACTTAGGGAAACTTCGTGAAACTTAGGGAAACTTCGTGAAACTTAGGGAAACTTCGTGAAACTTAGGGAAACTTCGTGAAACTTAGGGAAACTTTGTGAAACTTAGGGAAACTTCGGGAAACTGTGTTTCATGAGTTTCACTAATAATAGGCCCTGGTCAAAACCATTGAAAAACCAATTTTTTTGATAATTTTTAGCTGAAAGTTACCATTAGACCCAAATATTATTAATGAAATCCGTAGATCGGATGTTTTCCAAGCGATTGGCAGATAGTTGGAAAATATTGTTTATGATTCTGAACCACATTTGATCAACAAAAACTTGCTTTGACGGATTTAACCTAAAAGTCTATGAATTCATGTTTAGACACGTGCGAAGAACGAAGTTCTTCGAAAAGGGGTCTTATGCGTTAAGCACAACGTTTGTAACCAGTCGAATTTCGACCCGGGAATAGGGAAGGAAGCAACGATCATGGTCCTTAGATGACGAATCAGCAATAAAAAAAAATATCCGTCCGTCCGTCTGTCAACACGATAACTCGAGTAAACCTCAACCGATTTCCAAAAACTTTTTTTTCCCTGAAAGGTAATCGAAAAATCCTTGGGATTGAATCTGGCCACTGTCGGCCCAAGGGCCACCAATCTAGGGCTCTTTAAGTGATTTTTGGTATTTTGTACATAACTCGAGTAAACCTTTTTGATTTTCAAAATTTTTTTTTGTTCGAAAAACCTTGGCATAGCCGACAATTTATGGAAGAAACTTTAATGAATTTGAGTCCTTGGACTTAGCTAGGGCACTAAAATCGAGTCTCTGCTAGGGCTGTATGCGTTTTTTGTCTATAACTCGGGCAAATCTTGTCCGATTTTCAAAAATTGTTTTTTGTTTGAAAGACCTGGGCATAGCCGACAATTCATGGAAGAAGCTTTTTTGATTTTGAGTCCTTGGACTTAGCTGGGGCACAAGAAACGAGTCCCTGCTAGGGATCTATGTGTTTTTTGTACATAACTCGAGTAAATTTTTTCAGGCTTTCAAAAATTTTTTTTTGCCTATGCATAGGGCTTAAGTGGGCCATGTCGGTCCTAAGGTCGGCCCTGACAAAAAAAAATTTTGCTATGTTGCAGAGGAAATTGAGGAAAACATTTTTGGCTATGGAATTGTGTGTCCGAGGCCTCTATTTAGGGCCCTAAGTCGGTACTAAGGTCGACCCGAGCCCAAAAATGGTTTTTTCTTTGTTGTAGATAAAATTGAGTAGAGCATTTTTCTATATTTGGGGGTCAATTTTGTGCTTTCGGAAAGGTTTTTTTACACCGTTTCTTCGGGCGGGTTCTTCAACATTGCCCCAGTGGCAATTTCCAATACAACTTAAGAACGGTGTTCTGCAGTAACTGAGTGTTTTCATTGTTGTAACAATAGAATGACAAAGATGGTT
Organism: Pseudolycoriella hygida; assembly: GCA_029228625.1. Classification (NCBI taxonomy): domain Eukaryota; kingdom Metazoa; phylum Arthropoda; class Insecta; order Diptera; family Sciaridae; genus Pseudolycoriella; species Pseudolycoriella hygida. The sequence continues at coordinate 70,390,663 of CM055406.1, read as the reverse complement.
CAGAACACCGTTCTAATGTGGGCGCAATTTCATACACTGAAGAGTTAAGGCAATATTTACTTAAATACGTTCGAAACTCTTCGTAACATCGACTCTGTTTGCCAAAACTTGGAAAAAATGCAGACGTCATGCTCATGTACTATCTGATGTTTCCTTCCATAATTTGATTAGTTCATCCTAACATGTCGAGCGGCCACAAGAAGTCGCAAAAATTATGAAATCTAACTGATTTTATATAAAAGATCATATCGTCATTAATGCAGTAAAGATTCATTCAATATGAACTACATACTTTTAACGACATCCATCACGGATGACAGTTCACAATAGTAATATAACTCCGTATAACTCCTTTTTAATGCACTTTTTCTAATGTTGGGCTGATAGTATCGGTTTTTATGCGTTAACTACGACGTTTGTAACCAGTCGAATTTCGACCCGGTAGTAGGGGGGAGCACCGATCATGGTCCTTAGATGACGAATCAGCAATAAAAAAATGCCCGTCCGTCCGTCTGTCAACACGATAACTCGAGTAAAACTCAACCGATTTTCAAAAACTTTTTTTCCCTAAAAGTCTTTTTTCGGATTGAATCTGGGCGCTGTCGGCCCAAGGGCCAATGAACTTTTGAAGAAACTTTTTTGGATCTGAGCGCCTGGACTCAGTCAGGGCTCTAAAACAGAGTGTCTATACAAGGACCCCTACGTATTTTTGTGCATAACTCGAGTAAATCTTTTCAGATTTTCAAAAAAAAAAAAAAATCAATCGAAAGGTCTGGGAATGCCCAACAATTTATGGAAATTTTTTTTTACTTTGTGTCGCTGGACCTAGCTAGAGCCCTAAAGAAGCGGACCCACTAGGGCCCTACTTGTTTTTTATATATAAATCGAGTAAATTCCATCCGATTTTCGTGATTCTTTTTCTATTCAATAGGTAATGAAAGCCTTAAGAACATCCAGGAAAAAAGTGGGCTCGGGCCGAGCCTAAGATGGCCGCTAATGTTAGGGTGGATCGATCTAGGCAATTTATTTTGGAAAAATTCAAATATTTTGAAAACTATTAGAGATAGAAAATCGGTGTCAAAGGCAAAGTTGTTGGTTTCGGTGTGGTGCATGTCAGAATTCCCACCAATATAGCCGCTAATGTTAGGGTGGATCGATCTAGACAATTTATTTTGGAAAAATTCGCATATTCTGAAAACTATTATAGATAGAAGATCGGTGTCAAAGGAAAAATTGTTTGGGTTTGGGGGATACGCATGTCATGATTCCTCCCAATATGGCCGCTAATGTAAGCGTGGATCGATCTAGACAACATATTTTCGAAAAACTCAAACATTTTGAGATCTTTAAGTGATAGAAGATCGGTGTCAGTGGCAATTTTGTCTATACAGGCATGGGTCAGAGGCTTTTCCTCGTCGGTTTCAATATCGGCGGTAGTACAAATAACATTTTTTGAAAATATGTCTGAAAAAAAGTTTCAATTTTTTTTATTTTGACGGTTGTTTGAATATTTGGAGAGACTTTTACACCGTTTCTTCGGATGGGTTTTTCAATATTGCCTTTTCGGCAATTTCCAATCCAATTTAATGTCGACGTAATTTTACACTTAAGAGTTAAGGCAATATTTACTTAAATACGTTCGAGTCTTTTCGTAACATCATCACTGTTTGCCACATTTATTCTGATACGTACGGGTCCCCTACATATGTTTTTTACTCCATTTACGATGCACTTTTCAAAACGCATCAAAATTTCCGTCATTCCTGACATCTTAAAAATTTGTTTGTGTGTGTTTGAAATCGACTAAAATTTCCAAATACATTCATAACTTTCATACATATGCGTGACCATTCATCAATAGAACACATCACTGCTGCGAGGCGGAATTTTCGAGTCCCGTTTGAGAAAACCATTGGGTACTCGCCATTGGGCTAGAGACTTTAGATGATGCGAGGTACTTCGATTTCACACAATCTTAAGAAAGTTGTAGCATTTCAGCATATAAAATCAAAAAAAATCTCAATTACTAGACTTCGTCATTGTTTCAAGGTGAAAAACCCTGGACATCACTTAAACAGTCGAGACGATTCTTTAGTGACAAAGTTAGAGAGTTTCGGCAATACCAATCAACTCAAGTCAAGTCAATATTAACTACATCAAATGTATGACGAATAATCGAACGATTACTCCATCCTAATGATGCACACAAATTGAATAACAAAAAAAAAAAAAAGAAATTTTCAAAATGTTCTGATAACCAGAAATATGTGGAATTAGTCATGCTTCACATACTTCTTTAATTTTCAAAATGTTTTCGTAAAACAAAATTTTACTAATAAATTACGCATTTTATTATTTGCTATTCGAATCGAAAATATAAACTTCCGAACCTAATAAAATTTATTTTATGTAAATAAACAATTTTCAGAATTTATATTCGGTCAACAAATCTGTACGGTTGATTACCATTCCAAAGCCTTTAGAGGCTTTGCATAACATCATTTTGATTAAATTTTTTGGTAGTGCTTGTGTGCACTAGGACAGCCGTTTGTGACAAATATAAATAAAAGTTAGAAAATCGAATATGTCCGTAGGGTATGGTAAAAATAGGATCCTGACTCTTTTGTTAACAAACTTAATTTTAAATATTGAAAAGACAAACACATCCTTTCATTATACAGAAGTCCCAATAAAATTAAAGCTGATATGTTTAATGCGCCGAAACATAGAAATATAACGCAGCATTGGAATGCTAAGTTTCAGGAAACATTTTTCTTTAGAAAGTTGGTATGTGCCAAATTGTAATGCGTTGGATTAAATAATATTTCAATCAAAAATTTTTACCTTTTCGTGCGTCTGGGATTTTCTCTCCCCGGCATTCGTCACATTTAGAAAACTCATAAAACGGAAGAAGAGATACATTCGTTTTGCTAAAAGCTTTTACTCCATAATGTTTTTTCGGGGCCATTCAATAATGACGTCGACATGGACTGTGTTCTGAAATTAAAACATTTATAGATAAAGAGAGTTTATAACGTGCACAAAAAAATTCATTTAACAGCTTGAAAAACTATCACAGTGGAATTTCATTTAGTATACAATGTACATTAAATGGTTCTACCCAGTCAACAAAGTCACAATACTGTACATTAAGTGTATATGAGTGTACACTAAATAGCTAGAAAAATTCACATACAGCCATACATTAATAACTTCCCGCATTTTCTGAGATACCAATCCAATTTATCCCACAAAATTTAGAATATTAAATATATACCTGAACTATACGTGCGATACCCAAGTTGTCGCATGTATCCTTTATGTATGGATCTACATGAGTCATACACATTAACTATAACTGTAACTATAACTATTAGTTATACCGAAATTTCTGTAATAGGGTTAGCACAGAATAGACCGGCTCCTGCCGAATTATTTATGACTGACCCGTCCGTATACCAGACTGTGCCATGTTTTGGAGGGAAAATGCCATTAATCCAGTCGTCTCTAGAGGGGATGTATCTATCGAAGTTCTTATCAAGTCTGAATTTGGGTGTTATTTTATCTGAGGGCATAGCGAAGGTTGAGTCTTCCTCTAATGTTCTAAACCAAATACGATTGCGGTCAAGATTTCTTAACTTATATCCCTGTGTTTTCAGCAATCTGTCGAGTGTAGCAAAAGCCTCAGTTTCTACGAAGATATGCAAAGGAGGAAGGTCTGCTATTACTTCCATAGCCGCGGTAGGTGTTGTTCTCCATGCTCCAATAATATATATTATTATAGCTTTATTGATCAAAATTCATTACAATACAGTTGTATCTTAAAAAAATCTATAGTAAGTGGTCAGCATGGGCTTGCTTTTCAAACTTGGAATAGTAATGTTTCTTATTATAATGTTTTGGTAATTGGTCGTTAAAGGTAGGGGGCTGAAGAAAATTTTCAAAAAACTTCGAATGAGTGTAAAAAAAAAAATGTTTTATGTTAATGATTAATTAGTTATATCACAGGTGGAGTTGTTCAGATTAGATTTCTAATAAGGGGATTATTAGACCTTGACAGTTTAGCCGTGAAGTTCTGATAAATTTTAGAAATTTGTTGAGAGATTTGTGGTATGGCGGCACGTCTGTGTACGCCATTTGCACTGTGGTACTTAGGAAGGTTGAGAATAATTTTCAGACACTTGTTCTGGATAACTTGGAGCTGATTTATAAGGTGTTTCGCGCAGTTACCCCACACCGGGCATGCTCCTAGGATTATACTTTGAATTGAAGCTTTGTTTATGAGTAACTTGTTAGTTCTATTCAGCCTGGATTTTCGGTTGAGAATATGTTACAGCATTCCGAGAACTTTGGTTGCTTTGTCGGAAGTAAGATCGGTGTTGGTTTTGAAGGTTAGGGTCTTGTCCAGAGTAGTCCCTAGGTATTTAATGGACTTATTCCAACGGATTTTTGAGTTGAGAACAGTTAATTTCTCAGAAGGCAGCCATTTCTGAGCTGTCAACTTCCATTTTGTTGCATAATCAGAAAGTTCCTTACTAGCGGCATTCAGCTTTCTGGTGATTTTACGAGGGGATTTAGCCGATACGTATAGGCAGGTGTCGCCGGCAAAAAGAGCCTTCTCACTGTGTATAATAGACAGATCAGAGGTGTAAATGTTATAAAGGGTGGGGCTGAGAACGCTTCCTTGAGGAACTCCTGCCAAGATGCGGAAGGTCCTGGATTTGTGTCCATTGGTTGACACAAAGAATGAGCGGTTTAATAGGAAGGAATGAATGATCTTTATCAGATAAAAAGGGAATTTGAGTAGAAAAAGCTTGTGGAGTAACCCTTTATGCCATACGCTATCGAAAGCTTTTTCGATATCGAATGTCATCATCCCTGTGGAGGATTTCTTTTGCAGGGAAGTTTTAATGTATTTACAGACTCTTAGTAACTGGTGGTTTGTGGAGTGTCCTGCACGAAAGCCAAATTGTTCGTTCATGAAAATATTATGTGTTGAAATATGTGTTTTTAGTCTGGCCAGCATCAGTTTTTCGAGAATTACTAAGGGAGTTAAGGAGACTAATTGGTCTATAATTACTGGCAACCGAGGGGTCCTTCTTAGACTTTAGGATAGGTATGACTTTAGCGCATCTCCACGCTACGGGGAAATAAGATAGCTTGAAACATGCTCTGAAGATTTGCATTATCCGAACTATAGCCTTTCCAGGTAAATGCTTCAAAAGTGTATTTCCGATAGAATCATCGCCTGGACTTTTTTTCGTTTAGAGCCCACGTAACAAGCGAGAAATTTCTGTGGGAGTAGGTAAGAATGATTCATTAATGATGGCTTCAAAATAATTTATGTTGTTTTAAGACATATTTACAGCAGTTTCGGTTACATCATCACTACGGTTGTTGAAAGTTGTGCTGTGAGATGAACAGAACGCGCTACCGATAGCGTTAGCTTTTTCGGAATCTGTGAGTAACAGCATCGTGGAAGATTTCAACGGTGGGATTCTGTTAAAGGAATTCTTTAAGGTCTTTGTAATTCTCCAGATTTGTTTGGAGTGTCTGTTCAATTGGGACAATTTGTTGTTTCAAATTGCATTATCATGAGAATCCATTTGGGCCTTAATCTGTATTTAGTGAGTTCACTTCTATTTTCAGATCGGGCTGTCTGGTTCTCTGCCATTGTCTGCGCTTGAGTCTTCTTATTGAAATCAACTTGGAAACCGCATCACTCACAGGAGGCACGTGATATACCTTTTTAAACATTGGAATCTATATGTCTTCGGCTTTTCTCATCAGTTTCACTAACTCATCGATAGAGGAATCAATCTCAGTTGTGGAG
>CM055406.1:70361470-70384330 GCA_029228625.1 Pseudolycoriella hygida | reverse complement strand
TACGGGGAAATAAGATAGCTTGAAACATGCTCTGAAGATTTGCATTATCCGAACTATAGCCTTTCTAGGCAAATGCTTCAAAAGTGTATTTCCGATAGAATCATCGCCTGGACTTTATTTCGTTTTCAGCCCACGTAACAAGCGAGAAATTTCTGTGGGAGTAGGTAAGAATGATTCATTAATGGTGGCTTCAAAATAATTTATGTTGTTATAAGACATATTTACAGCAGTTGTTGAAAGTTGTGCTGTGAGATGAACAGAACGCGCTACCGATAGCGTTAGCTTTTTCGGAATCTGTGAGTAACAGAATCGTGGAAGATTTCAACGGTGGGATTCTGTTAAAGGAATTCTTTAAGGTCTTTGTAATTCTCCAGATTTGTTTGGAGTGTCTGTTCAATTAGGACAATTTGTTGTTCCAAATTGCATTATCATGAGAATCCATTTGGGCCTTAATCTGTCTATTTAGTGAGTTCACTTCTATTTTCAGATCGGGCTGTCTGGTTCTCTGCCATTGTCTGCGCTTGAGTCTTCTTATTGAAATCAACTTGGAAACCGCATCACTCACAGGAGGCACGTGATATACATTTTTAAACATTGGAATCGATATGTCTTCGGCTTTTTTCATCAGTTTCACTAACTCATCGATAGAGGCATCAATCTCAGTTGTGGAGCAATAATAATAGCTTTGCATGCGGTTCTTTGAAATTTGGTTAGTTTTCCTTGCACATATTTGAGCCTGCAAATGTGGTTCCATAGGAAGGACCCGTACATTAGTATCGGTCTTATAACAGTAGTGTATATCCAATGCATAACTTTTGGTGACAGGCCCCATGTGTTGCTATAAGCTTTGCGGCATTGCCATAGAGCTATAGTTGCCTTCCGTAGTCTAGCGTCTAGACTGACTATGCAGTAAAGACCGTTGTCTAAAATTATACCTAAATATTTCACAAATTGGACATACTTTATTCCTACACCTTTAACTTTCGGGACCCACAATTTTCTTTTTTCTGTTAAATAAGATCATTTGTGTCTTTTTTGGATTTATGGTTAGTTCGTTACTCTCACACCATTTTACTACCATGTTTAGTGCTGTTTGTAGGATGTCACACATCACACTAACGTGCTTACCTCTGATTAAAGTGGCTAAATCGTCTGAAAATTCCTCTGTTTGAATACCTATGTCGTTTAACATTGCATCCCATCCCATACTAAACACCATAGAAGTGGTGGGAGTACTCCGCCCTGCGGGCAACCTTTGGATGTTGACACGGTGATTACAGAAGTGCTAAAATGGACAAAAACTATTCTATTTAGTAGCATAGCCATTATCCATTCTGCGATGCCCATATCTATACCGAATTTATGACAGGCTCTTTTTATAGCTGTGTATGTCACAAGTCACATGGTTGAATGCCCCTGATATGTCTATGAAGCAAGCTAAGGCGTATTCATTTGTAGATAGTGAAAGCTCTACGTTTTCTACAATGTTTTGGAGGGCATTTAACGTTGATTTACCCGCTTGATACGCATGTTGCTTTATGTGAATTTTGTTTATTTTCAGGGGCCCGTCTCTAATGTATTTATCGATGAGTTTTTCTAAGGTCTTTAACATGAAGGAGGTCAGACTTATAGGTCTAAAGTTTTCGGCTAATGAATAGTCGGTTTTACCTGGTTTCATTATGAAGACGACTTTAACACCGCGCCAGCATTTCGGGATATATTTTAGCCGTAAGGACGCTTTAAAGAGGTCACCTATGATATCATAAAAATCTTCTGGTAATTTACGAAGCATTGCAGGGAAGATATCATCTAATCCTGGCGACTTGTATGGCAGGAATGTGTTTAGCGCCCATGTTATCCTTTCTCTAGTAATGATACGATTGATTAGGTCTTCCTGTATCGTTCCCTCGGCAGGTATCGTTGCTTTCAGATGCGGATTATTGATTTCTTCGCAATTAGGGAAGTGGAAATTTAGCAGATGTCTATAAGTTTCTTCGAGGTTTTTAGTGTAGTCACCTGTGTGAAGGATCAACGTTTGAGTGGGGTCTTTTGAAAGTATTTTAAATAGCTTTGCCGAGTCATGTACGCTACCAATTGCGCTGCACTGGTTCCTCCAGTCAGTTCTTTCCCTAGTCCTACTTCCTAGTTTAAAAAAAAAGTTATACCGAAACATTTCGGAAAGGTAGTTTGTTCGGGAATTTGAGGATTAATAAGAAATCATTGTTACTGTTATTGGTTTTCAAAAAAAGTTACGATAAAAATATTTCAGAAGATTCAGGTCAATGAATCTGACTTCGTCCAGCTGAGGAGTAAATAGAAATAATGCCTGAGAAAGCCTCGCTGTCTACTCAATTTTTTAGGATGAACAAAGTTGAAATTTAAAAAAATGATCAATAGCGGCGCTAGTTTTCAGACGGTGGTAGCGCTAGCGTCGCTAGTAAAATTGACCAGTGCGCACAGCTCTGGTTAGATGTAAGGGGTAGAGTTTTGATTGGTGGGCTGCCTGCAAGGCGTGCAAAGGCTCGCCGCAGGCCCCCATTATTTAAAAAAATTACTTCTCATTACTACAGAACGAAATAGTTAATATGGTGCGAAGTTATTGTTGTCTTTCAGTCATTAAAGTAGGTAGTTATTTATGTAGTAGTTGTGGGGGTAGGGTTGTTTATGTTGTTTATGTGTATGACGCATGTAGATCCATACATAAAGGATACATGCGACAACTTGGGTATCGCACGTATAGTTCACGTATATATTTAATATTCTAAATTTTATTAACTAATCAGACAAAGTGCATGTTTGTCGATTTCGTTTGTACCTCCCATTTCAACGCTATGGTGTACTTTTCGGTACGACATCGAGGACATTACTGGCCAATCCGTTAATCTCTCACAATAATTCACACAACAACCATTGACAACATATCCTTGAGGCATTTTGTATATTTTGTATACATAAAGATTTTTCTCTCAGGACAATTATGGTTTCAGCTGGGAATATCCAGATCAAAAATTTTCTATTGAATTTTCACATCAGTGAAATTATTTCTAATTTTTTTGTACATCTCGGCACATTTTCACTCAAATTTTGTAGATGTGCAAAAATCGTATGACATTCTCCAACAGTTTTGGTAAATGTGTCATTCAAAAATCTCAAAATCACAGATTTTCACAGCTGTGATTCAAAGATGTGACCACATATAGGTGATTTTTAAGGATCGCATATGTAGAATTTTCGACATTTACTCATGCGTTGAACTAAGGAAGCTTTGCCGGTTCTTAGGCGAAACCAAACGGCTACGCAGGCTCGGAAGTATAAGTTCGACATGTACCGTATGTTAAAATTTCAAAATACAACGGAGTTCATTGGAAATTTTTGATGGAAAATTTTCAATGAAGTTAGTGGTATGTGCTCAAAACTCAAATTTCCCGCAACTCCCTATTTTCAACATTCGGCGAGTAGCTTAAAATGAATAAAATAATACTCACCGGCGAGTAGTGTATGTACACGAAATTCTGCTTAAAAACATTTACACATCTAAGCATTTAAACACATGCACGTAATTGCAGATTAACTTGCATGTTTAAGTTGAAATCTGTAGATGTGTAAATGTTTTTAAGCAATATTTCGTGAAAATACACTTCTCGCCGGCGAGTGTTTTTTCTTAAATTCTCGTTTGTTGAAAGAAGGTCCACGACGTCTTCCAGTGACTTTACACATGTTCTACCTGGAGTGAGTGTATTATCTATATGAGTCTCTATTTCTTCTAGCACTTAAAAATTAGAAGGTAAATAAGCCTGATGATAACCAAATAATCATATGAAACCATTATTGTGTCATTTTCACATAGAAAAATCAGAAATGTGATCAACTTTATTTAACATACTAGCGCTTTGATAAAATTTAAAGCGCGCTAACGCTAGCGCTAGTTTTTTTTCTAAAAGGAGCGGCGCTAGCGCTAATAGCGGCGCTAGGCACAGCTCTGCATCTAACAAAGGGCGGATACTCCCACCTTTACCAAAAAAGCGCCCCTCGACCCCGCTTTTGTTTTAATTTCTAATTTTTGAACCGACATTTTGCCATATGTCATGTCAGTAGTTAAATTTGATGTTAGTTGTTTTAGTAGGTATTTATTTCCGCTGTTAGTTGTTTTTAACAAAAAGTCATTTTTTATAGGTAGTTGTTTTTGTTGTAGTTATTTTTCGTTCAAATAAGTTTTCATTCTGTTTTTTAGGTAGCGAGCGAGAACAAGTATAATTGCACTTAATATAAGATCATAGGTGAAGCACTCTGAATCCTTTCTCAAATTTTTCATTAGATTTTCATAGCTGAATATTGGGCTTTGCTCTTAAAAACTAAACAATGTACAATTTATTGTAGTTTCGGTTCAAAATTAAACTTTCGCAATATTCACATCAATTGTAAATCAGAACCATCTGTAACCCAGTTCTTAGTATGTAAGAAATTGTTAAACCCTAACACTAGATTTAGATTAGCTATTTTGAGTAAACCCGGTAAACTTGAGAAACGCCGGTTGTCGTACGAGCGAAACGCTTGATCAACATCAGTCCATGTAAGAACGTCATTAAGCCAACTTCGAGAAGCAAATTGGAGAGTCGAATTTTATTGTAATTTGGAGTAAAGCACAGTAAGTGCAAGTGGAATGTTTTTGGTGCGTGTTTAGCTTGCGGTTAGCATTAACTCTTCAGACAATTGGGTGATCCGATTAGAGCGTTCCGTTTTTAGCGACGCTCGACGAAGCTTTTAGGTGGGAAAGAGAAATATTCGGTGAATGCCATATTGGTTTAGCGAACAAACGTTGGTACATTTATTTGGAAGTAATTTTGATATGACGTAGAGAATCTGATGTTAATAATTCAATTCGATCTTCTCAACATTGTTCAAAACACAAAGTCGTTTCACAAACGTAAAGGTACTCTAGTTATAAGGGGTTGCGCATATTAATATTAACTTACAGTGAAATTATTATTTATATTGAATTGAATTATCCTTGCAAACAAAGCATGTTAATTTAAAATTTAATTCTAGCAAAGAGAATCGTTACACATCGCACTTTCCAAAACACATTTATGCGGAGATTTAGTAGTTGTTATGAAAGTTTATCGAGAAATTCTTCATGATAAATAAGTATTGATTAATGCAATGACTTAATTAATTACTACAATTTATTATTTTTACGAGAAAATTTTCGATTCTTTACATGCCAATACCTGTTCTGACAAATATAAAAAAAGCGCGGTCTTATACAAGTGCAGGATGAGCTGCTATTTTCACTATAGTTTTTTAAATGTAAGCGCCAGAATTCAAAAACCGAAAACCGGGTTTTGAGACCAAAAAAAACGCGGCTTTTTAATGATGAAAATTGACTGGTTAACCGAAAAACAGGTTCGGTTAAAACCGGGTTGTAAGGGTTCATTCAAAAAGGATGTCACGTTTGCTATAAAAAATGAGTATCCATAAAAAGGAAATAACTCAGTCAGGACAGCAAATTCTGTTTATAGAACTTTGGCTACCCCCCCCCCAAATAGGGGGGGGGGTGTTTGGGGGGGGGTGTTTGGGGGGGGGTAGCCGGAGTGCTATTAACAAAATCTCTGACCAGTTAGGAGATATGGACTTTGTGGAGTTTATAGCAAGCATGACATCCTTTATGAATTACCCCTAATCCCTATTGTTAATACACTCGTAGAATTTAGCTAGATGAAATGCTCCTATATAAAATAATTCACGGCAAAGTCAATGATTAATGTATAATTGGGCTGTATTTTGCGTTTGAAAATTTAGCACGAATTCAGTGTATGAAAAAGTACAAAATCGTTTATAATCGAAAAAATGTATACTAAATTGACACTTTTTATACATATATATGTAGGGTAAATGCACCGGTTATCGGCCGTGTAGTAGACTCCGGCCAAACCATAGTTTCAATAGTAACCGGCCACATTTCGCATTACTTGTGCTGGTCGGAGAATACTACATATAATACAATACTACATACCAGTGTGCAGTTTCCCCACATTTCCAATCAGAAAAAGTGGCAAACACGTCAAGCTGGGTATCAACCTTTGTAAACTTTTTACTCCCTCTATTCCGTTAGAGAATATTTTTTAAAGAAATTAACCATTTTTGTAGATAAGCGTTTCTTTATAAAATTTTCTTGACGTTAGTCAGGGTCTTACGGCCGAATTAGGATCGATTTTGTCCGTGTGTCCGCGTCCGTGTGTCCGCGTCCGTGTATCCACGTCCGTGTGTCCGCGTCCGTGTGTCCGCATCTGTGTCCGCGTCCGTTTGCCCGCGTCCGTGTGTCCGCGTCCTTTTGTCCGCGTCCGTGTCTTTAGATACCAATCCAAGTTGTAATTACAATCTTTATCATTGCAGCCTAGACTCATCAAAATTGGTTAAAATTCGGTCAGATATTCTAAGAAAGTTTTCAGCAACTGTCCGACATTCTCAGAAAGTTATCAGCAAGTGTCAAAAAGTTGTCAGCAAGTCTCTTAAAGTTGTCAGCAAGTTTCAGAAAGTTGTCAGCAAATGTCAGAAAGTTGTCAGTAAGTGTCAGTTAGTCACAAATTGTCAGACAGTTTCAGAAAGTTGTCAGCAAGCGTCAGAAAGTCTAAAAAAGTTAATAACAAGTGTCGGAAAGTTGCCATCAAGTGTCAGAAAGTTGTCAGCAAATGTCAAAAAGTTGTCAGCAAGTATCAGAAATTTAGCAGCAAGTGTCAGAAAGTCTGAGAAAGTTATCAGAAAGTCTCAGGCAGCACTCAGCAAGTGTCGAAAACTTGTCAGCAATTGCCAGAAATTCTCAGATCATTTTTGATCATGGTAGCATAGGTCAAAGAGCTCGCTTACAAAACTACTGATATCTGACTTCATAAATTAATGTAGAGTTAAATAGCAAATTTGCTTATTGGTTTGTGTGAGCGCTTCAGCTGCTAACTAGTTGGTTGAGAATTTCATGTCAAAATTATAAATTTGCTAACTGTATTTACAATTCGCCTACATCATGTATGATAAACATTAATAATCAAAGTGAAGGGAGTGTCCACATCAATAAGATGTGACCAAGTAATGACTGCTATATCAACGACTTCGTTAGAAAACATTAAAGAAAAACTCGTTCGCTCCACTTGCGAGATATCATGTCTACAGCGGTAGCGGACGGCGTGACCCAGTTCCCATACCCCAAAAAAGAAATTCACAAACTCAAAAAACGCCATACAAAAACCTTTGGGACAAGGAGCTATATACGCGAACTCCAAATTATTTTTAAGAAAAACTCATTGAAATCGTTTGGAAATTGGCTGAGATATCAAGGTTTGAAAATGAAATTATTGTTTGGAGAGTCGATTTTTCTATTGTTCTCATTATTTCTAAAACTTTTTTTCTGATCTGTCGGAGCAGAACCCATTTTGTAGGAAACTTCCAACAATTTTAGTGAAATTCGAGAAATCGAAGAAATTGTACATTGCGCTTTTTTTTTAAAGAGAGGTGATAAAATTCAAATGATACTAATGTAAATTGTTCAAGTTAAGATACTTTTTATTATTTTCTTCAAAGCCTCTGGGAGGGTGGCGGAAGAAATTCTTGGGGGGCTGCGCCCCCCCCCCCCCGTAGCTACGGCAATGGCTGTCGATAATCTGTTGAAAATGAATTCGTTTTCAATAATAGCTTAAAAAGTAACTGGATGTACCTCGTATTGTTATGGGCAGCCTTATCTAACTAAAGTTTCTATTCAACTAAACATATGATTGAATCGAATGGACTATTGCAAAAAAAATGAAAACGCAGCAAAAGTTAATTAGAATGCCTACTTTATTATTGAGAATGTCGGTCGTAATACAGAGTACCTTGAAAATTTTGCTATCAATATTGTCATCTTTACTCTTCCGGTGTACGTTAACGACATCTTAAAAAATGCTACTTGTCTTTTTATATCGTTGCCTAGAGGCATTATTGCTGTAAATACACTCATTTACGTTGTTCACCATGAAAATTGAATTAATGTATTTCACACACACACGCACAATCGTTTCTTTATATACCCCTAATTTTATTTTCGTTTTGTAATCAAATTTATTGCCCTTATTACTTATATAATCAATTTTATGTCTTTTCAATATATTTACAGATTCCGAATTAGAGGAATTAGAGACACCAATACGTTATCGTCCGGATTCACTAAGTGCCCTATGCCGAACAACACGTTTCTCCGAAGCTGAAATAAAACGAATTTATCGCGGTTTCAAGGCTGAATGTCCCACTGGCGTTGTGAGAGAAGACACATTCAAACTTATCTATTCGCAGTTTTTCCCTCAGGGAGGTACGTGAACAATCGCTTTTTTTATAGTTTCATACCTTTTTCTACAGACTTTATTTGTATGAGACATCCATGTCTCACAGGGTGTTTCGATAAAAAGGAAACTACGAAAAATGATGTAGAATTATGGATCGGAAACTCAAGATCTGACGCATATATGTTGTTTTTTAATTTATTATTCCACCTTTGAATTTTGTAAATTTTCATCATGTTCTAGGCATGGCGAAATGACTATGAGTTTTGTACTCATGCGCAGGTTTTCAGCACCACAAAAACCTGCGCAGAAGTACAAAACTCTTATTCATTTTGTCATGACCGTATCGAAACTTCTTAATTCCACATAACTTCCATTTCTTAAAACTCATTTCTAAAGAAACTAAGAATCAGGTCAGCTTCCGGACTTTTCATGACGTACAAAATAAGCTTAACTAAGCTAAAGTCTCGAAGCTGTTGTAAGTCAAATAGACCCTTTTAGTCCGCTCACCATTTGAATTTTAATTGAAACTAGAATAATTTGACGCAAGATGGCGCTATAAAAATCCACTGATTTTACGTAGATACCGTACGTAATTACGCATATATCGTACGAAATTCGGTTGTAACGCATGAAAAATTCAAAGTTGAGCCGCACTAAAAGGATTTATTGAAACCGGTCTCTTCCCTATTTTCGGGTCGGGTACTCTACCATGCAATTGCCAAATTATAAACTAGCAACTTTCAGATAATAAATTAATTTGAGAGAGCAAAGTTAGAGGTGGAGGTGAACATAAAAATTTCTTATATTTTTGATGGTATGTAAAAAGAAAGAACATGTGACTCACATGAACTGCTCTCCACCGGACAAAATTAATTTAGAAACTTTGCCTGAGGATATGAGTCAATCGGATAACAGTATTTGGTCTACGAATCCGATGGCCTGTTTGAGCCTCCTAAAGTTGAATACAGTGTCTTACAATTACGGCATTAGAACGTAAAAAGAAAGAGTGAAGACTTCATTTCGTCATAAGTCTGGATTTCGTATAATCTAGATTTTGAGGCATTCGGATTTTGAGTCATCCGGATTTTGGGGCAACAGGATTTTGTATCATCCTGTTTTTTTTGTCCGGATTTTAACTGTGAGCCCCTTATACTCTTTCGAATGAGCTTATTTGTTACACGCCCATGCGTATTAGGGTGGTCCAAAAAATTAAGTTGTCGAAAAGTTTGGGGCCACAGTCGTCAAAAGTTTCTAAATTACCCACTGATCAAAATTGTCTATGGAGCCAACCCGATCGGAAGCGGTTTAAGTGGTGCTCAAAGTCAAATTATCGAAAAAAATGGAAAATTCGAGGAAACTGCATGATTTCAGAAAATGACATGTTACTGGTAAAAGCTTAGGAGTCTTGTTAGAACAAGTTGGTTTTAATCGGTTTATAATAGTCCAAAATGCACGATTTTCCGGTTGATAAGAAGGTCTACGTCCTATCCCGTGTCAATAGAGGTCGCCAAAGTGGTTAGTGTAGGACCTTAGTTTTCGGGTCAGAACGCGGTGAGTGAATCAGAATGTGACAATCTGATAATCACAAAATGTTCGCTTTTAAAAATATCTGGATGGCTGTTTCAGACGTCTTGGGCCCGAAAACGTTATTTGAGAGCGGGGAAATAAAGAAAAAAGTAAAAGTCCTAAACAGGCACACCCTAGGTGGGCTTAAGAAACAATTTCGATATAGAACAAAATGTAGGTCAACTTCCAAGACTGAAAAAATTTGTTCTTATGAATTGAGTACAAATGTTTTTTCTCTTATTGAAAGGTCCTACACTAACCACTTTGACGACCTCTATTGACACGGGATAGGACGTAGACCTTCTTATAAACCGAAAAATCGTGCATTTTGGACTATTATGAACCGATTAAAGCCAACTTGTTCTAACAAGACTCCTAAGCTTTTACCAGTAACATGTCATTTTCTGAAATCATGCAGTTTCCTCGAATTTTCCATTTTTTTCGATAATTTGACTTTGAGCACCACTTAAACCGCTTCCGATCGGGTTGGCTCCATGGACAATTTTGATCAGTGGGCAATTTAGAAACTTTTGACGCCTGGGGCCCCAAACTTTTCGACAACTTAATTTTCCCATACATTTTTGGACCACCCTAATGCGTATTCAGGTGATGCAAACTTCGAAACATACTTCACTGCACTGTATTTAATTTACTTTACAGAACAAACATAGCCAAAGCGCTACCGAAACAAAGAACGCATACTTAAAAAATTCGAGTAATATTATGTCAACAATATTTTGTGAATCTCTTTCGAAACCCTTTGATGAAAAACCAAAAATTTTTATTTTAGAAGAAATTTTATAGAAGATACATTGATGACATTTTCGCAATTCTTAACAAAAGAAAATTTGAAGCACTTAAAAAACTATTTGAAGATGAGATGGACCGAATCAAGAGAGGAGCGATTCGTTTCACAATTGAAACGGATAAGCGTAACATATTATCTGAGAGTGACGAAGTTCCTGAAACAGATATACAACCAATTTGACATTGAATTAGTTCATAGGAAGCGAGCTCTTTTAGGAACGACGAAAGACACGCCCCTGGATGTGCACAAATCAGGAATCTATAGGATTCAATGTAGTTGCTGCGGAAGGTATTATTTTGGTATGACGATCAGGAAGTTGTTTATCAGATTTGATGAGCAATGAGCATGTGAAGTCGGCTAATTGGAAAACGAAAACGGCAGTCGGAAAAAATATTTTTAGTGCCAACCATAAAATCGACATAAGTGACCTGAGGCTGGTTCAACCCGTAAGCCAGCTCTGGAAAATAGAGTACTATGAAGCAATTCAGACATAACAGACATAAGCTCGAAAACCTCCTATACATTAACGATGACAATATAAAATTCCCATTGCTTGATCTGTTTGAGTTGAAGAGAAAGGTAGATGACAATATAATTGACTTGACCGAAGAAACGCCAAATTCAAGCACGAACGATATCTTTTACGATTGTGAGTAAAATTGAGCGGACATATGTTGCGAGACACCCTTTGAAAAAGGTTTTCCTTTTAATTATGTAAATATGTGTCTTGGTTTCTGTGAATTTACCTTAAAGTATTAATGTCCAAGGTTGTCACTTACTTTTGTTATCTATGTAGTAGTTGGACCTTTCTTCTAATTTTAATTTAATCTAATTTCACCTGTTTCTTTAGTCCTATAAGAATCTTGATAATGTTCGCTTAGCGAATGAAACCAGGGCTTATTATACGGAATTTTGATTCCTAAATTCTGAAAAATTCCGAAAAAATTCTGAAAAATTCCGAAAATTCTGAAAAAGTTCCGAAAATTCTGAAAAAATTCCGAAAATTCTGAAAAAATTCCGAAAATTCTGAAAAAGTTCCGAAAATTCTGAAAAATTCCGAAAATTCAAGAAATTATTTAAAATTGATAAAAATCCTTTATTTTTATTAAATTAACAGAAATAAATTATTAAATCATTTTTAAAAATGTTAAGAGCGCTGTTTTGATCGCTTTTTTCGTTGTCGATTCTCGTCTGTAGGACTGATATGTGCGTTCTTCAGGAATTAAATTCTGCATTAATTTGAATTATTGAGTTATTAAGTGCATGTTGGTACCTTCGTATCGTTTTCGTTTTTTGATACCAGCACTTTTTGTTGGCCTATTGTGACGTGACGCAGAAATGTCTTCATTTTCGCCACAAACCTGCAATTCGAATTCGCTAGCGATACTTCGACTAGCATTTTTAATCGCACGCTTTCCCATGGCTCTGTCATTTTGCTTTTTGTTAACTGACTCCTGAACGATCGACTCCAAGTCAATTGGCTCCTGGTCAATTGGCTCCTGGTCAATTGGCTCCTGGTCAATTGACTTCCGGTCAATTGGCTCCTGGTCAATTGACTCCCGGTGAATTGGCTCCTGGTCAATTGACTCCCGGTCAATTGGCTCCTGGTCAATTGGCTCCTGGTCAATTGGCTCCCGGTCAATTGGCTCCCGGTCAATTGGCTCTCGGTCAATTGGCTCCTGGTCTATTGGCTCCTGGTCGATACCGTCGTCATTTTCCACTTCATCATTTATGTCAACGTTTCCACGATTTGAATGCATTTTTAATAAGTGATTTTTCATCCCGGACGTATACAATTTCGACGCAGCTAATTTTTGAACTGTACCAGCAGCTTTAAGTTTTTTCAACGTCTTATAGGTGGAGTAGGCCTTTCGAGTGGCCGTAAACTGATGTTTGCAGGTGGTTAGAGGACATTTCATCTGACTCACCGTTCCGTTTTCTTTTAAATTTATTCAATTTTTCACCACTTTCAAAACGAATTCAACAAGCGCACCTAGTAAACACAATTGTGAAGAATCAATTGTGATAATCGTTGTATTAGGCGAATATACCAAAATCAAAATTGTTGTTGATTGTTACAGCGGAAAATCTCAATGAAAAAACTGATTTATTTTATACGATCGGTGCATTTATAATTGATGTTTATAATGACGCGAAACGAGTTACCCTTAGCGCAAATTCTTGGCCATCGCGACAAATTTCACATCAGATTGCGATGCGATTTTAGAACAATAGTTCCGCTTCAACGCAATTAAATTTCCAATAAATAACACCCGAAAATCATAGTTTTTGGATTTCATAGTTAAAAGCTATCTACACAATGTTACCCATCACTTACGAGAATCATTAGCTATTTCTTTACGACTGGACGGTTCTACTGATTCAATGCAAGAGCACAATATTTACACTATGGCACAAGTCGTAAACAAAGACGCAGCAGTTTCACCAGTATTTCTTGGTTTCGGTACACCCAAGAAAGATGATGGGCCGCATTACCTTCAATGCATAAAAACCGTTCCTAACGCAATAATTCAATGGGAAGAGCTGTTTTCGTTTGGAGAGAGTTAAAATAGTGGACCAATTTCATGGTTGGGAGTTCGGTTGCAACGTGAAAGTGTAGAGTCAGTGCTGTGTTAGTTGCCGTTTCTGTGGACATGGTACGTTGCGCATCGAATTAACTTAGCCTTTAAGTCTACGTCAAAATTAAATCCATTTACTAGTATAATTGCCCAATGCAAGGGTCTACCGAAACATTTTCATGGATCCGGTCAACGTACGCTTAAACTCAAACAGATAGCTCAATCAAACAATTTGTCATTTCCGTTGCGATATCCGAAGTACTTCGAAGTCAGATGGTCGGAATTTATTTATTCTTTGTTCAGTTCTGCACTACGAAACTGGCAAGCCTGTGTTTTATACTTACAGTCACAAAAGCTTACAAACCTTATAAAACCGTGTCTGAAGCCTATATTTGAAAAATTAGGATGGGGCAGTTCCTTGATAACGTGAGCAATATTGATGGAAAAACCCACTTTTACGGATTTGAATTAAGAAAGGAAAAGTTAGCAGCTAGACGTGGGGCGTTCTCGTTTACTAACAAAACTCGAAATTTCATTATCAATCACTTTATCAAACATCTAAAAGTGAGAATTGAATGGGATAGCACTTTGTATGAGTCATTAAAGCCGTTGTTAAAAATTTTGCCATCGACGTTAGAAAGCCCTCTTGATACTTGTGGCACATACATAATTCCAGACATGGACATAGATGAATTTCATTTAGATTATTATGTCGCTGCCGATTAATTAACCGACTTTTATGGCACATTTAAAACTTCTATCGAAACTTTGGAGAACCTAAACACACAACCGAATACTTTCGTCACACTAAAAATTGCTCTGGCAAGAGTAGCAACTATTAAGCCACACTCAGCTTACGTCGAGCGACTTATAAGTACGTCTATTAAAAAATGCTATCATTTTGGCGCAAATCAATGTTACCTCTTCGTTTCAGGTGACTCTAACAAGTTTAGAGATTGGGATCGTGGTTCAATATCACTGGATACACAGTATAATTATTTGTACATTTATGTTACCATGGCGCCTATAGACACCTTTGATCCTTCTCCGGCTATCATTCTTTGGATGACTCAAAAGAATCGTAAGCCGAAATCTAGCCTGAAGGCAAAAGAACAAAGTTGGTTTAAGGGAGTATTCGGCGAAGCGTCCATTGAAAAACCCAAACAGCGCAAAAAGAAATTTGCGTTTTGAATGTGGAAACTTCTGTCGAAAATCAAATATATGCATCTTCCTAATTCTCTTCACAATTTTCCTTAGAAATAAATTTATAATGATTTAAACAAAAAATTCCGAAAATTCTGAAAAAATTCCGAAAATTCTGAAAATTCCGAAAAAATTCCGAAAATTCTGAAAAAATTCCGAAAATTCCGAAAAAAATTCTACAAAATAGGCCCTGAATGAAATCGGTCGGTTAGAAAATAAAAATTTTTGGTACAAATTAAAACAAACAAGAAGCGTTTAAGTTGACTCGTCCTCGTATAAAATAATTCAATTGTACCGTATTCCGTGTCATTTATGCAATGCGAAAGAATTAAGATTTATGAAAAAACGTTTCACAGAACTCGAAAAAACCACGTTTTTAGACACTTCCCTTCGACCTTATCTCCAGAACTATTTAACCTATTTTGTTCATTTTTGAACTCGAATCATAGGGGCATGTTCCCAGAAAGAAAAGAAGTTTGGGATGATTTTGCAAAAATTCACAAAATTAGCAAAAATTTACAAAATTCACCAATAAATTCAACATAATAGACCCTGCTCGTGGCGTCGGCTTTATGTCAAAGTATACGAAATTTCATGGTGAGTGTGTGTGGTGATGCTCTTCGTCAAGAAATTTTGTATACTTTGACATAAGCCGACGTCGCACTTAACGCGTAGATTAAACAGACTGACGTACGGAGGAAGCACATCTACAAAAAAGACCTTAAAACGTAAGAACTCGTACTGAATATCTGACGATTTCTTCAGTGTGTTTTTTCTAATTGAGTTTTTTTCAAAGTTCAAAAGTTGACAGAGAGAGGGCAGGTTAGTCAAAATCCTACGTTTCATTTTTATCGCAACACCCTATATGGAGTGTTTCTGGTCAGAAATACGATGTAACTAAAATTATTTAAATTTACTGCGAATTATATTAGATCACGTAATCGGGCCGCGGAACTTTACGTTAATTTGAAATTGAATAAACAAATGCGTTTCCGAATATATTTGTTGATCAACTAAAACTAATTTTGATGAAACTAAATTGATGATGTTGATTCATCCAAATAATTGCTTCATTTCGAAAACAAAGCGACTCATTCATTATTCACTGCTCGTTGAGTTGTGAAAAAACACATCCACCAACCAACAATTAGCTTCAATTGTAAAATCGTTTTTTGTTCGTTTTTTTTCTGTAATTTACACAAAGTACCTACATCAAATAACAAATTAAGTAGACCTCTATGGTTTTCTTCTGGTACTTACATACAATAAAGTATCTCATTCTCCTCCAACATCCTGGAAATTCGATTAACATTTTTATTTGGTCACGCTTTTGTTGTAAAATCCGCATAGCGGGTAACATGAAAACGTATTTACGTGTGTGCAAACAAAATGTCTTCGAAAACATCAATAACATTATACATACACAAAGTTATCAGGGTATACGTTTTTTACTTCATGTGGCATGAGAAGTCAGGGATGAAAGATAAATTTGGCAAATTTGGAGATAGGACTCTGATTTATATGTTATGGCGTGTGCAATACACTAAGCGTATGTTTATTTCTATCGATTGTTAACAGTGTCCGGAAAATTTAAATTTAAATTAGCTTCAATTTTGTGTGTGTTTCCAATTTAATTTTCGTTTCGTACAATTTTATGTGAATGGTTTTTAAGGTGGAATTTTCTTTAAATGTTTGTTTTATATTATATTCACATAATTGACCATTGGTTCGGCATGGTGTTTCGATGTGGTTACTACTTTGTTTTGTATAACTTAATGTTTGGTTAATTAATATAAATATACATTTTGACTAGCTACCCACGTTTGTCCTTTTACACTTCTGGTCGAGAATGCCGATTTACTTTAATAAACCTCCGATCTTTACTAAAACATTATTGAGTGTATACACTGAATTTTTTAATGCTTAATTTTTCAGTATGTATCTTTATCTGTTTCCATGTTCGAACCATCGAAACAATCTGTTTCAATCATTGATTCATCTGTCTATCTAGTTCCATCTTTAATACATCATCGGATATTCAAGGAAAAAAGATGAAACGAAAATGGAAAATTTTGCTGATTTTACATCTTTTTTATCCTAAAGATGGAACGAAGATGGGAATAGCTGGAACGAAGTGGAAATAGATGGAAAACAGATACAACATTTTAAAATTTAGCAGAGTGAAATACACTCAAAGGATTTTGGGCAAATTTATATAGATTTTTCTTCACAATGCCCAATTTCGAAATTAGCTCCTTTGAAAACTTGTTATTGAAATTGAACATTTAATCGACATGTCGCATTATGACGCCTATTTCAATGTGATATATTCCTTAACTTTAGTTTAAGGAACCTAAGCTTCCAAGGGAATGAAACCGTAGAACAACATGGCAAATTCTCCAAAATATAGAATAGGCAAGAACTTTGTCTTTAACCTCATCAAAACTAGTTTGCAGAGAGAATATGAATTTGTTTGATTTGCCTGAAACCTGACACCACTGTTGTTATTATACAAATATCAATTCAATCAATTAATATTTTTATTGTTTACACCTTGCGTTCGGTCACGCTACTGACCATCTTCATTGCTACATTTACAACAAAAATTTTGCTGTCAATTAAATCAATGTTTTGTACAATAAATCTTAGTTTTTTCCTTACCGTATGTCAGGAATTGTGGCAACCAATCACTCATGCAATGAAATAACTCTTCAATATGAATTTAAATGAATAATCAAGAAAGCTTTTTAAATGAAACTGATCATAGAATGCAAAGATTTGTGTATAAAAGGAACGAAATTATGAGAATAAATGGCATTAAGAACGAGGAGTTCACGGGGACAACATCCCCAGACAAATCGTTTTATTTGTAGAAAAGTGTTCAATCGTTAGCGCTTGCGAGCTGGGGTGAACAACCCCACTAGTGATTCAACATTTCAATAGAAAGTAGAACGTAGAATGTAGAAGTTAGAACAAGTGGCGCAGACGGTAAAAAGCTATTTTAGTAAAAATAGCATTCGCTACAACATTAAAATTACTGGTGCCTGTGGGTTATAGACAATATCTACCCAGTGACTTTATTGTTAAGACTTGAAACGGCCTGGGTGGTGTGAACGTTTCAAGTTGTCCAAAAGATGCTCCTAGGTTGTATAAAAATTCCTTCAAGATCATACGACAGACGATTGTATAGGAGTGGATGGTTACATTTTACTGGGAATTTTAATTTTTGGTGGGAGAACAGTTTTACCGAAACTTTAAATTTGTTAGGTGTCTATAGAAGGTACGAGGGGCACCCTAAAAGTTTCGGGAATCGGCTATATCGGCTCGTGTAAACTTTTCGCCAATTTCCTGATTCGTCTTTCCTGATTTAAAAATGATGATCAAAATGAAAATCGATCGTAGCTGTCAAAAGATACAACAATTCCAAAAAGTCATTGCAGAGAAAAAATGGATTTATCACGTGAAAATTTTAGAGCCATGATTTTCTACGACTTTAAGTCTGGCTTGACTCCCAAATTGTGTATTGATCGTTTGCAAAAAGCATTTGGAGATGAGGCCCCATCCAAGACCACTGTTTATCGGTGGTTCTCTGAGTTTGAATCGGCACGCACTTACCTCAGTGACGACTTTCGTGAAGGTCGACCTTCCACAGCCATCACCGATGGAAACATTGACCATGTCCGGAACATGATTGAAGCCGATCGACATGTGACCTATGATGAGATAGCTGCATCCCTTGGGATCGGGAAAAGTCAAATACAAACAATTTTACACGAACATTTACGCACACGGAAGCTTTGTTCTCGGTGGATCCCACACAAATTGACAGACGACCAAAAGGAGGCTCGTGTGAAATGGTGCCGAGATTCTCTCAAAAAATTCGACAATGGGGCTTCTGATTCAGTATATAGCATCGTAACAGGTGACGAAAGTTGGATTTACAGCTATCATCTCCAAACAAAACAGCAATCCACCGTTTGGGTGTTTCAAAATGAAGATTTATCAACAAAGGTAATTCGCACTCAAAGCGTCGCCAAGAAAATTGTCGCTACTTTCTTCAGGAAATGTGGTCATGTGGCTACTGTACCACTTGAGGATCGTAAAACAATCAATTCAGAGTGGTATACTACGATTTGTTCGCCAAAAGTATTTGAAGAACTACGTGGAAAGAGTCGAAATCGCAAGATCGTCCTCCACCATGATAATGCAAGCTCCCACACAAGTGCTCTGACCACGACGTTCTTGGAGAAGGAAAAAATCAATTTGATGCTGCATCCACCCTACAGTCCCGACTTGGCACCGTGCGATTTTTATTTGTTTCCGAGTGTCAAGAATAAGTTGCGTGGGAAGCGATTTTTATCTGCGGAAGCTGCTGTCGAGGTATATGAGCAAGAAGTGGCCCAAATCCCAACTTCCGAATGGACTCGATGTTTCGAAAACTGGTTTTTAAGGATGAAAAAGTGTATAGATTGTAATGGTGATTATTTTGAGAAGCAATAAAATCGTTTTATAGCCGATTCCCGAAACTTTTAGGGTGCCCCTCGTAACGGTTGGGTAAAGTTCTTCGTTGTAGGTGCTGTGGCTGTACTTGGATGAGCATAGGTTTGACAAAGGTTTATAGGATCAGCACATTGAAAATTTTTGTCAAAGATAGGACGTTTCATCCAGATTTTACATAAATTTACATTAGCTTATGTAAAATTTGTGGATTATTGGGGTGAATTGTTTTATTTCTGAAAAATTTTGGGAATTCTACGTTCAATGAAGATAGCGAAAAGTGACAGTAACGAGTTCTATGGAGTTGAGTTTCGTAAAATCGATCATATGCAAGTCACAGTAGCGAGCTGTTGAAGACAGTAACATATACATATGGGATGGCCTGTTGCTGCTATGGAAAATGGTTTGTTACCACTGGATCTGTTGGTCCTACCGTGCGAACTTAGTACGTCCTGGTCATTTTGTGAAGAGCCGACTCAATAGCTCAGTGTGTTAGACTATGGACTCACACTGAATTATTGTGTTGGAAGTTTGTTGGTTCGAAATTGCTGACCTTGCGTAAAAAAAATTATGGGAATAGTTTTTCAGTCATATATAAAGAAAACAAAAATTCACATAAGTTATGCTATGATACTAATATTGGATCAACAAGCGACATCAGGTGTTGAATATTAATACAAGTATATTAATAATAAACAACACCAGTCAGCAAGAAATGCACTTTACAGCGGCAATTAAATACCACTCCGCACCATGCCACGAAGTCCGGAGATACTTGCGCAGTATACTGTCAGGTGTTATAAAACAGAGAGAATGATATGCACTGATAAAGAAGCAAAAATAACATCGGGACCCGGTCATTGGATCGTCAACCCCGCACAAGTCTAGCTAATTCCTCTAACTACTAAGGTTAAAAGTAAATTAGCTCAATTCAACAATAGTAATAAATTAACTAAAACATGTTAAGATTGTACTAAATGCATACTAATAAAGGTGTCTAAATCAACCAAAAATACGGCTGATTAAAAAAAAAAAAAAAAATTTGTGAAGAGGCTCAAGAAATTGGTCGACCATAGTGTTGTCAAGTCAAGTCAAGATGGCGGTGAGTGCGCACGTGGTTTGTTTTGCTCTGAGTAAGTTTTATTTATTTTTTGCCAGTTTCGCGTTTCGATTCATAATTTCTAAGATGCAATATGAATTAAGGTATGTTGTTGACATAATCTTTCGAGCTACACAGATTTGCTCAAGGAATATCTCAATTTTTCAATTCCACAAAATTCTCAGTTCTGATTGTTTTTGTTTCGTTTCTTTTAAACCTCTATTGGATATCATCGCCCCAACAATATTTTATCAGGTTTGCATCTCAATTAAAGTTTTCATTCTCATTTTCAAACATCGTAATGGTGACATAACCTCAATGCTGCCGCGTTTTTCGGATGTTATGTTGTTCTAATGTGAAGCAATCGGTGTTTTGTTGTTTCGTTGTTTGTTATTTTGAAGTGCAATTTCAAGTCAATGTGATTTATAATTACGAATACGGGCTTCGCTATTCGCATAGCTATCGCTTTGGCAAAATATGGATGAGCTTGCGCATAGCACTTTAGGCACGTGTGTTAAAGTCCCCATTGAGGCTTGTACTTCCGGTGCGGTTCGGCTTACCAGGCCGTCCCACTGTATTCACAAGCGGTAAAAATAATTTGGCTCCGCCTCGGACGAGTGTTGGTCACGGGGTACGACCAGCACAGGACATAACAGGTACCCCATCGTTGACGGTCAGGCAATGTAAAAAGGTTGGTGGTTTGTTTATTGGAAGTCTAAACGTGAATGGGCGTTTTCGGTGTCGCAAGAATGAAATGGTAGAATTGGCTGAGGATTACGGTGTAGATATCTTAGCATTGAGCGACATTAGAACTAAGGGACAGCGAGAAGAGCAGGTGGGCGGCTATAAAGTGTTTTTGTCTGGCGTTCAGTCTGGTAGGGCAAACTGGGGAGTTGGAATGGCTATCAAGCAGGAATTAGAAAAATTTGTCTTGAATGTTCGCTGCGTAAATGAAAGGATTATGTGGATATCTATTAAGTTATCTATTTCTGTATCTATATCTATTTATCGGCTGGTTAGTGTTTATAGCCCATGCGAGGGTAGCAATGCTGGCGACCTCGACGCCTTTTACGAGCAGTTAGGAGATGTTGTGGCAAAAAGGCGAAGTGAGTGTGTGGTTTTGTTGGGCGATTTTAATGCGAGGATAGGAAACAGTAAAACCAATGCAGGCTATGAAAGGGTAGGCAAATTCGGGGAAGATAATTTGAACTCAAATGGGAAGCGGTTGTTAGATTTCTGTGATTTCAATGGGTTAGCAGTAACCAGCTCTTTCTTTAAGCACAAATGGATCCACCGGTACACTTACGTCAATGAAAGTTGGGATCATAAGTCAATAATTGATTACGTAATTATAGAGCAGGACAAGAGGCAGGAAATATGTGACACGCGTGTTTTCAGGGGTTTCACCTTCGGCTCGGACCACTATCTTTTGGGTGCACATCTGTCGGTTGGTAAACTCTGTCAGGCTAAAAGGAAGGAAAAGGTAGTTCGCAGATTTCGAGTAGGAAAATTCAAGGAGGAGGAAGTTAGGGCTCGTTTCATGGCAAAGTTCACAGAAGGTTTTGAGGGGATTCCTTCGGACTGCGGAGACATCGAGGCTGAGTGGGCAAATTTTAAGGAATTTGTTTTGAGTGCAGCTGAGGAATGTCTGGGTAGTGTCTCTAGCGGAGGTAGGAACAAAAGGACAGGTTGGTGGAACGCCGATATCAAAAAGGCTGTGTTGGAGAAAAGAAAGCTTTATTTGGTTTGGTTACAGGATAAAACGGATGAGAAGAAAGGAGCTTACAGGGCTTGTAGTCAGGCGGTTAAGGCTCTAGTTAAAGGAGCAAAGGACCTCGCGTGGAAGAGGTTCGGAGAAGAATTGGAAGAAGCAGGTCAAGGAAAGGGTAAAAAATTCTGGTCGGCGATTAAGGATATTAGGCGTGGTGGTGAAAAGGAGGGCTGCGGTAGCATTTTGGGTAAAGATGGCAAGTTAATTACGGATAAGGGAGAAGTACTGGAAACCTGGCGTGATTACTTTCAGGATCTATTTGCATCTGTCAATCCGGTAGTGGCACCTGACAGAAATCAGTTTGCTAACTCGGAGGGTGAGGAAGAAATTACATTAGAGGAGGTGACACGAAAGGTCAGCAGGCTGAAGGCAGGAAAATCCGCAGGTGTAGACGAAATTAGGACAGAATTTATTAAAAATAGCGGGTCTGGTGGGATCCAATGGCTTTGTAGGATTTTTAATTTAGCCATGAAGTCCTCAGTCGTACCCGCTGACTGGAGCTTCGGTGTTATTGCTCCGATCTTTAAGAAGGGCAACCGTAAAGTTTGTAGCAACTACAGGGGGATTTCACTTTTGAGCGTGGTCGGAAAGGTTTATGCTAGTGTGCTAGTAGATCGGGTTAGGGTTATAGTGGAAGAGGTTCTGGACGAGGCTCAGAGTGGTTTCAGACCTCTGAGAGGGTGTCAGGATCAGATCTTTTGTCTTCGGCAGGCTATAGAAAAGCTCTTTGAGAGGAATATTGATCTGTACTTATGCATCATCGACTTGGAAAAGGCATTTGATCGGGTACCGAGGCAAAAGCTGTTCGAGCAAAAGCTGTTCGGGGTGCTTAGCGAATACGGGATTAATGGAGGTTTATTGGGCGCCATTAAAAGCATCTACTCAGGGAGCAAGGCTGCGGTAAGGATAGATGGTGAAATTAGTGAGGCTTTCGAGGTTAATGAGGGCGTTCGTCAGGGTTGTTGTCTCTCTCCTCTTCTGTTCATAATTTTCATGGACAAACTCATCAAGCAGGCCAATTTGCAGGG
>CM055406.1:70313558-70360970 GCA_029228625.1 Pseudolycoriella hygida | reverse complement strand
CTCCGATTTACTTTTGCTATGCTCCTAAGAACCCTCATATCAGAAACCTCCAGGTCATGCACAAGGTATCCGCAGTCCACCCAACTTCCACTACCGTATAAAATCGTTGGTCTGAAGATTGACCTGTGAATAGCTAGCTTTGTGCCACTACTTAACTCCTTTTTGTTGAACACATACGACCTCAACTGACTGGCCACTGCATTTCCCCTTCTTCTCCTTTCTTCAAATTCCCTAACTAACTTGCCATTCTCCGAAAAAATGGCTCCTAAATATTTAAACTCAGAGACCTGTTCCAACTGCTCCCCATTTAAACTGCAAACTACATCCTTCCGGGATTCGCCAATATGCATAACTTTAGTTTTACTGACACTTATTTTCATGCCGTATTCCTCACATGCAGCATTCAGGCAGTCTAAATTCTCCTGCAATAATATCATCCACCCGACAATAATATTATCCCATGAATGATAACTTCACCACATCTTCCGGCGGACGATAATATCTTCCCTCAAGATAATACACTGGGCGTTTTTTCCCATGACCTGTCACTCTAATATGCGAAAGTATAGTCTAAGCAAAAAAGTTTAAAAAAAACGGCAAACCAAGAAAAAACTAAGAAAAACAAAAAAAACACTCTTCAAATCAAGTAAAAAAAAAACAAAACAATAAAACTAAAAAAAACAAAAAAAAAAAATTACAAACAAAATTAAAAAAAAGGTCCGAAAGAAATTCGCGTTAATCCACCCTTCGATGAATCCCATGGTGTAAAGTTTTTCTGAAGTACCTATAAATACAATATCAACCAAAGGAAAAAATTTGATAAAAAATGGTAAAATAAACTACGAGGGGCACCCTAAAAGTTTCGGGAATCCGCTATAAAACGATTTTATTGCTTCTCAAAATAATCACCATTACAATCTATACACTTTTTTAACCTTAAAAACCAGTTTTCGAAACATCGAGTCCATTCGGAAGTTGGGATTTGGGCCACTTCTTGTGCATATGCCTCGACAGCAGCTTCCGCAGCTTCCGTGTGCGTAAATGTTCGTGTAAAATTGTTTGTATTTCCCGATCCCAAGGGATGCAGCTATCTCATCATAGGTCACATGTCGATCGGCTTCAATCATGTTCCGGACATGGTCAATGTTTCCATCGGTGATGGCTGTGGAAGGTCGACCTTCACGAAAGTCGTCACTGAGGTAAGTGCGTGCCGATTCAAACTCAGAGAACCACCGATAAACAGTGGTCTTGGATGGGGCCTCATCTCCAAATGCTTTTTGCAAACGATCAATACACAATTTGGGAGTCAAGCCAGACTTAAAGTCGTAGAAAATCATGGCTCTAAAATTTTCACGTGATAAATCCATTTTTTCTCTGCAATGACTTTTTGGAATTGTTGTATCTTTTGACAGCTACGATCGATTTTCATTTTGATCATCATTTTTAAATCAGGAAAGATCAATTTAATTTTTGTGTAAATTGGCGAAAAGTTTACACAAGCCGATATAGCCGATTCCCGAAACTTTTAGGGTGCCCCTCGTATCCATGTAATTATCGATAGTAGGCCCTTTTAGTAAGCCTAGCAATTTTTAATGAAGCTATATGGCCTAGCACAAGATAGCACCACAAAATTTATTTGCTTACGTATTTTACGCACTGATCGCATGAAAACGTACGTAATTTACGCATATATCGCACGAAACCCACAAAATAGAAGCACAATGAAATTGATACAAATCCTTATAATTCTTCCATTTTTCTCAAAGTTCCTTCGTTTCAACTGAGGGGTGAACGCAAGATCTTTTTTTAAATCCCTAATTTCGCAAATTTTTCGAAGAAAATCGCACTTACGTTGGAAGGAATAATGAAATTTAGATTATTTTCTGACTTTTCCGATTTTCCATGCAAATAATGTAAAAAATTCATATGTTTTGTAAAATCTTAGAAATAGTACGAACGGTGCACAATGGAAAATTATTTTATAATTTTTGGAAATATGAACGATTTTAGTTTGAAGAAATAGATGACACTTTAAAATTAAACAATTTTTTACTGTACCCAGCACATCAATTTCTATCCAAATAAGCAAAATTTCGGCGAAAAATTTTAAATTTCTATCGCGCATTCAAATTTAGCGCAAAAAATCTATGATTGACGCTCAACGGCGAAGTTGTAGAGAATTAAGCGAACACGTGTTTCAGGGTTTTGGTGAAATATGGTCCAATCCTGGTTTATGGCCACTTCCATAATTGGACAGGATGACTCAGATCTCCAGAATTATGAGAATTGGGAAGTTGGTTCCAAAGGCGAAATTGTAGAGAATTAAATTTGAGCGAACACGTGTTTCAGGGTTTTGGGGAAATATGGCCGAATACTGGTAAATGAAGTGGTTTTGACACCGTTGCTTCGGACGGGTTTTTCAATATTGCCCTATCAGCAATTTCCAATACAACTTAATGTGGACATAAGGCAATATTTACTTAGATACGTTCGTATATGCTTCTTTATTAACAAATTACAATAAATAAAATTCATCTCCTCTACCCTAATGTTGCCAAGATGCACGCTGCATTGCCTCTTTGAATTGCAACTGAAATACTCTGTAATAGGAAATCTTTCGAGCGTGATTCCCCAGAAGCTGTCCTTATCAATGACCCTATAAAATTCTTCGTTTCTGGACCCATGCAACTTAGGGTTTCAAAAGCAACAGGAGTGAATAAATAGTTTTCTTTTAAAGATATATAATGATTATGCTCAAGTCTTTCCGCGTTATCGGCTATGGAACGCGCTTTCTGAGAAGATTCGAAGCATCAACTCTGTTTGCCGCATCTATTCTGGGATCCTTCATATGTTTTACTTACCAGCTGTTACCCAGCCGGCTTAAATGTTTACACATGAAGCTGTGTATGTATCATAAACAAATATTCGAATACTCTTAATCACATTGTATTCGCTACATTAACAACTTTCACCGGCTCTAACATATTCGTAGCATGTAATCGATGAAAAAGCTGAATTGCTGAATGTATTGGAGATTTTCAGAAAAACTGTACACCATCAATTTCTGGAACACCACCCTGTCGAACATAAAATTAAAGAACATCTCTAAAAAATTCTGCCACACAATTTTTGAGAATTGTATCACTCTTCGGTTCAACTATAATAGTCATATTTTAAGAGATATTGTTTTGAGTTTTTGGTGCATTCAGATTTCAAACAAATACACAAAATATCGTAACATGAACTTTCTAAGTGATTTGAAATAAAATTGTTAGATAACGCTAATGAAAACATATGCAGGGGACCCGTACGCATCAGAATAGATGTGGCAAACAGAATAGATGTTGCAAAAAGATTCGAAATGTTGCCTTTAGGGAATCCATTTACCGGGCTTTTTGAAAAACCAGTAAAACGGTTTACCGAATTTTTACGAAAAATCACCGGTAAATTACCGTTAATGGAAAAATACCAAGTTTTCAGTGCAAATGTAAGATTTTTCTTAATTTTTTGAAGTTTTTTATTGTAATAAGACACAGTCCTTCTGCGGACACTTTCAACCGAACTTAGAAATGTTGGAACTGTGTCGTCTAGTCAGTGCCGCCTTTCCATAGGGACCAATTGGACCATGGTCCAGGGAGCTGGATGGAAAGGGGAGCTGGATGGAAAGGGGAGCTGGATATAAAGGGGAGGTGGATGGAAAGGGGAGCTGGAAAATTGGAACTAATTATGTTTTGTGCTATACTTATTTTCAAAAGTAAAACTTGAAGGATAATACGGACAAAGTTCACACTCAGTTCAACTTCAGATTTCAAATACAATATATTAACTTCTACTTGAAACAATCTTCAAGAACTAACTACCTATATCTCCTTTCGTCTCAAGTGAATTTTCATCTAGTTTTACTTTCATGTTACTTTTTTTAATAATTCGCGAAAAACGAGCATGAGGGTTCGATAAAAAATTTTGAACGAAATGCAATCGCTACAATTTTTTTTTCTATCGGGAAACTTTCATTACGAAGCGCTACTGCATAAATTTAAAAAATTCAATAAACATTTTTGCTGTGCGGCTGGGATTGAATAACGTAAAAGTAAAGTCCCAGTTCGCTTTAAAAGCCTAGAACTTTTTTTAAACATTTCATATTGCAAATTTCTAGTTAGACAGAAATGAAATTTTGTGTATGTCAGCAAATGAACACAAATGGAAACGGAAAATTAGACGTTACGTCTCGATGTAAGAAGTAACTTCTCAAACGATGTAAGAAGCAACTCTTCTGAGAAGTTTAACGTGGATGGTATGAGAGGCTCAACTCAAACTCGTTAAATTTTAAATATTATGTCGATGCTGCGAGAAGTTACATCAGGCGATTAAGTAACTTCTCAGACGATGCGTGATGAGTAGACACTATAGAAAGTATAAAAACCAATTTTTTCAACAAGATTTTTTGAGTTTGTTCTCCGCATTCTTTCGTAGTTTTAAGGCAAATATTGTCATTTTCGTTTTTATTCAATTTAATATATTAAAAAACTATTCAAAGTTAAAAGTATTAGATAATCTGGCTAATTTTTTTGGTGAAGAAAGTATTAAACCGGTAAATCAAATTCTATTTACCGGTAAACGGTTGGATTCCCTAGTTGCCTTAACCCTTACCGGTTGGATTCCCTAGTTGCCTTGACCCTTAAGTGCATGAAATTACTTCGACATTAAATTGAATTGGAAATTGCCGAAAGGGGAATATTGAGAAACCCGCCCGAAGAAACCTCACTAAATCCCCAAAAAACCTCATAATTAAAGAATTATTAACGAAAAATCACCAAATATCGTAGCGTAAGTTGGACCCAAACTAAGGACTCTAGAGCCCGAACCGCTCAACAGATTTTCATAAATTTAATTTTAGTGATTTTTTGATGACCACATCTTTCATTCAAAACCTTGAATAGCGATTTTCATTCTAATTTCTTTCAAAAAACCATGTTTTTGACCACTTTTTCGACCGTAGCTTCGGAAGTTTTCGACCGATTCTGCCCAAATTCAATCTTGTAATTAATTTTCTGATTTTTTTCAGGAAAAAATAAGTTTTTGAAAATCGGATAAGATTTACCCGATTTATGTAGAAAAAACACCAAGGGGTACCAACTCCAAAATTGATTAAGATTTCTTGTGATTTTTTGATTTTTTTGATCTTTTGATGATTTTTTGATCTGTTGGTGATATTTTTGAATTTTTTGTGATTTATTCCAGTTTCAGAAATTTGTCGAAAAATAAAAATATCAGTGTTTCTAAGTCAAACTCATCATAAAATCAGAGAAACGACAAAATGTTGATTGGTGGCGCTTCGTTCGCATACGCCTCACTACGTAGAATGAGATATCGCAGTTCTAATAAAAAAAATTGAAGCTCATGCCATCCTTCTGGAAGGGCGTAGTCTTCGTATAAGAGTGGGAGGGAAAGAAATACGATTGCAAGTATGAATCTGCAATGTATGGCTTTCGACCGCCGTTGTGTTATCATCAAAATTCATGAGCTAAGCTCTCTCACTAAGAAAGGCGAAAAATTGGCTGAAATTTTCAATTGTGTGCTATGGCCGAAGTGTTACATTTTGTGCTTTGCCTATATTTTAATTTTGTGCTATTAATTTTGTCTTATTATTGTGAGTTTTGAGTGAAATCTGTGAACCGTTTTCAACCACGTGCCTGGCGAACATTTTCTTTGTTGTAAAATGTTGCATCGTTTGCGTGAATGTGCGAACACTTTAACTTTGTGCCTAAATTCAATTTTAGGAATTGAACTGCCGGTTTCGAATCTAGATTCTTCTGGTATGTTTAGCATGCAGAAATAATATATTAAGGAAAGGCTCATAGCTTTTCTTAAAATTATTTCAGCGTAAACACACGGCTTTGTGTGCATTGATGACAATGCATTAGAATTCGATGTATTGTTTTGCATGTGCACCATAGCGGTGGTGTGATAGATTGTTAACGATGCTCCGGGGTAAATCAGTTGCTCTGTGTTTGTATGACGTGTAATGTACGTCGATAACCAAGCAGATTTGTGTTGATTTCGGAATCTCTGGAAGCAATTAAGCGTCGGAGCAATGCATTGCCTAGTTATTGTGGTGCTCAGTGTTTGCGTCATTACTCTGACACTCTGTTGCCTTGTATCACCCGCCGAGTTACACTCTCACTCGGTTTGTGGACCAAACGATTTTGCCTTGGGTGTGGCGCGATACTTTCATCGTGCCTATCTCAATGAGTGAAAGTCATTGGCGCTGCAGGGAAATCAAGGTCGACGAGTGAACGAGTGATGGCAATACGCAGAGCAGATATGATATGTGGCTCGGCCCTGCTTTGATTGAAACCCATGCAACGTCATTAAAGGGGAATATGGTTGGCTTGTCGATTCGGTTCAACCGTAACGAATGCGACCGGCCGTCCGACCTTTTGATGACAGTGGTATATCGCGCTTCACTCTAGAACTGGACCCCATAGACTTGATGGCATTTGCTAGCAAAGGGATCAGTTGTTCACCCGGAGTGGTTTGTTTACGGCGTGAGGTGAACGAAGGATTTGATGATGATGGTAGGAACAAAGGACCATTGAGTCTGTGCTCCGCGGTCAGGAATGACCAGCCTTGGACTGAAAATCTAGAAATGAATCTGCAATGTTTTAATGGGTCGTGGTGAGTTAGTTGAGAATTTGAGATAAACGTGTTTGGAAAAAAGTTGTTAAAGAACAATTTTTTATCGGATGTCATCCGACTGAGCTGTGAGTGCTCAAAGTAAGTCTTTTGATAATTTTTTACTATCGGGAAAGGGTTCTTAATTATATCTCGTCCTCATTACGGTCAGTAGGGATTGCTCAAAGCGACTACCAAAGAAAATACACAAATTGGGTCAGCCGGTGATTTTTCACCACCGGGAACACGTTTTGGTGAGTATTTGGTCAAATGATGTCAGTGGGGTGTCAAATGAAAGCTATGGACTTCCTGAAGCAGGACTGTTACGATCGCACCGGTGTGGTACACAATGACACATTTTGTATAAGGAAAATGTCCTTTTTTGACTTGTTGAAATCACGTTCAAAGTGGAAAAGAAAATCTACGTAGAGTTTTTTTGTAATTTGGCGAGAGTGCACACCCTAAAGTTGTAAACAATGTGGAGAAGAACGAGGATAGAATATAGAGAATGTCGGTCAATTAGGAGAGTAGAGTGAGCCAAATGTTATTTTGAACTATTTTCACCGTTTCTCGCTTAGTTTCATACATTTTTTTTACTACTAAATTTAAGTAAAGTTACGTCCTGATAACATGTTGAGGGAGTTTGCAATCAGCGATTAAGCTAACTGTAAAACCGTAAGGAGTAACCATACAAATCGGTAAATAGTAAATATAAACCGCTACAAGGATAAATAGAAGTACTTCAATACATCTTATAGCGCTAGCGAAAATCAAGTTCAGGTTTTTCCTATTTACAAGAATTCAAGAAAAAATTTGTAGAAGAATGTGTATACAAAAGTTCACGTTCGCTAAATATAAACAGCTGATTGATGTTTATACAATGACGTTCAGGGATGAGGGAAAATTTTGAGAGAATTTTTTGAATTCAAGCACGTCTTTTCGGTTAAAAGGTTTATTAAGGAATGACTAAAGATGTTTAAATAATACCCTTCTTAACATTCAAAAACGGACAGTTTTCATCGATTTAATCAAAACTCGATGATCTAGATTTCTTATCTTCCACTATTTCCACACCGGCTGTGAACTTTATGGCGCGTCTTTTTAATTCAAATTTACAAGTCAAATAACCAAAGAGCCGCTGAATACAAAACTTGAAATATTAACATTCGAAACATTTCAGCTTCACATTCGTAACGTTCAGCTTAAGTGAAAATCTATATTTGAAATCTTCGAATGTCCGCGGATGTTACGTTAAAACAATTAATGAAATTTCATTATCAGTCAAGGGACCTGACTCACCTAAGAGATGGGGCCTAGTGTGGCTGAAAACACAATAAATACAATCCACGTTGGTGTTGCTGCTTTACGCATACACGGTTGAGATTGGCATGCATTTGACAGTTCTTAATTTGTTAATTCTTGAAATTTCGAATAGTTAGTGCAGAAGGTGAAGAAACAATGTTTTTTGACCTGTAAAAGAATTTCAAAAGTAATAAAATTTTGACCAGTTCTTTATCTGTGTTTGACTGTTCAATTGTGAATCTTTTTTTAATAGAAATTCGGTGTAACCCAGCAAAAATTCGCAAATTACGGCCTAGTAAAAAGTGCTTTTGTGTTTTGTATTTCCACTAGCATTATTTCGCTTCCTTATAGAGTTCTTTCAATTAATTTGTTTTTATTAGAATTTCTAAGCTATTAAAAACAAAGTGTTAAAATTATGTGAAGTTGGAGCAGTAAAATGAATAATAAAATCTAATTTAATTTGTGATCTGCCGATTTGTTTTTTTCTTATTTACATATGACATAAAATCAATGTCCATTTATGTTCCACATATTCTGTGCAAATGTGTTTGTGTAAAATAAAACAATGGACCAATACGACATATGTAAACAAATCGGAAGTTTTGTGTGATGACCACAATTTAAATGAGATTTTATAAATAAGTTCTTTACTCAAACTTCACGAAACTTTAACACTTTGCTTATGATAGTTTAGCAATTGTAATAAAAACAAATTTCTTGCCAATACTATATAAGGAAGCGGTGGAAGAAGGTTGAAATACAAAATACAGAATCACTTTTTACTGGACCGAAATTTGCCAAATTTTGCTGGATTACACCGATTATTCTATTAAAAAAAGGTTCACAACTAAACAATCAAACACAGAACAAGAACTGGTCAAAAATTTATAACTTTCGAAATATTTTTACTCGTAGAAAAACACTGTTTCACCTGCTGCACTGACGATTCGAAATTTCAAGAGTTAAAACAAATTAAGAGCTGTCAAATGCATACAAATCCCAACTGGGAATTGCGGGAAATGTTAAAATTTGATTAGTCAATTTTATTCAGCATTAGTGCATAAAGTATGGAATGCAGCGTTAAAATTCGTTATAAAATTCAAATTTGTTTACATCTTTTGATTTGAAAAGCAACTGTCGTGTTTGGTAAAATAAGGCAACTGCTACATTTGAAACAAAAAATATTTGAACGTTTGCTATCCAAAGCACTTCAATTTCAATTTTATAATGCTGGTTAACATTTCCCGCAACTGACTATGTATGTTCAAAGTACACAGCTATTGTTTGGATGGTAAGACAAGCTAACATGACATTTCTAGCTAACTTGAATTTAATAACACTGTCCCTTATTGAACGTTAAAAACTGTAGTATTTGAAGCTACAAGAACTGTAAAATAGTATCTCGGTTCTAAGTGGACTAAATGATCTAGACAAAGTCAAGAACCTAGTTTGTGAAACCGTGAACTGAGATACCTTTATACATTTTGTGTTGTATAATAGTATATTATGCACCGCTGTCCAGGATGCTCTATTTTGACGATTTGGAGGTTATTTCCCGAGCCGAAAGCGTGGGAAATAATCCAAATCGTCAAAATAAACCATCCTGGACAGCGGTGCATATATAGTTTTATCTATCGAGAGCAATATATCGAGTTAAACATTTTTGCCCTAGGGAATTAAGTACGAGATTATTGCTCTAGATAGATAAATATTTTTATGTATCAAGAGGCTGAAAGTTCGCTTGCTCTACTGTAAAGTGGACTCTACAGTAGACATAAAATGTTTTTACAGAAAATGAGTGAACTAAGATTTTATAAATGAATATTAAGTGCACTTCGATTGCATATTTTAACAAATTGGTCACCACATTCTGTGTGGCCGTTGTTGGAGGTCCTCGTTAGTTTAGGCTTACTGTTCGAATCGAGTAATTTTTGGCTGTAGTGGATATTTCGAATTGTATTGGTAAAGAAAGGAAAACAATCTTCCGCAGTAGCCTCCCTGCAGTTTATTCGAAGATCTTCGGCTTTTATTTGCTTGGAAGACGCAAGTTATTCGAAGCTGTTTTGTTCTGGCTGTAGGATGACAATACTCAATTCTAGGCAAAACATTTG
This sequence comes from Pseudolycoriella hygida, assembly GCA_029228625.1. Taxonomy (NCBI): domain Eukaryota; kingdom Metazoa; phylum Arthropoda; class Insecta; order Diptera; family Sciaridae; genus Pseudolycoriella; species Pseudolycoriella hygida. The sequence continues at coordinate 70,350,882 of CM055406.1, read as the reverse complement.
TTCACTAAAGCCAACATTTCGTTTTTAATAACAATGAAAAAACTCGAATTAAATCTCGATACGAAACACAAAGATTTGACGGCCAACAAAAGTCATTTCAATTTGGTTTGTACAATGTTATTTAGAGTGAAAATAACAATGTTTCAACCTAATTTTGCACTTTTTTCAATAAAAAAAAATTAGCTTGAGTTCTTTGGCTATAGAAAAACCTCATAGGACGAAACCGGGTGTCTGAATGCTAAATTAGTGATTACGTCCTTACTTAATTGCATTGGAGATTGCACAAAGGCAATATCGAAAAGCCCGTACGAAGCAACGAACGGTGCCAAAAATCTTTCTAACATCCATTCCTCAAAGTGGAGCCGGCCCTAAGTAGAAGCCGCGAACCCATATTTCCAATGACAAAAATGATCTACTCGATTTTCTCTACACCATAGCAAGACAATTTTTTTGATCTACGGCCGACCTTAGGACCGACCTAGGGCCTTAAGTAGAGGCCTCGAATCCGTATGTCCATAGACAAAAATGATCCACTCAGGGCTCTTAGACCAAACTAGGGTCTTAAGTAGAGGCCTCGCACAAATATTTCCATGGACAAAAATATTTTACTCGATTTTCTCTCTACACAATTTTAACACAGTATTGTGCATGTACATTCGATTATTTTCTGAGATTGTTCGTGATTTTCTGTGATTTTTCATGATTTTTTTGATTTTTTGTGATTTTTCTTTATTTTCTTGAGATTTTTTGCAACCGGGGTACCCTTGCGTTGGGGCCTGTCTGAGTCCAAAAGCTCGAAATTAAAAAAAAAGTTTTTCAATAAATTGTCAGGCATGCCCATCCTTTTAAACGAAAAATATTTATGAAAATCGGAAAAGATTTGCTCAAGTTATGTACGGTCGTGTGCTTATAAATTTACTTGTTATCAAGTTTCAGCTGTTTTCAAGGTCTGCCATAGAAAAATTACATTGAAAAAAGAGATAATGTCGATAATGTTGAAAACAAGTAAATTTAAAAGCACGTGTTTGTACAAAAGACCAAAAACCACTTAAACGGCCCTATCTCATTGGCCCTTGGGCCGACATTGCCCAGATTCAATCTCAAAAGAGATTTTTCAATTTTCAGGGGAAAAAAAGTTTTTGAAAATCTGTTGAGTTCTACTCAAGTTATCGCGGTGACGGACGGATCGATGCTCCCCCTCCCCCTACTCCCGGTTAGAAATTGGGGTGGTTACATACGTCGTGGTAAACGCATAAAACCCCTTTTCGAAGAACATCGTTCTTCGTACGGGTCTAAAAATTGATTACACTTTGACTTTCTTGAAAATATTTTGGTAGAACTTTTATTACTCCTTTCAGCATACAGTACTTCCTACGACTTTCATAGGCTAGACGTAGAACCTTCTAATGTTTCTTAAGGTTTGCTTTTCTGACTAGCCAGTCGAAATATACAGCATAATGCGAAAGTATTCCGCATGAAATAAAAAAACACAAATGGTTAAGGGGGAGGCTAATTCGGAAAATACCCACTTTCAAAATGACTCCGTGTACTCCTGGAGAAAATTATGATGTTAGGTCGAGTTTTATTTATCAAGTTCATGTAATTACACTCATAGAGTTTTCAATACGTGCACCAATTAGTTGATGTATAAAGGAATGGTGACAGAAAAATGTGATGATATAAATTTGTGGGCCTTTCTTGCAATCTATTTTAGGCAAAAAGACCAGAGACTCCAATTCGTACTAATTTTTTTTGATTCGGAAAATAACAGTTGTTGACAATTCGTGCTGTTCTTTCACAAGGGACATTGAGATTGAGTTTCGAACTTTTCCCACCCCGAAATTTATTTCAACTCACATGCATGTAAATAGTACTGAGGGTATTTTAAGGAAGTTATTTCCAAAAAGCTCTTAGAACTTTGTTCCAATGCACTATGGTACCAATTCGTTTTAATTCTGAAAAATTCATGACTCGTAAAATATGCAAAATATTAAATAACAATGTTCTAGAAAGTTGTGTAGTAAGTAGAGGTCAAGTATGTGATTACTTTGAAAATTCAAGATGGCCGCCATTTAAACCGTAAGTAGCTCTTATCTTCTAAACTAAACAACTTAGCGACATACTTTCTTTACGAAAGTTAAAAGGTAATTTTTAGTTGGATTTAACACTATTTTAACATTCAAGATGGCCGCCAGTTAAACCGGAAGTAGCTCTTATCTTCTAAGCTAAACAACTTAGAGACATACTTTCTTTACGAAAGTTAAAAAGTAATTTTTAGTTGGATTTGCTGCTTTTTTACAATTGAAGATGGCCGCCATTTAAACCGGAAGTGGATGTTATCTTCAAAATTAAACGACTTAGAGACGCATTTTCTTCTCGATAGTTAAAGTACATTTTTAGCCGGATTTAGCGCACCATTTTATTCACAAAAGTGAACACCGACCCCCATATTTAGGGCGGTTCTTTGGGGGGTCGGTCATATATTTGACGTCTTAAAAGTGTATATTTTCCAATTTTTTCATGATTTAAATTTGATGGCAGCACTGAAACAGCGTGTGTTATTTATGCAGAGCCCCTTAAAAGTGTGCTAAATCTAGCCATAAAGTGTCTTTTGACTTTTGTGAATAAAATGGTGCGCTAAATCCGGCTAAAAATTGTACTTTAACTTTCAAGAAGAAAATACTTCTCTAAGTCGTTTAATTTAGAAGATAACATCCACTTCCGGTTTAAATGGTGGCCATCTTCAATTGTAAAAAAGCAGTAAATCCAAGTAAAAATTACTATTTAACTTTCGTAAAGAAAGTATGTCTCTAAGTTGTTTAGTTTAGAAGATAAGAGCTACTTCCGGTTTAAATGGCGGCCATCTTGAATTTTCAAAGTGGTCACATTCTTGGCCTCTACGAGTCATATTTTACGAGTCATGAATTTTTCAGAATTAAAACGAATTGGTACCATAGTGCAATGATGACGATTAAAATTCTTTCTTAAAAAAATACTAAAAAAATAAATCAGGCTTTCCATTCGTAAACGATACATGCGAAACAAAAGTTAACGTCCTGCACGGTGTAGCTTTGGTATCGCATGTATCGCTCACAAATGTGTTTATGAATCCAAATTTTGTGTGATGGTTCTTATTATAAATGCATCATAAATGCTGCCCTGTTAACTTATAACATCGTATGTCAAAATGAAAGCTTTCGAATTTTCTATACATTTTGCATTGAAATTGAAAGATTGAAATTGAAAGCTCTCAGCTTTCAACTTACGATGTTTTAAGTTAACAGGGCAGAATGAATGCTTTTAGACTACAATTTTCGTGAAGATCTCCTTAGCCGTTTTCAGAGTATAAGTTGTGATTCTATCTGCATTACTCTGTGCTAAGAGCTAACCCACTTAAGAAGAAATCTTATTCTTTTATTAACGAATCTCACAACACTTCCCAGCTGGTTGACAAACGCACACGACATATCACACTAACTACACAAGCAGTGGCTTTGCTAATTTAACTTAAACTGAACGCTCTTAAAGTCATAAAAACACTTGCACAAATGTGAGATTCGTTAAGTGTATTCTACAGTTATAAAAAAGAGAGGAAACGATTGATATTTTCCTAATTAAATCATTCATTATCGGTCTTTAATTAGAAATTATTATAATTTATCAACTTACTCGATAATTTAATTAACTTATCACCAAAATTAAATTTCATTACAAAATTACCCTCAAGGAGATATAACAGGAGGTAAAACCTTGTTACAATGCGGCTTTTATTATATTTTATGATACAAACGCATTTTCTTTGTTTTTATTTTCTATCTCTCATTTCTGTTTTCACTTTTAAATGCTCTCTGTAAATATTTCATATTCAATTGAATTAAAGTTCAATTATTAAAAAACAATGTATTCTCTTCTCAAGACAAGTTGTACATGTACATGTTAACCAATTTAATTTTTATTTTAATATTCTGAAGTATTTTTTTTATATAACCAAAGACTCTGTAGAATTCTTAATCTCTTTCACCTATAAATTAAATTTTAAGAATAAGAATTGTTTAATTTAGCTTTGAATTTTATTGCATATTTCCATCGTCAGAGAAAGCTTGGTTGGTAGGTGATTGAGCAGTTTGGTTTTAATTTATTTATCATTTAATTGTTGCACGAACAGTTAGCTTGGAATGGAACTACTTGAATTTCGTCTGTTTAAAACTGCAAGGTAGATGCACCGCATTTTCTCTTAGGTTATTACTGAAGAAAAGTTCTCCAAGAAATCCGTCACAAAAATTATAGTCCAGCCAACAGGCCTCTAAAAAGTTGTATTAAGCCGGATTGAAATCGGCTGGAAATTTTGCTAATTTTGTTAATCGAAATACTTCTTAAAGTTACGACTCGCCTTAAGTCGAGCTTTAGCCGTCGCCGACTATTGTCTTCGGCAACCAACTGCATTTTTGGCGGAAATTGTAGATTACCTGCAACTACTTACTACAAGTAAAATTTTTGAAATGTTTCTGAAAAAAATTGTATACACTGACCAAAATTTAAATAAGAACTTTGGAAAAATGTGTACTTTAACGCAGGTTTTTGACACCCTTCAAACCTGCGAAGAAGTTTACAAAGTTTACAATGTTCTTATTTGAATGTTGGACAGTGTATGTTGTAAGACGTAGAAATGAGAACAAGTAATTATTTCTAGAACACTGTTCTGTCATTTTCTGATACCACTTTCGATATTTGGATTTATGCGATAAAAGATTGATTCCAAAGGACAAAAGGATCGACGAGTTATGTGTGTCAGATTCCTTGACCAAATAGTTTGTTATTTAATAGAATATGTGTTCTCAAACGATTGGTCTATATTAATTAGTAAATAAACGGGTTAATTGACACCAAATGTTAAAGTTGTGCAACTGCACAGAGAAACGGTAGAAGATTAACGTGCTTACCCAATAACAATAATCCGCCGTTACAACCCGTTCGGGTCAGAGGCTAGATCATTTTTATTTTGCTAGTTCCGCAATATTTGTGAGTTTTCGCTCACACGGATTCTTCTTAGAGATCCATTCGTTATCGAAATTTGACTGTGTCAGTGGTAAATTGCACACAAACCTAGTGCCATCTCTGATGTACTAGGTGCGGAAACTAGTAGGGCTTGGAATGCCGGTTCGTCTCATCAATGTGTTTTACCGGAGGGCATTTTTTGGACCACATGCTTAACGTTAATTCCGTACCACTCCTAACGGTAGCTAGCATTTTACCAGGATTTCTTCTGGTGTCTAAAGTACGTACCTCGCATAGCTTAAATTGCACGGCCCCCTTGGGCGAGAAATTTCGTACGCCCAATTAGTGAATGATTGTAAAACGCAATGCTTCTGCATCCTATAGGGTATAGTGCTATGAAAGTATGCCTTACCAGAAAAGTGCTATGAGACTGTATCTTACAAGAAGAGTGCTATGGAAGCAGGCCCGGACTGGCCATACTGGGCGATCGGGCGAAGCCCGAAGCGCCCCTCGGTCTTGGCGCCCCTCACAGGTTCAGGCGCCCTTCTACAAAAATGTGTTATAAATTCGCAACCGACGCCATTCTCGAATTTTGACGAATATTCAAATATTGCAAGAGATGTCTCTTTTATCGTTGATAAACTTGATGAATTTCTTCCTTGCCTAAACTTTTACGAAAATTTAAATTTCATTAGCCCGCAAATGAAGAAAAAACCAATGTTTATGCTCTAATTTTCAAAATTTTCGCCTGCGGCGCTCATTCAATTATTTTAATAATAATCTTACATACAGAGATTTTCAGCTTAAAAATTTCGCCTGCGGCGCTGAAATTATACGTTAATATATGCGAAGTGAGATAGGAAAATGGAATGTAAGGAGATCAAAACCAAAAACTATTTATGAAGAACGTTAAAAAAAATTTCGCTCGCTCCGCTCGCGTCTATTTCAAATTATAGTCAGCCTAATAAAATTTGATTTGATCAAATCTATGGCACTTAAAAATTGTTACTGTGTAACTAAAACGGCGTTATGATAAAAGACTCTCACAACGTCAAATTTAAAGCAAAATTTAAATCAAGCACTCGAATGATTTACATAACTTCTCAAAATTATGAAAGCTCGACATGACTATTTTTCGCCTTTTGGTAGCCAGTTCGGGTGTGTACCCGATAGTTGAGCCTTTCATCTCAATTTCGGCGCCTTTTAGTATCATCGCCCGATGCGCCCTTTTGTAGCCAGTTCGGCCCTGTATGGAAGTATGCACTACCAAGCAAGCACAACTGCACCTTGGTTAAAGGCCGAGACCTATACTTACCTGTATTGGTTTTCTCTTCTTGCGAGGAAAGGTTAGCAGCTGATCATTCCCGCCGTCATGGCACAACATATTCAAGGGACCCGTACGCATCAAAATAGACAAAAATGAAAAGACAAAATAAACAGAATAGATGTTGCAAAAAGATTGAAATGTATCTAAATAAACATATTTTTAGACCCGTACAAAGAACGAAGTTCTTCGAAAAGGGGTCTTATGCGTTTACCACGACGTTTGTAACCAGTCGAATTTCGACCCGGGAGTAGGGGGGAAGCACCGATCATGGTCCTTAGATGACGCATCAGCAATAAAAAAAACGTTCGTCCGTCTGTCAACACGATAACTCGACTAAAACTCAACGGATTTATAAAAACTTTTTTTCCCTAAAAGGTAATGAAAAATTAATCATTTGTTGGATTGAATCTGGGCACTGTCGGCCCAAGGGCCAATGAACTAGGGCCGTTTAAGTGGTTTTTGGTCTTTTGTACATAACTCAAGTAAATCTTTTCCGATTTCCAAAAACTTTTTTTGTTTGAAAGGCCTGGGTATGGCCGACAATTTATGGAAGAAACATTTTTGAATTTGAGCGCCTGGACTCAGCCAGGGCTCTAAAACTGAGTCTCTACAAGGGATCTACGTATTTTTTGTGCATAACTCGAGTAAATCCTTTCCGATTTCAACCGAAAGGTCTGGGAATGAATTTATAGAAAAAATGTTTTTTTACTTTGGATCGCTGGACCTAGCTAGAGCCCTAAAGAAGCGGACCCACTAGGGCCCTACTTGTTTTTTATGCATAAATCGAGTAAATTCAATCCGATTTTCGTGATTCTTTTTCTATTCGATAGGTAACGAAAGTCTTAAGAGCATCCAAGAAAAAATATGGGCACGGGTCGAGCCTAAGATGGCCGTTAATATTAGGATGGATCGATCATTTTGAAAAAATTCAAATATTTTGAAAACAACAAGAGATAGAAGATCGGTGTCAAAGGCAAAGTTGTTGGTTTCGGTGTGGTGCATGTCGTGATGCCTGCCAATATGGCCGCTAATGTTAGGGGGATCAATCTAGGCAATTTAGTTTGAAAAAATTCAAATATTCTGAAAACTATTATAGATGGAAGATCGGTGTCAAAGGCAAAGTTGTTGGTTTAGGTGTGGCGTGTGTCGTGATACCTGCAAATACGGCCGCTAATGTTAGGGTGGATCGCTCTAGGCAATTCATTTTGGAAAAATTCAAATATTTTGAAAACTATTAGAGATAGAAGATCGGCATCAAAGGAAAAATTGTTTGGTTTCGGTGATACGCATGTCATGATGCCTTCCAATATGGCCACTTATGTTAGCGTTGATCGATCTAGACAATAAAAGTGATAGAAGATCGGTAACGATGGCAAACTTTTTTTTCTACGGAAGTATGGGTCAGAGGCCTTTCTTAAGTGCTCTAGGTCGGTTCTAATATTGGCGGTAGTACAAATAACATTTTTTGAAAATATGTCTGAAAAAAAATTTTTACTTTTTTTTAAACTATTTTAACTTTTTCATTTTGACGGTTGCTTGAATATTTAGAGAGACTTTTACACCGTTTCTTCGGACGGGTTTTTCAATATTGCCCTTTCGGCAATTTTCAATCCAATTTAATGTCGACGAAATTGCATACACTTAAGAGGTAAGGGAACGTTTACTTTGATACGTTCGAATCTTCTTGTAACATCTATTCTGTTTGCCACATCTATTCCGATACGTACGGGTCCCCTGCATATGTTTTTTGTTGCGTGCGTATAAGAAATTACGTCATGCTCCGAAAAGGGAAACATTGAACAACTCGTCCGAAAAAACGGTGTCAAAAAAACTTATGCAGGTTCTCACAAAACTTCCAATAATGAAAAAATGTAGAAAAATTTTTTCAAACAAATTTTCTTAGAACAGACATAGATCATAGAACAGACCTAGAACGCTAAGGAGAGACCTCAGGCCCATACTTGAATTACAAAATAGTTTAGCTCATTTTTCAACATAACCCTTGACAAACAACCTCATCATTATAGGAATATTAAAAACCATTAACTATTGACGAGTGGTTCGGGCTGTAGGGTCCTTAGTGTGGGCCCAACTCACGCTACGCTACCCTAGACGATATTTAGTGGTTTTTAGTTAACACTCCTTTAATGATCTTTAATGACCTTTAATGCATGTTGCAAAGAAAAGACAGACGATCTTTTCATGGACCCGTGTGGGCCCAGCCTAAAAACAATCTCTGCTATGTTCTGGAGTAATTTAAGGGAACTATGGAAGTATGGTCCGAGATCTCTCTAGTGCTCTAGGTCTGTTCTAAGATCGACCGTAGTGCAAAAAAAAATTTTTTTAATATATTTAAAAACATATGCAAAGACCCGTACGTAAAGCCTTCACGTGCGAAAAGCCTCGATGTACCAAACTCTTACTATTCTCATAAATATAATGCGCATCAGAATGCATAGTCAAGTTCTTTTAGAACTAACAGAATTAAGAGGACTCTCAGAAATGACCCAAAGTAATGTCGAAAGCCCTCCCGAAGTACATTTTCTGAACTCTGACACCAATCACGCGTTGTCTAACGTTCTTATCCCTCTGAGTTCTAGAAGTGGCTGAATCTCAGGATTTTGACATTTTTCGGGAAAACCCTGAAACACTTTGCCTTTGGAAGCAACTTTCTATCTGTCATAGTTCTTGATATATGAATCATCCCTATCAGTTCCAGAAGTGGCTAAAACTCGAGATTTGGATGTTTCTGGGGAAAACCCTGAAACACGTGTTTGCTAAAATTTAATTCTCAACAACTTTGTTACTGGCAGCAACTTTCCATCTATCATACTTCTTGAGATGTGACTCATCCCTACCAATTCTAGAAGTGGCTAAATCTCGTGAAAGGGAAGTTTCTGGGGAAAACCTTGAAACGCGTGTTCGCTAAAATTTAATTATCTACAACTTTGCCATTGGAAGCAACTTTCCATCTGTCATAGTTCTTGAGATATGACTCACTCCTACCAATTCTAGAAATGAATAAATCTCGGGATTGGGAGGTTTCTGTGGAAAACCCTGAAACACGTGTTCGCTAAGATTTAGTTCTCTACAGCTTTGTCCCAGAAAGTAACTTTCTAACTGCCTTAATTCTAGAGCTATCTGAGAAAAAGTCTCACCTACCCCCAAAAAACCATGCTTTTGGACACCTTTTCGACCATATTTCCGAAACTACCCGAGTTTGCTCATCTTTGAACTAGAACCATGGGACATATGTACCTTTCAGCGAAAAAAAGTTCAGGGTGATTGGTGCAGCCGTTTCGAAAAAGAAGTGGAGACGGACAATTTTTTAAATATTGGATATGTGGGAGCCCTGAATTTGTAGTAAACGTATAGGACCTTCGTACTTCGTACGGGTCCAAAAATGTTTTTCTTTAATTTGTTTTTTTAAATTTCGGGATTTTTGTGTGTATTTGGAGAGTTAGAGGAATGTCGAGTCAATTGCATATATTTCAGCATGAAGGCAATATTTGTTTCGCTACATTCGAACTTTTTTGCAACACCTATTTTGTTTGCCACAACTATTCTGATGCGTATGGGTCCCTTGCATATTATATGCTTTGATAACTTTTCAGAGGAAAAAAGAGATTTTGAAAATCTGCCAAGTTTTGCTCGAGTTATCGTGTTGACAGACGGACGGACAAAGTTTTTTTTTGCATATTTCTCATTTAGACCATAAAACGAATAACCCACTAACTCCCAGGTCACCGATCCGCCTGGCTACAAAAGTCGTGGTAAACGCAAAAAACCCCTTTTCGAAGCAACTCCCTCTTTGCACCGGTCTAAACAATCTTTTTTGGTTGATTCTCAAGTAAAACCTTATCTCATTTGTAAAATAGAAGAATAAAAATTGAAGTGGCTGATTGCCGAGCGGATATCAATTTTGTAGCATTGTTTTGATTTGCCCGTACCAGGTGGGTAATATTTCTTTTTAACACATACCTCATACACATATACATGTAGGTCAGATAACGAACATAAGAGGAAAGGAGGAGGTTTGAAATGTTGCAAATGTGTTTAACAAAAAATACCAAGTGTCACAAAAAACTAACCTTAGGGAATTTTCAATGTATCTCTTCGTTGTTCTCTTCCTCATTATATTGTACAAGCCGCAAACCAGTTTCGAATTCTCAAGTGATAATTCAAAATGCCATTTGTGTCATGACAAGAAATGGTAGGCATACAATAATTTGTGGTTCAAGTATTTGGTTAAAGTTGACTGTTTAAAAAACCCCAAAGAATGAAATGAATCGCATAAAAAATCCGGCATTTATGTTGTCAAATTAAAATGAGAGGATCTGTCGCATATATAGTTACGTTCCAAAAGGAAGGATATAAAGTTACTATCCATTTCGTACCATATCCTACACCCGTATCATAACTATGTGATAAAAAAACATATTTCTTGAATATATTTGCCTCCATATCCCACATATGCTTAACACACGAGTATAATAAAAAACGCGAATAAAGATCATCTTTACTTCAAGTTCCATTTCTTCAAGAAATATTATACTGAACCATCCGAAAGATATCATATAGATAATACAAATGAAGCAAGAAATTCAGGCAAGTAAAAAATAGGGCCATAATATGAGTGCTCGTTTACTTATATGTTTTCATATTCCTATTTTCCCTCTGCTAGTGAATGAGCACATTCTTGTAATAAAATTTGAAATAAAATTCACATGTAAAATTGATGATCCATAAATTTTTTTCGGTGCGAAGATCTCCGGTATGTTTCTGAGTTTCGTCTTCCATTTGGCTTTGTTTCTTCTTATGATTTTCCAGGTATACAAGAGTAACAGTGTTTGACTGGCGCGTCGCTGTTCCATTTACTTTATTAACCATCTTTTGACAACTTTTCCATGAACACTTCTGTTATTTCACTTAATTACGTATGTCGTGTATTTTTTATTTGATCGTAAAAAATCTTTTACTTTATAATTTATAGGTTTTTAGACTTTTCTTTGCTAAATTAGAGTAAGCTAATTTCCTTCTTAAGTATATTACTAGTTACAGCTAATTTCAATTTAGAGTATTGTTGGTTGCGGTTTGGTTTTATTTCAATTAAATTTTGATTAAAGATTACACGATGCATGTTATATTACATATGTTTTTCGAATCTCTTCACCTTCCCAGTTTCTTTATCGTTAAAGAAAGTTAATTTCAATTTTAAATGATTTTTTACAGCAAACACCGGACTATATGCACATTACGTTTTTAACACATTAGACCAAGACCGTAGCGGTATTGTGAGCTTTGAGGTGAGTAGAACAATGCCTTTTATTTGCTCTAGAAAGTTAAAAACAATAGTAGATTACATACGATGCTGTGAAAATATGTGTGATCAATTTTGTGATATGAGCGGAACTGAACCAACAAGCTTTGGAAACTGTTTTTGACTAGGGAAGAGTTTGTATATCCGCGGTGAAGGCAAAATAGTACAACTACACGAGTCAGAAAACAGTTTCTAACGAGTTGCTTCAAAGTAACTCTATTAATTCATCGTTACTATAGAATCCCTGTAGAAAACCTCAGTTAAATTAAAGTAATCGGTTTAAATGGTGACTGGCAAAATCGCCCAGTGTATTTTCGTCTCAAGACGATAATATCATATCAGAAAACGATATTATAGTGTGAGAAGTGATAATATTGTTTCAAAGACGATAATATTATATGTAAAACAATATTATCGTTGCTCAAAATAATATTATCATGTGAAACATGATATTATTGTTCACAAATAATATTGTCGTATGGGGAAATGATAAAATCATTTTAAGTATGATAATATTGTATTTTGTATGATAATACGTATTGTATTGAGTGTGATGATATTCTATTAAGTGTGACGATATTGTCGCGTCGTGAAAATATTACTGTCTGCACAATTTACTATGATATTCGAATCCAATTCCAACAATTTCAGTCAGCAAAAAATAAAAAATTATGTAATATATCACAACAAAAACCCTTTTTAAAAGAGAAACGTGACGCAAGTCCTCGTCCCTTCTTCCAAAACAACTGATATCAATTTGGGTGACACTTGCAGCTTCGGAACGCACAAAATTCTTTTGAAATATTTTCACTTTTGATTAAAAAATGCGTCACAAATGCCGGACCCCCCAGTGTTATAGTTTTTCTGTTCTTTCAGCTTTCACAATGCAAAAATTTGGCTTTATGGGATGTATGGCATATTTTTGTACAGGAAATCAAATTTTTGCGTATGAAAGCTGAAAGCGTAGAAAAATGATTACATTGGCGGACGCATTGTGACGCATTTTTTTAATCAAATTGAAAATTTTTCAAAAGAATTTTGTGCGTTCCGAAGCTGCAAGCGTCACCCAAATTGATATAAGTTGTTTTGAAAGAAGGAACGAGGACTTGCGTCACGTTTCCCTTTTAAAAAGGGTTTTTGTTGTGATTATAATCTTTTGCATTTTGTTGAGCCGCCGCTGCCGCCGAATCGAAGCGCGGCGGCTACTACTTCCATTGGGGAAAATGATCCCATCAACTTTCTCTACATCATATCAAAAGTTTTTTTTTGAGTCCCCTCCTATTTTCCGCCATTTTGGCGGTCACCCTGATACACTACACACCCAACCCAACAATTTTCCCTTTGACACCAAACCTCTATCTCGAACATACAACCATTGCCTCATACAAAATGTGCTATCATGCACACTACACACACAAACACATACATATGGGCTTTATATGGCGCCTTCTGAGAGCCCTGGCGCCCAAACGAGGCCGGTACCCCCCTTTTTTAAAAACTTCTTAGCCCGTAGAATGCCCACCCGAAGGTCCCTGCAATATTTCAAGAAAAGTTATCGAGCCGTTTTCGAGCACGAGCCAAAAAATTCGGTTTTCATACAAATGGCTCCGGAACTAACTAACTAACGAACGTAGGATGTTTCCATTAACTTGGGATTGCAGCACATTTTGTATGGAAAATGACGATTTTCTGAAGGTCATATCTTCGGATCCACTGGACCAATTTTAATGAGTAAAATGTCGACTTCAATCAAAATTTTACAAGAAATCCAATGAACTAGGTCTCAGAAGGGTACGACGCAAGGGAAAAAAGTCAAAACTTAGCTGTCTGAATTTTTTGTTCGTATGGGGACTTGCGTCACGGGCGCATCGCTACCGCGCGCCCATGATTGACTGAGAAATATGTTGACTACTTCAGCCATAGTGTTACGACGGACCGCCTTAATATTTGTAAACCCTAAAGCGGTCGCGAGCGGGGCGCCGCAAGGACGTGCCCCACCCTCGATGACAATCCCCCTTTAAGACGCACCGCTATAATCCTTAAAAGTTCTAATATCTGTAAACGCTAAAACGGGCGCGAGCGATCCGGCCCATGGGCACAAATTGAATTCCGGAGCAAAGCGGAGGGCCGCGAAATTTGTACCCATGTGAGCCGGGCGCCGCGCCGCAAGGACTAGCCTCACCCACGATGACAATACTCCTTGACGACGCACCGCTTTAATCCTTAAATTATTCAGTGTTTCGAAAATATACCGATTTCCATAAATTTTTTGTTTTGTTTTAAAGGGAAATGAATTGGTTGAGATAATATCATTTTTCAAACGATATTATTCTGTTGGTTGTGATAACATAACTTTTCAAACGATAATATTGTCTACGCAACAATATAATCATTATCGAAATGACATTATTGTTATCAAAATAATAATATCACCTGACTATTGTGATGAATCTTTGATTTTGATTTTGATTTTTGACTTGTGTTCGTACATTTCTTATTCTTGATTTTGTTCTTGTAAATTTTTACCATAATTATCAGTTGGTTGTAATACTGGTGATAAAATAAATAAATAAATAAAATAAAAAATAAAATAAAATATGATAATATCGTAGCTGAAAACAATATTATCGTCGCTACGACGATAATATCATTTTCAATATGAAAATGTCATTGCAACAATGATATTATTCTGTCTGAATAAGATATTATTGTTTGGAAAATGATGTTATCGTAGCTGAAAATGATAATATCGTTCGAGGAACAATATTATCATATTAAAAAACAATATTATCATTCCAACAATAATTATTATCATATCAAAAAAACCATATTATCGTCGAAAGTGAAAATACACTGGGTGATTTTTCCTTGCCTCCCATATGCATTCCAAATTTTGTTGTACAAAGAAGTAACAGACGGAGCTCTGATAAAAACTTCTTTCATTTGAGTCTGAAATTTGCACGTATTACACAGTGTTTGCCATTGTTACGTTAACTAATTGTGGAATGGCCCACCTAGAGTAAGGGTGCCTAATGTGTAATACCACCATATCTCATAAATTTTTGATCGTGGATAATGTCTAATTTGAAAAAAATGCGCACGCTTCATTTTTGATTTGCGTCAACACTGACAGAAATCTGCGTAGGTGTACACAAAAGAAAAAAAGAATACACATTTTGACGTCATTCTGATAAAAAAAAGAAAAATTTGTATAACATAGAGAGAAGTTAAGAAAAATAAACTTTACAAAAGAAATTCTATTGTCCTATTTGACGTTTCACATTGTGTAGTTCGTATGCCTCACAAGTCTAATCAGGTTTCAATAAGAGGAAATTACATGTATGTACATTGTACATGTGTGTGTTTGAAAGATATTTTTCTTGCATGTCGGTGTGCACATGCAGCGAAAGTAAGCTTTCACTACCCAGTATTGTGAATACACACACAAAACACTCTCGGTTGCTTATGCAGAAAAATCCTTGAATTCCGAATACAATTTCCCAACTCAGAAATTCTGTGACAGAGATACCAACGAACTCTTGTTAAAAATCAAAAATCTAAAGAGCAGAAAAACTATAACATCGAGGGGTGCGGCATTTGTGACGCATTTTTCAATCAAATGTGAAAATATTTCAAAAGAATTTTTGCGTTCAGAAGCTTTCAGCGTCACCCAAATTGACATCAGTTATTTTGGAAGACAGGACGAAGAATTGCGTCACATTTTCCTTTTAAAAAGGGTTTTTTCACATTTTCCTTTTAAAAAGGGTTCTTTTGGAAGTAGAAAAGTTAATTTTTGGCGAATTATGTATAGAATTTTATTCGAGCCGACGACGCTGGCGGCTATTACTCCGATGGCCGAAAATGATCCCCGCAACAACTTCCTCTACAACATATCAACAATTTTTTTTTGAGCCCTCATCTATTTTCCGCCATTTTGGCGGTCCCCGATACACTACACTACCAATCCAACAACTTTCCCGTTGACACCAGCCCTCTATCTTGAATTAAAAAACATTTTAGGAAAAAAATGTTACAAATAAAGTTGAACGCCCCCCTTGTCCGCCATTTTGGCGGTCACCCTGAGACACTACACACCCAACAACTTTCCCTTTGACACCAAACCTCTATCTCGAACACCCAGCCTTTGTCTCATGCACAATGTCTATCATACACATTACACCCACAGAACACACAAAATGTGCTATCTCACATCTCTTGTAAATTTAGAAAAAAAAATTTGCAAAATGCAAAAAATTATGTACAAATTGTGTAAAATATGGTACTAATAATGAAAGAATTATGTGAATCTCGTGTAAGATTTATGTATCCCTGTGTAAAATTGACCGGGCGCCTTTTATTTTTTTGTGCGATTCGGTGGGGTTTTACGCCAATAATTTCGATAATAAAATTATTTGGAAACTATAATAGTGTAAAGGGTATTTTATGTTCGAGAAATGGTAAATGATGCGAGACGTAGTCGAGTTTATCGCTGAAATCGATTTTCTCTAAAATCTAATTCTCACCAACTTACGTACTAGTGCTCCAAGACAGATGAATTCATCAAGTACCTCCAAGTTGCACTCTACAATGCTTATCACGCCTCGTTGTTGATTGGCTACCGAATTTGGCTCGGTCTTCATATACTTGGACTTCGATTCGTTGGTTATCAAACCCTTTTTTTCCGCTTGGGTTCTCAAATTTGTGAAAGTGTCTACTGCTGCTGCCTGCGGACGACTCACAAGATCCAAATCATCTGCAAAGCCCAGAACTTGGACCGTTCCATTCGCCAGTATCTTGTTGGATTGGATTCCAGCACGCCTCATTGCAATTTCCAAAACCAAATTGAGGAGCATGCAAGACAGAGCATCGCCTGCTTCAACCCTTCCATTACAGCAAAAACATCAGACATGTCATTTTGCACCTTCACACGACATTTGGTGCCGTCCAATGTCGCTTTCAAAAGTCGAATCAATTTTGTTTCAAAGCCCAGCTCTTTCATCGCAACATACAACTCCTTGGTCGGATCGTATGCTTGTTTGAAGTCGATGAAAAGGTGGTTTGTCCGGACTTGAAACTCTCTGCCCTTCTGCAGAATCAGACGAAGAATGAAAATTTGGTCGGTTGTTGAACGATCTCGTCTGAATCCACCTTGGTATTCTCAGCACGTGGATTTAGCCTTTCGAACAGCACTCGTGCGAAAACCTTAAATGCCGTGTTAAGTAAAGCTATTTAACGGTAATTTTCGCAGATCATTTTGTCGTCCTTCTTGGGTAGTTCTTGCGTAGTTCTTTGAAGCGCTCATCTGCCACCGCTCTTTGCTCTCTCGTTCTTGCAGCTTCCTTTTCTATCCGTGCAGCATGTCATATCGATGACGCTTAGCTGTCTTCGGCCCTCTCAATACCTAACGTTACGATGCTACCAGAAGACATCCTTCTCATCCTTCGTCCATGTGGGTTGCTCACTATAACAGGTGTTACCATGGGTAGGATAGGATATAGGAGTAGGTGGACAGAGGCTAAGGTACATAAGGAGTACTATATCACGCATAACACACCATTCGACACCCGGTTCGTTACATACAGAAAATAATAAATGCATCCCTCCAACTTCCGCCTCGATCTACCCCATGTCTAAATAAAATTGTTTGTAGTAAACATACAGGTCCAATGTTGGCAATGTTGGACAAAAAATGCTGTATTGTGTATACGTCTTATACAATGAGCCAGTAGGCGGAAACCGTTGGTTTCAAATAAATAAATAGAAAATTTGAGTGGTAGTGCTGCATAATTAGTGCATAATTTGTACATCATGATGAATTCATACAAAAATTATGACAAATAGTGTAAAAATCATGCACAGAACTATTACAAAAGACACATCATTTTTCCATAAAAATAACATAACATTCACGTCACTTTTTCACACATCGATCATCATCTTTAGAGAGAAAGTTATTATGTGTAAGTCAATAGACTTGTGTTATGAAGATAGAAAATTATGTTACATTGATGTACAAATTATGCACTAATTATGCAGCACTAACACTCAAATTTTCCGTAAGTGTCATTATTTGTCCATCATTTACACATAAAGTTAACGTAATTTTCACATAAGTGTATATTAATTGGACACAAGGATACGTTTGACTTACATTGATCATACACAAAATTCACATCATTCTTACATTTATTTGACACTAATTTTACATGATTTGCATCTTGAAATTTACATCTCTCATACAGCCAGCAAAAGTAACTGGAGTAAATCATCCAATATCTTTAACCTCTGTTATTGATCATCCCAACAAAAACCTCTTAAAAGGTGAAGTGTGACGCAGTCCCTAATGTCCACTTCCAAAATTAATGATATCAGTGGAGGTGACGCTTACGCTGAAAATACGCAAGAAATGACGATGCAAAAAAAACTTTTTAAAAAATTCAAATGTTTGAAATTGCGTCACAAATGCCAGAGTCAACGACGAAATAATTTTTTCTGTGCTTTCAGTTTTTACATAGCAAAAATTTGACCTTATTGATGCCTGACTTTTGAGGATAACTTTTTTACTGAGTTCAAAATTAATTTTTCAAACTCTTCTAAAATGTACCCAACTAACTTTATTAACTTAGTTTTTGAGAAAATTTTGCATGTGAAAACTGAAAGTGTGGAAAAATTATTACGTTGATGGCTCTGGCATTTGTGACGCAATTTCAAACATTTGAATTTTTTAAAAAGTTTTTTTTGCATCGTCATTTCTTGCGTATTTTCAGCGTAAGCGTCACCTCCACTGATATCATTAATTTTGGAAGTGGACATTAGGGACTGCGTCACACTTCATCTTTTAAGAGGTTTTTGTTGGGATATCAGTAGTTTTAGAAGTTTTTTGTTTTGTTTTGGTTTCTTGACCATTTCATTTGAACACCTCCGATTTTGACCAACTTCTGCACCTCGGCGACCCCACTTTCTATTCATCAAAATGACGCCGAAGTCAATATCTATCGATTCCGGCGAAAAAAAAATTTTGGTGAAAACTTTCGCCTCGATTTTGACCAACTTCCGCGCCTCGTCGACCCCACTTTCTATTCATGAAAATGATGCCCAAGCCAATATCTACCGATTCCGACGAAAAAATTTTTTGGCGAAAACTTTCGCCTCGATTTTGACCAACTTCCGCGCCTCGGCAAACCCACTTTCTATTCATAAAAAAAAATTCTCCTCACCAATCTCTATAACTTTCCCGAAGAAACCAACTGTCTAGCTATTCTAATTCAGAATATAGGAAAAAATTCAGGATGGCGTCACTTTGACAGCTGGCAGCCATTTTCTAATGATACCAAAAAATTCTCCTGATGAATCTCTATAACTTTCTAGAAGAAACCATCTCTCTACGTAGTGTCATTGCGGAGCTAAAATTCGAAAACCGAAAAAGCATAAGATGGCGCCGCTATGACAGCTGGCAGCCATTCTCTTATGATCCCAAAAAATTCTCCTGATCAAACTCTATAACTTTCCCGAAGAAACCAACTCTCTAGCTATTGTCACTCCGGAGCTAAAATTCGAAAACTCCGAGCATTACCTAAAAAACCCTCAAAATCGACCACTTTTCCACATGCCACAGCTTTTCCAGAATTTTCCCGGAAAAGCGGCCTATGAAATTTTTCATTTGGGGCCGAGACTGACGTTCACTGAAAATTTCAGAAAGATCGGCTGTCTAGTTCTCGAGATCGAAAATTATTAATAGATAGATAGAACATAGATAGATAGATAGAAACCCACAGATCAGAAAAAAAAGTTTCCATAATGATGAGAACATTAGAAAAATTATTTCTACATACAAAAGTGTCATTTTCAAATCTCGATATCTCAGCCAATTTTCAACCGATTTTGATGAGTGAGGGCTTGTTTGAAAGCTGCTGCGACGTAGTTTTTTTTTAAAAAATAATTTGGAGGGGGAGGGGGGCGAGGGGAAAAAACTCAAAAGTTCGCCTATATATGGCTCCTTGTCCCAAAGATTTGGGATTTTTTTGGGTTTGTGGACGTTTTTTTTTGGGGTGTGGGGACTGCGTCACGTCCTCCGCTACCGCTGCGGGCATGATTTACCTCCATCCTTTGATGCTTTGAGATGTTTCCAAAATCAGTAAAAATCAAAGAATATTTAGGGTAACTTAGTACATTAATTACAACCAAAGGCTCGATAGAAATGCGTCTGTGGTATAGCTGAAGACATATATATGCATGAAATATTGTTTTAAGGTCTCGGTAAAAACAATTTTCCTGGCACAGTTATCTCATTTGATGCCTAACTTTTTTTTAACTTTCACAACATTAACTTTGATAGCAAGAGACATGACATGAATGAGCGATTTCAATCGAATCTCACTTGTCGAACGACTTCGATATTCATATTATTATCGAAGTCGTTCGACAAGTCATGTCGCTTCGCTTATAATTTCAATATTTTCACATTACCGAATGAATGTAACCATTAACTCCTTATCTATTTATCGATTATTTGGTAATTCTATTCATACGTAGAGACATTGTTCGGTATAAAGTTTTATTCCCTTTATTGATATAAATGTAACTGCAACATACCGAAAGTAAGAGTTTATCTACCTTCAACGTGTGGTATATGTACAAAAAGCTGCCATTAAGTTTCTTTACTATTATGTGTTCCGACTTTTGCGGAAACCTTTCCAACCATCTGATTAAATATTTATGATGGTCTTTTTGGTGTTATGTACTTAGAGGGTAAAATTTCAGCTTACAAAAGGTGTACACATGCATAAATTATGAGTTTCAATAAATATATGCTTTTCAATTTAATAAAGAAATACATAAATAAGACATAAGACATAATAGCATTTCGGTATTTGAATGGATCCCAAATTTTCAATTTCGTTTCCTTCAATGCTTGCATTGTTCAATTTTACACAACATAGCAAAAGTTGAAAATTTTCCACACAGCTCCTTAAACGATTTCCGAACGATAAACCATTATCCTTCTGATATTGTAGCTAAACATTTGAGTTCATTTGTAAGAAAACAAAAATTATTATTCTTTGCAAAATCAACATTCAACCACTTCTCCACTCTTCAGAGTTACTTCTGTTTCAAATAGACAACTTTCCGTTAAAAATGAAGTCGTATACCCATTTTTCACAATATCCAGAGGTATCACATAAACACTCAACAAAAAGATATTTTATTTTTAACGAATATCAAGAGCTCGAAATTACATTTTCGTTTTCTTTGGTCTGTTTACTCTTTATATTGCCCAACGCCACAGCAGAAGACGTTACAAAGTGTTATTTTAGTAATCGATCCTAGTTGAAAAAAAAAATGAAAACAAATTGATCATTTCAACCTTTCCAGTTAAGTCGTATTTTGTTTTACAACTATTTTCAAGAGTTTGTTTGTTGGTGGATGTTGGCGGTAAAAGATATGTCAACAACATCCATTGGAAAAAAAAAAACTGCCAGCTAGCCGTAAGATACGTTCGCATACAATGTGTTAGCTTTTATGCTGCTATTGTTTCAGTTTTATCCTTGTTTTTTGTAACAATTTCCGCCATGTGGTATTTTACTTAACACTCTAACATTAACCTTAACACTTTGCCTTTCACCTTTGTTAAGGGAAATTCGACCTTGAATGGGCTTTCAACGATTATCATGAATTATTGATTATGAAAGAACTGAAAATTATCTATGGAACAGCAAAATGGCCATTCAAAGGAAATCTACGATTTGGATGAGCTAGAGGATGAACTAGAGGAACAACAAAGCGAGACGAAATATACAATTATCTGACGCTCTTGTTTCCAGGGTTGTATTAGCGTCGCTATTAGCGTCGCTAATAGCGAAGCTAATTTCAAATACACTCGCTAATAGCGACTAGCGTTTCGCTAAACCCTGACTTAGCGAGGTCTTATTTTCGCTAGTCGCTAATCGCTAATTTTCTGATTCTAAAAGAATAATTCAATGGAAGATTTTCAAACTTATTGCTTTTTGCTGACCTACATTTTGCCAAATCAGTGAAGATTTATAAGTTCCCACCAGTTAGAAAAGTGGATGAAAAAGAAATCACTACAAATGTTTTTGAGAATTTTGAATAATTTTGGGCGTCAGACGACAAATATGATAAATAATAATATTTGTTGAATGATAACGCATGATTAATGTTAATTTGCATTGAAAGGTTCTGTCGGTTTTATCAATAACTTCTCCAGAACTTTTGATATTAGATGGACAAACTGGTTGATGATATTTTTTCCATTGAAATCTTGTACTCTCCTAAGGGCTTTAGTTGGTCTTAAGTTCGGCCTAATAGTAAAAAAAACTTTCAGTTAGTTTTGAAGACACAAGAACTAAACAAGAATCTATCTACTGCCTGATCTTTAAAATCTTGGCTCAAAGTTCCAACCATTTTAACAAACGTAAGATTCATTTTTATGGATTTCCGTTACTGCCAAAACAAGAAATATAAGTCGAAAAAACCTTTCACACCCTCAAAAGAGCATCAATACTACCGTCCAGTTAAATATCTTAAGATCTTAACTTACATTTCAACCTTCAAAGTTAGCGACGATTAGCGTTCGCTAATAGCGACCGCTATTAGCGCGCTAATTTTTTCCTGATTAGCGAAATACGTTAGCGACGCTAGTATTTTTCTCAGTTAGCGTTAGCGTTAGCGTCGCTAAAAAAATTGGTTAGCGAATCAACCCTGCTTGTTTCTGACCCGTTTTTAGATTTATCACCAAGGCCACAGGTGCCGTTGGGATCGCTGACGATACCCGAGTGAATATTTAATGTCTGGTGGTCTCTCTCACAGGAACTCTCGTTATTCGATACCGGTCCATGTGCGGTAGTTCCTTTGCCCAATCACGATGGGGCATTCGGAAGAATCTCTTTGTGTATAAAACTCATATGCCTGTTTGCCTCTGATCATGTCCAATCCTCTACCGCCTTGCCACACGATAATTGCGCCATGGGAACGGTTTCGGTCCATGGCTAACAGATTTAGAGCCCAGCTTCGCCAGCTCATCTGCCCTTTCACTTCCATCTATTCCACTGCGTTCAGGTACCGAGTCTACCGTTATCTGAGTTTCCTCCTTGAAAACGAATGAGTTAGTTTGGACGTTATGACAAGCGACATTTTCGCCTTGATAATCGCTTCACTATCAGTACAGTGATTCTTTCATTCTCTTCTCCTCTCTTATGTGTTTAATTACTTTACTTTTTCGGCGTTGCAGTCACTTGTGGGCCTTGGCCTGCTGGAGAATTCCGATCCAACGCTGCCTGACGTGCGCCGCGTATTGTCAGTTTTTTATTCCGAGCGTGCGAAGATCTTGTTCGACGCCATCAATCCATCGAAGTTTTGGACGACCAACTCCTCTTCGCCCTTCTGGATCGTTACGAAATAATTTTGATGGGGCTCTGTTTTTATCCATGCGTGCTAAATGCCCCGCCCACCTCAGCCTTTGGACTTTCACCATTTCCACTATATCCAGCTCGCCAAAATCACGTTCCCATTCAAAGTTATATCGCCGTCGCCACCTCTCCCCCTCGCGCATCGCTCCAAATATGGTGTGCAGTACCTTGCGCTCAAACGTTAGGAGCAACTGTTCATCACTTTTTTCTTCGTTTTCTTCGATATTAACTTTGAGCGTAGATGTTTAATTAGACCATAATAGCGTCTGCTTGCCGCCATGATATGTCTATGAATTTCAGGTGTATTATCATCATCTGACCGTGTCCTCATCCACTCATCCACTACCTCGAGGTTGAACTCTCCAATGCATATTGTGTCTCCTTGTTGATTGGCTACCGGTTCGGTCTTCATATACTTGTGTGTTGACCACAACGTTTTCTATCGTAGACCCAGGACTTGGACATTTTGCAAAAAAAATTATGCGTCCGTATGTCTGTCTTTCCGTCTATCAACACGATGCCTCAAGTAGGGGTCGTTTAAATATTATGTAACGCGAAAATCAGACGTTTTTGACCCTCCTCCCCCTATCTGTGACGCAAAAAGGGTCAACTTCGACCCAATTTTATTAATTTTTATTTATTTAGCGTATGGGTATAATTTGTCTCATAATTGTACATGAAAATATAATAAGTCAATCACTAATTCCAAAAAACAACAATAAACAATTTTGCGTCGAAGGGAAGCGTTAAATACTAAAGTCAAAAAGTTAGAGCAGACAACCAATTCAAAGCACTATCCGTTAAATCGAAGAATTCACTAATATCGCCCTCAAATTTGGAAATCGGACAATCGTATGATCCGTTGTTTGATTCGGATTTCCACAATTGCAGCTGGGATTATTGGTATAATTCCATTTGTGGAGCATTACGTTGCAATTTCCGTGCCCCGTTCGCAATCTATTCAGATTACACCACAGCTTCCTAGGTAATTTAAATTCTTTCGACCTGCTAGAATGGTTGATGAAATCGAACAGTTCACTATGACGTCCACTGTCCAGCCATATGTCGTTCCTAGCCGCTCTGGGGTCGAATCCTACTGTGTGCAAGTTTTTAGCTGTTACAAGCGGTGGTCTGCGGGATGCTAGTCTTGATGGTATATCTACCAGTAAATCAGAGTACAACGGTCGCTGGATGTCTTCCGGTACAACGAAAGCAGCGCAAGTTGGCGTCTGATTTGCAGTGGTGCTATATTAGTTAATGCTGGGAGCCATTACAACGGAGTAGACTTGACAGTCCCTGAATTTTGTTAAAACATTAAGGAAAGGGAATAGAAAACGTTATTATGGGATTGAAATTAGGATTGTGGCTTGAAGAATCTAACTATCCGGATACTGATGATGTTAATGTCCATTATGACTATTTTTTTGATTGCTTTTCCGGTTGTATATATCCAAATTCACTAAAGTGAAGTGATAACGAATCAAGCGCTCTTATGTTAGGTGTCCATACATGAACGATCATTTGGAATATTATATTGTTATATATAATGGAATAAACTCAAGTTTGGTAAGATAAAAATTGTGTTCTGCCTAAGAAATGGGAGAATCAGCTTGACGTGATTAATGTGATGACTTCACGGTTGCAAACTTTTTATATGGAGCAATATTATAGGGACCTGTTTAGAAGTGTGACAAAAAACGTGGTACTAAAATAAATGTCAAATTGAACGGTGTTCATCTTGACGAAGAAAGGGTTCCTGTGGCAGTTAATGATTATTTTGGTAATATTGGATCTCAGCTTGCATCAAAAATCCCCCTGCGCAATGATGTGATTATCAGACATGAAAGTTTAATTCGCAATGAGAGTTCTATTTTTATGAATAGTGTGTCGGAAATTTACATCTCAGAGGTGATATAATCAATGAATGTCATTAAATCTGCTAGGTATGATGGGATATCTGTGATATCAGTGCTCGCTGGGCATCTCTCCAGTTTTGGCTGTAATCTAGAACTTATGTGTATCCACTGGGAAGTACCCTGAATCCCTGAAGAAGACTAAGGTGTCTTCAGTTTTTAAATCTGGTGATTCTGGAGTAGGGAATCCTTTTACCGTCGATTTTGAAAAAACCGGTAAACGGTAAATACGGTAAATGGAAAAAATTTACCGGTAAATTTACAGGGTTTTTTTTAATATTTTAATTCGCTTAAAATGTCACTAAAAGGCGATAAACGTAGCTTCTAGCATAATGACAATACTAATGTCACAGAAATATTAGAGACAACTGTGCTTTTATCACTTTACGAACCAAAATGTTGTCACATTTCGGCCAAGTTTTTTTTCAGAAACTGCTATTATTTTGTTTTTTCATTAATTTTTCAACATATTTTGTGCTTATTTTCTCGTCCTGTTTTTTGTCTTATTATATTTGTTTTAATACAATTATGACGATAATCTTTACGAAAAGCACCGATGGAGTTTGGTGGATGAGAATCATGCCTAGTTCGAACTAAATTGTCAAAAATTCTTAACTAAGTAGAACACTATACGCGACCGATATCAAATCGGAGGAAACACATCATACATAGGATTTTTATTGGTTAAAATAATCCAAATGCTTAATGCTGCAGTTTTTTTAAAAGTTTCGTGTGAAAAGTTGACAGAATCGCGCTTAGTGCGGTGTCAGCTTATAGACATACTTAAATTCGGCGCAGACGCCGAGTAACTCCGGAAAAAATAACCCGGACGAAATAACCCCAAATGAATAATATGCCGGACAAAATAACCCAAGTAGAATAACCCCTAAAATCAAATTGGAATTTAAGTTACAATTAAAGATTCAAACGGCGAACTGTAAACCACATCATACAATGTTTATTAGAAAATGAATTGTCGTTTGTTTAGAGGTGACTTTCAAACTGTGAAGATGCTTGGAGCAATGGAATTAACTGAAAATCAAAAAAAGGGCACAATGCCAGTTATGGCGGTTATTGCTATAACCTACATAAATTCACAGCAGGCAGCGAAAAATAAAAGCCCACAAAAAAGTGAGGTGGAGGGGCGGCAGCCCATGCTGTGTGGGTCCAGGGGTAATAACCCTCTGGCGGGGTCTAAGGGGCAGAGCCACTAGCGGGTTTTTTTTGCGGAGTCCCATGAACGTAAGGCAGCCTGCAGGGCAAAAAAAGGTCGCCGCAGGCGCTGGGGTGAGGGGGCCCCCCAAAAATATCAACCATATTAATTTGTCAGGGGAAATATTGTCAGAGGTTAAGTTGTCCGGGTTATTTTGTCTGAGTTATTTTATCCGTGTGTGCATGGGGTTACCTTATCCGGGTTATTACGTCCGGGTTATTTTTTCCGTGGTTATTCCGCCCTAGAACCTTTAAATTCATGTTAAAAGTATGGTAGCCTGACAAGTCAATTTTCGTATGGAAAATTTGATATGAAATCAATTACAATCGATTTACATAGCCAATGCAATTAAGTGCTTAACGGACTAGAGCTAAAGCATTAAATAAGCGTTGAAAAGAAATTCTATGTTTGCAGCTTTTTGGTTCAAGAAAAACATTATGTTAAGAAGTAGGAAAACATTTCGGTAAACCGGTCAATGAAATGAAAATTTACCGGTAAACGATTTACCGGTTAACCGGTTTTTACCGGTTTTTTATTAACCAGTTGCATTCCCTATTCTGGAGATATCACTAATTTTAGGCCCATGTCTGTCTTACCAGTGGTAAACAAGATCTTTGAAAAATTGATCTTATCGTCGGATTTCTTGACGCAGCAAACTTTTTTTATGGTAAACAATATGGGTTTAGATCCTTCAGTGGTACTCACGGGCGTTGTTTGAGCTCGTGGATTACATATCTTTTCATATCGATAAAGGGATGCGTGCGGTTGTTGGGCAAATTATCTACTGCCGGCATTAGAGGCCTGGCTCTTGACCTTATCATCTCCAGCTATTTGGAGCACAGATATCAGCGCGTTGTTGTGAATGAGCATATGAGTCCTTGGAAAAACGTCTCCTTGGGAGTTCCTCAGGGTAGCGTGCTGGGACCACTACTTTTTTTGATCTTTATTAACGAGCTTCACCGTCTTCCCTTACTATCTCAGTCATACCTATTTGCGGATGATTCAAGCATCTTCTCTTCTATCTGTTTCGCAAATAATATTACGAATATCAACAATGATCTTAAATTGTTATCGGATTTCTTCGATATTAATGAAGTTACTGTAAATCTGTGAAGGTTTGGGTTGGACTAGTATGTAAGATCAAACGTAATACCAAAACTCATAGCATAACTCTGTACATCTATGGTAATTTTTTCACTGAAATAATTGTATTCTTTATACATATTTACAAACGTAAAACCAATAACAATTTCACCACTAAATTAGGGGAGCTATTAAAGTAAAATTATATAGCAATTTAATTTCATTATTCCAAAATTGGCTTAGCACTCGGTTATAAGGAGTGAATTCTACAGTAAAACCAAACGAAAAACCAAACATTTTTTTTTCACCTACTTATTAATTGAGTAGCCAAACTACAGAAAAATTATTAAACTAAAAAATCAAAACGTAAAACCACCTTTTTACATTCATTTTCTAATTATCAACGAAAAACCAAACGTAAAACAGACTATAAAGAAAATATAAATATAAAGAGACATCAAATCAAATCTATCAAATTATTTAAATCCACAATAGTAAGTGACAGATAAACGAAAAATCATACGTAAAACCACTTGTGAAATCTTCTGTCTTCTAATGTGAATTTGGATAATATTGTCAAAATGAGTAAGATGTTAGATATATACTATCAGAATGCCCGTGGACTCAAAACTAAAACAGCAAAATTTAGATCTGAACTATTATCAAGCGCATACGATGTAATAATACTGTGTGAGACATGGCTGAGGCCAGACTTTTTCACACCTGAATTGTTTGACGACCGGTATACAGTGTATAGGAAAGATCGGAACAACGAGGCATTTGATAAGCAGGATGGGGGTGGATGTGTGATCGCTGTAAGGAAAGAATTGTTCTCGTCTCAAGTTGTAGAGTTTGAGATTGAGAATGATGTGTGGGTGTCAGTGGATCAAGAGAACGGCGGGAAAACCTTTTTTAATATTAAATATATTGAACTAAATAGCAACCTTATCGCCTATCAAAAGCACCTCGAGAAACTTGTTGAAATTATCATGTCTTCAAATGTGAACGACACTTTTGTGCTGGCGGGCGACTATAACTTAGCTGACAGCATAACATGGTGTCAGGATTCGCAGACTGGTGAATACAGTGCCATGGACGTTAAGGGTGCCATTGCAAATGAATTAGTCGATACTCTGTCGTTATGCAATTTGAATCAAGTAAATGTGATTCGTAATAGTATAGGCAGAACACTTGACTTAATCATTACCAACCTTCAGCCGTGCCAGATTAATGTAGTAAGATCAGGTGATCCATTAGTTCCTGAAGATGGTTACCACCCTGCACTAAATATAAGTGGGAATTTGGCGCAATTAAAATACTTAGTTGAGAAGAGACATCCAAAAACTAATTTTTATAAAGCGGACTACACTAGGCTCGACGCGGAACTGGTGAAAATCAACTGGGTTAGTGAGCTTATAGGTCTAAAAATTGACAATGCGGTCAGTAGATTTTATTCCATATTGGAACCGTTTATAGATTCAATTCCCAAAATTTTCTTTCCAACCAGGGACTATCCCATATACTATTCAAACGAGCTTATTTCATTGATAAAAACAAAAAACAATCTGAGGATGATGATGAAGAACGAAAGATGCGATGTTGCCAAAGCCCAACTTAGTGTTAAGTTTTCGGAACTTCGCAAGTCAGTGAAACTGGGTATAGAATCATGTTTCGATAACTATGTGAAAGACTGTGAATCAAAGATTAAATCGAACACAAAGTGCTTCTTCGCTTTCACGAAATCACTGAGGAAAACCAATTCATTGCCAAACAATATGAAGTATATGGATGAAGAAGCTTGCGACAGAGTCTCTGTATGTAACTTGTTCGCGAAATACTTCAATGCAGTTTATAATCCAGTCATCCTCCCAGCTGATGAATTCATCAGTGATCCGTTTGTCCACCAGACGGAATCAGTGAATCTGACGTTTACACCGGCTCAAGTTGAGGTAGCGCTGAAGGGGTTTGACAGAAATAAGGTTGCTAGTCCGGACAATCTTCCGATGATGTTCTTCATGAACTTGTCAATGTCGCTGTGTCTACCTTTGAGCATCCTTTTTAACAAATCTATGTCTGAATGTAAGTTCCCTTCAAAGTGGAAAACCAGTTTTGTTTCGCCAATTTTTAAAGAGGGAGATAAGAATAATGTCGCAAATTACAGACCTGTTAGTATTTTATGTGCCATATCAAAAATATTTGAAAGACTAGTATTCAATGAACTACTTGATAAGGTTAAACAAGACATTCATCACTCTCATCATGGTTTTTTCAAAATGAGATCAACCCAAAAGAATCTTATGGAGTATGTATCGTTTGTTGCGGATGCCATGGTGGCTGGCGGTCAGTCTACACAGACTTCGCAAAGGCATTTGATAAAGTAGACCATGGCAGACTATTGTTCAAACTACGTTCCTTCGGTTTCTCAGAAAACCTAGTGAGTTGGTTTTCAACATACTTACGTCATCGAACACAGTTCATCGTCATTGGGGGATCCAAATCATACAGTATTACACCCACATCAGGAGTTCCTCAAGGATCAATTCTTGGTCCTTTGTTGTTCATCATGTTCATTAATGACCTGCTCGAATCACTATCATCTTGCTCAGCTTTCGCAGATGACCTTAAACTATATAAGTCTATCAGTAATACCTACGATTGTGAATTGCTTCAGGAAGATTTAGTGAAGGTTGTGGATTGGTGCAAAAACAATAACATGTCTTTAATGTGGATAAATGTGCAGTAATGTCGACCACACATAGCAGAGATAAAATGTTATTCCCCTATACCGTCGAAAGTGCAGTGCTGAAAAGGGTAAAAGTTAAAACTGATCTCGGAATAATATTTGATGAAAAACTGTCTTTTAATGAACACGTGGATCATATGACTCGAAAAGCTTACAGAATGTTGGGATTTATTTTTCGTTGTGGAAGGTACTTCCAATGTAAATCTGTAAACTTTCTATACTCAACACTAGTCAGAAATCGACTCGAATATTGCTCGACTGTATGGAATCCTTTCTACTCTAACTCCATCGATCAAATTGAAAAGGTTCAAAAAAAGTTCACTAGGATGTTCTATTTTAAATTCCGTATCGCCTATCCACGTCCTCCATATAATGAACGGTTGAAACACTTGAAAATGAGATCGTTGGAAACTCGGCGACTGGAAAATGACGAAATAGTGCTTTATAAGATGATCCACGATCACATCGACTCGTCACTTCGTCATAAAATCTGCTTTCATCAGCCAACAAGAATCACAAGACAAATTCCGATATTTTACCTGCCGAAAATGGTTACAAATTACCAGACGAATTCGCCAATCTATAGGATTCAACACAACCACGATGTGTATTTTCGAAATTCAGATTTGAAGAATTCAAATGTAAACTCATTTAAAAAACTAGTTCGTAATTCATACATCTGGTGATCAACTAAAACGAATATTCGACCTGGACATTTTCATTTTCATTTTTATTTTTTATTTTAATTTTGCTATATAAAATCTCAATTTTTCTTTTCATGTATTTGTATATTATATTTTTAGACTGATTTGTTATTGGGCCTCGGCCTGTTAATTGGTCTTTAAACGAATAAAAAAAAAAAAAAAATCTTGAAAAAACCAACGTTGTACATTTTAGGTCTGCTCGTATAACAGTTGATAGCTCTTTGGAAGTTAAGTTAAATGGAAATGTAATTGAGGTTGTTGAGTCTGTCAAATAATCAAAAATTTACCAGCACTAAAAAAAATTTCGCAGTTCATGTTTGCTGTCGGTCTGTACTTTATATGCCATTGGTTTAAACGCTAAAGAACATTCAGGAAAATTAGTAACACGGTTTTTGTCGATAGTTCAGTTGTTATGGCTTGTTTTTGTTCATTTTTCACATTTCGTTTATCAGCCAGTTTGAAGCTTCAATTGTTTTTTTGATTTTTCATTAATCGAACAACGAAAATATTAATTTTCGGACCTCATTTAAGAACCGAAAGTAAAAAAATTCAACTTCTGTGTTGTCAACTTACCCAAATAACACAAAAGGCAACCATTATCTTGGCGAAAGTAAAAATACACGATGCGAAAGCCGAAATACACAATACGAAAGTCGACGCACAAGATGCTATAGTCAATTAGTGTTTTTTGATCGCTTATTGTTGTTTTTATGTATTGACTTTGAGAATAAACACAGGGGGGTTCGGAAGTAAGTCAATGCTCATAGAGTGAAAAGAAGTAAAAACTTGATAGACTTTTTATAAACTCCCATGGAAAAAGACCACACATGCCTTGGAGTACAATCTTTCACGTTTTTTGGAACCATTGCGCTACGAGAAAAATCTTCGACCGCGATTTCTACAACGGATTAAAGGCCGCTACCTTACTTCAATCGTTTAAGGAAATCACATACTTTGTTTGTTATGTGAGGGCGTGATACGCCGAAATCAGCATGTTTTGTTTTGTTTTGTTTCGTTAGATTGTCTTTCCAAATAACTATTGTATTGTGTTTGGAAAATTTATAAAATCAATTAATTTCAAAGTGTCGACAAGAAATATCAACAAAATGTTTTTCAAGCATTTGATTTGACTATTATTACACGGCTATACTAGAAGAATGCAGTTTTATATTGAACTACACATAAATGTTGATCTACACTACATAGTACTGTTGGTATGAAAAAGATTAATCTTTTTAAGTGGTTGTGTTAACTGGGGTGCATACAATTATACATGAAGTCATTTAAAATTTCCCCAAAATTTATCATAGTTACTCTTAAGCATCCAACTCGTCAGAAAACATTTGACCTCAATAAAGCAAAGCTTGACTCAACCCTGAAATCGGAAAACGTAAATTATAGAGCCCACAAGAACCACTACTTAAATTAATGACATTTACCCCAACGCAACGCTTGAAACTTGAGTTTAAAGGCCAAATTGTAGAGTACATTCGTCAACACAATACAGTGGCTTTTGTGTTATCCTTGTTTGCTTTACGATGACGTGTGCGATAAAATCTCTGTGATTGAACTTAAAAGTGAAATAAATTTCATCGTCTTGGTGTCTATTACAATCTAAATATAAATTGAGAAACAATTTACTTTATAAACGGATAACATTTATATATTATATTTATATATACATATATGCGACCAACCCGAAATAGAAATCAAAATCAATAATTTGTTTTTTTTTCTGTAGGAATTCGTTCAAGGCTTGTCAATACTTTCGAGAGGTTCAATGGACGAGAAATTACAGTGGACATTTTCATTATATGATATAAATGGTGATGGTTACATAACTAGAGATGAAATGACTGATATTGTCACGGCTATATATGAATTGATGGGACGACATCCGGATAGCACGGGACCGGAAGAGGAGAAAATCAAGGACAAAGTAGAGAAAATATTTCAGGTAAATCATGCGTGTTGGAAAAAAAAGATGGGTATTTGTTGACCTAGGGAACAAAATAGAAAATTCCATGTTTCACTCGACTTGAATTTGCTATTTTGTTCTTTGTGTCTTTAATCATGTCATTATTGTGATTTCTTATCCTTCAAGCTTTGTGTTAAAGTATTTTTTATGTGCTTGGTGTTTATATGATTCCTATGACGAAATGCGGGTCCAACTAAGAATTTTCACATTGATCGCACGTAAAAAAGTTCGCCTACTCTATTCGGGCATGTGATATTCGAACATTAGTAATACAATTTTCGTGTCTATTATTCGTACATACACTGCATACGCCACATTGAGTAACTATCTTCTTATTTGTAATCCGTAATGATAAACGACTTTGGAATAAAACAGAAATGCAAAACATCAGGGGGATAATAAGTCATATGAACATATATGAATAGACTTCACGAAACCCATTTACAATTCGTTATAATAACGTTAAGTTACCGACATAGAACATTTTGTGAATTTATTGTACGCACACAATGTATGTACTTGTACACATTTCCTACAATTTGCTTCCTTTAAAAGAAAACCACAACAGTTAAGTGTAGGCTTCCACAAAATTGCAATATTCCACTTTTCACAACCGCACCCGTTCCATTCCTAAAAATTAAATGTGAAAATACTATTGTCTGTTCGAGCAGCACATTCCCATTCAAATTTGACCTCAAGAAACGAAATAAAAATGTGTGGCACCAACACGCCAAATAGTATTATTATGAATTCCAATCATGCTCGTATACTCATGCTGGGTTAGAGCGAACATTCTCACACGATGGATATGACTGGAATATGTTATATTGTTGAAAAGGCTTCAAGTCTTGCACAGGGAGGCATTTACTTTGTTGAGGATTTATTCGACGAGATAAGTGCTCTATATATTTCCAATGCTCAAGGCGCATTACTATTGCCAATTTAAATTTGAAAAAAATTTTATGTTACCATAAAGCCACCCTGTTGTAACTGCGCCTCTATTTACGTCTGCCGATAAGAGCGAAACAAGACAGACCGCATCTTACATAAAATTATACGAAAGTAGATACAAAAAGACCCGTACACAGTGCATTATCGGGTCTGCATGATCCGCTGATAGAATATTGTTGAGAAAAAAAATGTTCCACGACTATTCACGCTTTTAGTGCAGCGTCGGCTTATGTCAAAGTATACGATATTTCATTGTGAATCGACGAAAAATGGTGTGCTTCCTATACTTGGTCATAAGCTGACGTCGCGGTCGCACTAAACGTGTGGATTCACAACGTTAAAGTAAGAAACAAAGAGAATTACAAGATTGTGCGACGTTTCTTCTTAATTCCTATCCACAAAAAAAACGAAATTTCATTATTTCCACTTGGAAATAGCTGAAAATGAGCGTGATCCCCCCTACTTCCGGGTCGAAATTGGAGTGGTAACAAACATCGTGGTAAACGCATAAAGACCTCTTTTCGAAGAACTTACGGGTCTAAAAATAAGTTTATCAGTGGTTTTGACCATATAAAATTTGATTTTCGAAAAAACAAAACTTATTTTTGAAAAATAATTAAGAAATTTTTTCGTTTTTTCGAAATTTTTTGTTTTTTTGCAGCCATGTGCTTTTAACTTTCATCACTTTCATTAGAATTCTTTTGTATTCTTTTTTTTAACATTAAGGTATGATGAAAGTTATGTTAGTTTTGTCAAATCTACCTGAGCTGGTAATGTAGCTCAGTATGTCTTGTGGATGTAGAGATTTGATTAGGCTGTACCTAATTGTGTAGTTACCCAAATGCTTTCTTCTTGCGTTAATGAAAGCCGGACAGTAAGATAAGAAATGGTCAGCTGTGTCCATGTGGTCTCCACATAGATCACAGCTTGGATCCGTGCGTTTGCCAATGGTTGTGAGGTGTTTGTTGAAATTAAAATGTACCGTCAGTACTCCGATGATGGTTTTGAGTCTCGTTCTGCTAACGTTAATCAAGTACTTGGAGTAATTCTTGTTAATTGTGATGCAACTTTTACTCTTGACGGCAGCCTGTTATGTTGTTCCAGTGAAGTACAAACTCACGCATTGTTTCAGATCGTATTTTCGTTCTTAAGTAATTATGGGGAGTGCCATTAGCCGGTTCTGGGCCTATCCATCCGGACTGTGCCCCGATCTTTGCTAGTTCATCGGCTCTTTCGTTACCCTCTATACCTGAGTGTCCAGGGACCCATATGAGGTTTACGTGGTTTGATAGATCAAGTTTGTTCAGCAGTTTGTTGGCTATTTGCACATTGTGCAAGTAGTCTCTTCTATATATTGTTGGCTATTTGCACATTGTGCAAATAGCCAACAATATATAGAAGAGACTTCTCACATTGTGCAAATAGCCAACAATATATAGAAGAGACTTCTTGCTCAATGTGCACAAAGTTATAAATACTTGGCTGTAGAAATACAAATTATTTTGTGGACATCACTTTTTTATGATTCGATATCGTGATGAATTCCTCACACTCCTCACAGGTCGACGTTACATACCCGAATATAAAACTCGTAGACTCAATTTCTTGTATAGGCCTAACAAGTGGACCAGTTTCCATTATTTTCGCAAAACACAGCGGATCACGCAGTGCATGATACTATTTTAGATTCAGTTTGCATTCCGTGTAACGTAGAAATACAAACACAAAGTATTTTCTTCCCCGTTATAACGATATTTTATGTGTATGAATCAATTTATGTCATATATAATCCCAACAGATTGATTTCGTAGCTTATGTCGAATTTTATAAATGGTCGGTCATGGTATACATTATGCGAATTTATCGGGGCGAATATGGAAATCGTTTTTTTTCTCTTTCTCTTTTTCCCTCTTCTTTTTTTTTTGTTGATTTACTTTCTACTTGTTTCATCAAAGAAATGAATAAAGGTCAAAGTAGTCAGAGAAAGTGATTGATGGTCAAAGTTTATTCACTTAAAAACAAAGCCACATTTCGAAAAGCTACAACTCAATGATACATGTTAAGATGATAATCCAGCTGCAGACGCTCGTTGGTTGCAGGCATTGAGTATGTCCGTACAAGTTTCTTCATGATCACACCCCCAGAGTCTATTTTCGAGGAATTAGTTTTGCTTATTGCGTCGAAATTATACATAATTAACTCCATCACAGTTAAGCCATAGTTAACCATAGTTGGCTTTCCTTTGTTGCTAAGTTAATGACATGTGTTCAACTTTTAAACGCTTGCCAGTTGTATGATTGCAAGTTCAAATTTGTAAGTTTTCGCTACAGTTAAACGTTTTTGTTTTGTTACGAATTTGAACAGTAAAACCTTAGACTTTTTATACACTAGGAATCTGCGGGAAAGTGCCTTTGTTGGTCTACTTAACTTTGAAAATTCAGAAAGAAAGAAGTTTTTTTATTGGAAACATAATTTCCAAGGTTGTGCTCGCTAGTCATTTTTTTTAGCGACGCTAACGCTAGTTGCAAAAAATACTAGCGTCGCTAACTGATTCGCTAGTCTAAAAAAAACTAGCGCGTTAGTAGCGGCCGCTACTAGCGGTCGCTAATTTTTCGCTAATAATTCAAAATCTGGAATAGAAAAACACCAAAAATTTTTGAAAAACTGGCATTCGGTCGAAAATAGACTGATGACTTAGCGAAAAATGAAAAATATTCGCTAATCGGATTTTAGCGAGCGCTAATCGCTACTAGCGAGCAGTCTTGAATTTTAGTGTCGCTATTAGCGGCGGCGCTAGCAGCGACGCTAACCCAACCATGATAATTAATTTTCAAATAAAATATTTCTCCATATGTTTAAATATTGTGTAAAAATGCAAGATGGCACCATAACATGCAGTATCGACCATTTTGAAGGACATCGTGACATGTATCACACAATATGCAATAACTTCACCTTTCAACATAAATCATTTTTGTTAAAAAAAACCCAAGATGGTGCCACAAAGCCGTTGTTTCTTCTTTTTGAATTTAGAGTTGCTTACGTTGAATAAACCCACGCGATCGTATTGCCAATAATTTTTAAAAAGTATTTTTTGTGAAAGTGTTAAACATCTGTGAAAAATGTTTTTTTCAACTATATAGGAATGTAGAATAAGTTTTATAGCCCTTTTGCGACTATGAAAAACACTGTTCAGCAGTGCATATTTTCCGTAGTTCAAATTACCGAATATTACCGTAAATTACCAAAAATTACTGAAAATTATCAAAAATTGCCAAAAATTACTGAAAATTACCGAAAAACATAGAAGGGACCCGTACGTATCAGAATAGATGCGGCAAACAGAGTTGATGTTACGAAAAGACTGGAACGTATTTAAGTAAATGTTGCGTTCACATTAGACTGTAATGGAAATTGCCCGTAGGGCCATTTTTTAAAAACCCGTCCGAAGTAACGGTGTAAAAAATTCTCCGAATGCACAAAATTGACCTCCAAATAGAGAAAAATGTTCTCCTCAATTTTGTCTACAACCATAGCAAAAAACTATTTTTTGGACTAGGGCCGACCTTAGTACTGACCTAGGGCCTTAAATAGAGGCTTCGGATACATACTTCCATAGACAAAAATGTTTCCCTCAATTTGCTCTGCAACATAGCAAAAAACATTTTTTT
>CM055406.1:70302293-70313058 GCA_029228625.1 Pseudolycoriella hygida | reverse complement strand
AGATTTACTCGAGTTATGTACAAAAAACACATAGAGCCCTAGCAGAGACTCGTTTTTAGTGCCCTAGCTAAGTCCGAGGACTCAAATTAAAAAACGTTTCTTCCATAAATTGTCGGCCATGCCCAGATCTTTCAAACAAAAAAAAATTTATGAAAATCAGAAAAGATTTACTCGAGCTATGTGCAAAAGACCAAAAACCACTTAAACGGCCCTAGCTCGGCGGCCCTTGGACCGACAGTGCCCAGATTCAATACCATAATATATTTTTCGACTACCTTTCAGGAAAAAAAAAGTTTTTGAAAAGCGGTCAAGATTTACTCAAGTTATCGTTTTGACGGACACTGCTGAACGACAGCTGCTTTTTCCTAAGAATTTCACTATTTGAACAAAATCGTCAGAAATCCTTGTAGAATGAACTCCACTGTTGTAATAGAAGTATGCTGCCTGAAACATTCATGCTACTTCAAAGAATCTGTGCACTCCTTGGATTTAAGTTAAACAAGGTTTATAAATCTTACCAATGTTTCTTGGTTATGTTGTTGTCAATCTACGCAACCTCCGCACTATCAGCTTCAAACGAATGTAGATGGAGTTATATATCGCTTCTTCGAGATCTGACTCTGCGATTTCTTGTAATATACTTTAGAAAGAGATTATTGGTTCCGGGTGCCAATAGCCTCTTTATTATACTGTGGCGATAGTCTCTTCTTTGGATTTTGACTAATGGCACGGCACCTGGTTTTCTACGAATAATGACATTTTGTAAGTCTATAATTTTAATGGCGGTGTCTCAAAAGGCCGTTCTGATGATTTCGTCTAGGCATCATGGGATGGGATGCTTTATGAATCTGTAATAATCATAAACAATGGCTAATACACATACCGGCTAAAAAAGTTTAATGCAATCCTCAAAATCGTTTTCTCACTCAATTAATGTTCATCAAATATTGACTTTATGAAAATTGATTCATTACATAACTGTGTTGGGTACCGTAGATGAATAATTTAAAATTGCAAAATGGTCTTTAAATAAGCCGATTTCATCCCTACTTTGAAAAGAAAATATGAGATTTTTAAATGTGCGAACATTAAAAATTTAATTTAATGCTAATGTTAAACATATCGGATCCACAAAGACCAGACCTTTCTAGTACTTCTTCATGAAATTTTTTTTTTCAATAAACATTTCAGAATGAATGCATGTAATACGAAAGCTTCATAAAGTATAAAGGAATTCTAGTTTGCTGGATTCCTCAATTAGTACGCCACTGAATATGAAATGAAAAATTTAGCTTTCAAAGAGCTCTTGTGAATTTTGTTTAAAGCCTAAGTAGGAAAAAACGCTGCCGTGCAATGCATACAATCTTTTTCCTCTTTCGTTACAATGAAAGTATGTCGAAAAAGTATTTTGGTTGAGTCGTGTCTTCAAAGTTCATCAATTAAGCTGGAGCATGAATTTTTTTGTATTTTATTTCGATAAGTTAGGGTTATAGGTTACGTGGTTGCCCCATGTCACATAATAATTATTATTTTTTAACATTTTATTCGATTTCAAGTCCTTCATTCAAATAATTCGCGCGAATATTTACTCACAACAGTTACAGCATAATGTATTTGTTTGTCACAGACTTTCGCAACATTTCTTTCTAACATTCGAAGGTCCCATGTAACTTTAATTTGATATAATTCAAAATTTAGACGTGATAGAGAAGTTTTGAGAACAGATTCTGATTCTAAGGAAAAAACGGTTCGGAGGTTTTTGGAATCATATTTGCTACAAAAATAGTGTCGAGTAGTGTTATAAACCTCTAAAGTTTGTCTGGTTATTTATGTGTCTATTTGTCTGTTTATGTGTCTATTCGTCTATTTATGTGTCTATCTATTTATTTGTCTGTCGGTCACAATCCCGTTATTTTTGCGTTTAAACTGAGGAAAAAAAAGGCTTTTTGATATGTTTTCGGTTATGGTGCAAAACGTCGAGAAAACATGTTCCGGGGTGGGATATTGTTCTGAAATAAGGAAGTTATGGGTAAAATTATTATTATTATTAGCGTATGGCTTTATCCGTTCTCGTAATTCCACAGTTTATCAAAGGAAATAAGAGCAAAATTAAAGATAAAATAATTAAATACATTAATGAACGCATAAAAGAAGGAGATCACAAAAACAATATTACAAAAAGAAACCACAAAGCCCAATCCAGCGTTCATAAGCGCAATGTCTTCAGCCATTCGATGGCACTTTCAGACAATTCAGCGATGTCTTCAATGTTACCATCGTATCTGTAGAGTGGACAGTCCAAGAGTATATGCGACATTGTCTGGGATGGATTGCCACATGGACAGCTGGGATCGTCTTTAAATCCCCACTTGAAAAGCATTTCGTTGCAGTTGCCATGTCCTGTCCTCAGTCGGTTGAGGTTTATCCATATCCTTCGTGGTAGATTGAGTTCTTTGTTGTCAGATTTGTGCTGGGTGAAATTGAAGATTTCACTCGTTACATTTGAATCGAGCCACATTCTTAGCCATTCCGTTCCCGGATCGAAGCCGCTCGTATGCAATTCTCTAGCGGTACTTGACGACGGTATCCTCGACTTGAGTCGTTGGTTGACAACTGTTAGAACATCGTGGTGAAGTGGAATTTCGTCATTGTTTAGAACTTTGCTGAAGATGTTGCGTAATGCTGTCCGTCGTCGTATTGGGGGTGTAGCAATGTAACTTAACGCTGATAGCCCAATGAGCGGTGTCGAGTTAACTGCTCCGGTTATCAGTCGCATCGTCTTGTTCAGCTCGATGTCTATTTTTGGCGCATGAGCGCTGTTGAGCCCCGTCGTACAACAGTATTCAGCACATGTGTACACGAGTCCCAAGGCAGAAGTTCTAAGGCATGAGGCTATTGCTCCCCAAGAAGTACCGGTTAGTTTCTTCAGAAGGTTGTTTCGGGTGTTGATTTTTGCTCGAACTTTTTCGGTGTGTTTGATGTAGGTGAGTGAACGGTCCAGTTTTACCCCTAGATATACCGGAAAAGGATCGTGTGTTAGCCTAACTCCGTCGAACATAACATCCAATTCTGCAAGTGCTTCTTTGTTGGTTAAATGGAAGCATGACGAAACGGTTTTTATTACACTTGGTGTTAAACGCCACTGCTTGCAGTATCGGACAAAGGATGTCATGTCTTCGGAAAGTACTTTGTTGAGTTGCTGGAACGATGTGTGCTGAGCGACGTATGCCATGTCATCTGCATATAGAAACTTTCGTGATTTAGATGGCGGTAGATCATGTATGTAGAGGTTAAATAGTAAGATCGATAACACTGATCCTTGTGGCAAGCCGTTATTCAGCTTTTTGATCTGGCTGCGTTGGTCATTCACAAATACTTGGAAGAGCCGATCGTTCAGCATATGGCATACCAAATCGCAGATTCGCAGGCATGGAACTGCTTTAATCAATTTATATAGCAGGCCTCTCTTCCAGACTGTATCGTAAGCCGCAGTGAGATCGATGAACACCGTTCCTGTTTTTAACTTTTTTTGAAATCCATTCTCGATGTGGTTGGTTAATGACATCACTTGTTCTGCACAGCTACGATTCTTTCTAAATCCAGCTTGTTCCGGAGGTACCAATTTGTCGATATCTGAAACGATTCGATTGTACTCCAGGAGTTTGAATGTTACGGATAGCAATGCTATTGGTCGATAACTTTCCGGTAGCTCCTCCGATTTTCCTGGCTTCAATAGTGCGATTATTTTGGTCCGTTTAAAAGCCGATGGTAATATGTTAGAATCAACAATGTTGGTGAAAAATCTTGCCATCCACAGTCTTGCTCGAGGTCCACTGTATGTCAAAAATTCCGGATACACAGCATCAAATCCGCTTGCTTTACCATTTTTAATGTTTAGTAAGGCAAAGTTCACGTCATCGATGTTGAAGGCACCGCAATTTCTACCTCTAGCGGGAGTTGACTTCCTTATCATTCGATATGCTTGAATAATTTTTTTCGTGAAATGTTTCTTCGACGGTGCTTTCGACGATCGAACTATACGACGAGCGATGCGATCAGCTTTTATGTTCGGTTTCTTTCTACAGAGTTTGGGAGAAGCTCCAAGTTTTCTGATCACTGACCAAACTTTCCTGTTAGATTGAGACATGTCAATGTTTTCTACCGTTTCGGTCCACCTCTGCTTCCTCGCGATGTCCAACGATTTCAACAGTTCTTTGGCTGTCTCCGGATCGGCATTATCTTGGAATTCAGCGTATAAGCGGTCGCTGTCTTCATTCCAGCACGGAATATACTCTTTGCGGTACCCCCTTGGAATACATTTCTTCGCTACACTGACGATCAGGTTATTAAACCGATCGTAATTCCGTGGCGTTGGTGGAATAAATTGAATGGCCGCATCGAGCTGCTTTGAGTATTTGTTCCAGTCGGCTTTACGAAAATTCCAACGAGGTCTCGGTACGGATGTTATGATTGGTACGCTGATTCCGATCTCTAAGATGATTGGTCGGTGTTGACTATTTGGGTAAAAAACGGGTCCAAATTGAAAATCGGCCAAAAGTCAGTCAAGATGTTGTGTTAGAGATTTGATCGACGAAGAAAAGTCTTAGAGTTTTTGATGGCCTACAACTTTGTAGAAGAAAACTTTTTGATCCGACTTATGCGGAGGAGCTAGGCACCGAAAACTGTTCAAATTTCGGGGTTTCCTCACATTGTTGTTAGGGAACTTTTGTTGTTGGCCAAAGTAGAGATAATTTTTGAGTGCCAATCGTTAGTGGAGGCTTGGGGCAACGAAATTGCTGAACAATCTTGGGTGGAAAAGTTTCCCACTTCCGAGATATAGGCTATTTTTCAGCGATTTTGTCCAGAACGGGAACACTTATTAACCTATATCTCGGCCGGTAGTTGCCGGAATGAGGCCAGTGAGGTGTCAAATGAAAGGTTTCGACAGTGTGAAGGTAATTTGAGAAAATCGGTTGAGCGGTTCGGTGTCCAGGGTCGATCAAAGGAGGCAAAAATGGACAAAAATTTGCTCTCCTGCCCGAAAATTATTGAAAAATTAATTTTTGATATGTTGTCGGGGATGGTGCAAAACGTCGAGAAAACATGTTCCGGGTGGGATATTGTTCTGAAAAAGTGAGTTATGTGAAAAAAACGGTTAAAATTGAAAATTGTCCAAAATATAGTCAAGATGTCGTCTTAGAGATTTGGTCGGGGAAGTGTCAGAGTAGAATACGTAGCAAGTGCAACGCTGAATACGGGGAACTTGAAATACGGGGAACGTTGCATAGGGGGAGTGGAATACGGGGAAATAGAATGCGGAGAACTTGGAATACGGGGAAAGTTGAATACGATGAACTTGGAATACGGGGAACTTAGAATACGGTGAACGTTGAATACGGGGTAAGTGGAATACGGGGGAAGTGGAATACGGTGGAAGTGGAAAACGGTAGAAGTGGAAAAGTGGAAAACGGTGAATGTTGTATACGGTGAACGTGGAATACGGGGGAATTGTAATACGGTGAACGTGGAATACGGGGGAATTGTAATACGGAGGAAGTGGTGTTACGGATGGCAGCTATGTGGCTGCTAATTACCGGCTTAAGAGTCAAGACGTCAACCGAAGTTCATGAAGTTAGTTTTTGTTGTTGCTAATGTCAAGTGAACGTCCGGAACATGTTTAGTTGCAACAAGGCAGAGGACAAAGCGGGAACAATTTATGATAAGAAATTTAAAATTAATTTAATTCCGTGTCATCGTAAAGTTTTATTTGAATACAAAATTATTATTTGTTCGTGAAATTAACGTACGGTTGTTTATCAACGTTGAATTTATTTGAGATTTTATATTCTGAACTTGTAAGATATAGAAAACCGCGTTTTTTCTTGTTATGTTCTAATTGGAAAAATGTTTTATTTTTCTAGTTTTAAGTAAATGAAAGAATCGAATTGCATCAAACCGGAGAATAATTCGAATTTCGTTTTGAGATCAAGTAAGATTTTATTTTAAAGTTCTGAACTTTATTTTTATTTTTATTTTTATATATTTGAGGTTACCTTCGATTGATTCCTAACCTAATTTTTTTTTGTTAAAGATCCTTTCCGATCGAATGAAATGTATTCTGAAAAATTAACGTTAAGTTGTTAGACGGTGAACACTGGATGTAAGTCTATTTTTTGTTAGTCTGAGTTTTTTCATTTCATATGAATGATTGTCGATCTTTTTTATATAGAAATTTGAAGCGCAACGCTATTCTACGATACTTTATTACTACTCAAGAAAATAAATGAACTTTAATCGAGAAGAATTGAGTTCTTATTCCGTGGATGGTTTATGCTTTCAAAATCTGGTCACCAGCCGTCTATATTCCAAAAGGAATTAAAAAATTAAGTTTGGTTCGCAACAAGTGGTATACGGGGGAAGTGGAGTAATTTTGCGGCAAAGAAAGTATTTTGATTTAAAGTGCCTTTCTCGCCCACTTCACCAGCTGTTTCAGAATTTTATGACGAAGATACGAATTTGGCGATTATAGATAAAAAGTTAAGTATATATTCGACTTGAATATCCACGCGACGTCGTGTAAATTTATACGAATATTCATGACAAACCTACGACGCA
Source organism: Pseudolycoriella hygida (assembly GCA_029228625.1). Lineage (NCBI taxonomy): Eukaryota > Metazoa > Arthropoda > Insecta > Diptera > Sciaridae > Pseudolycoriella > Pseudolycoriella hygida. The sequence continues at coordinate 70,306,443 of CM055406.1, read as the reverse complement.
CCCAACGATGTCTAATCGCTAAAAACAACCATTCGATTTTAGGTCAAATTGACCTTAATTATTGGGAATTATGTTGCAATACCAAACAGAAGAGTTTTTAAGAAAACGTGCAGTAAATTATCACTAATAAATTATTTGATATTAAAGTCACCACGGACAAAAATTCCAATTCTCTTCCACCTAACTTTCATTCATTCATATTCTGGTTGGCTTTATACTCAAGACAACAGTGCTTCCATCCACCGTATAATTATTATTTGCATTTTAAAACTTCAATAGCCCCAATGACTACATAAATGTAAATGTATATCAACATCACTTTTCCATCCGGAAAGTACGTCAAGTTACTATGATAAGCTACTTAACAATAGAATTGAAAGTATAGTATTCGAACAAAAAAAAGCTCTAGAACGTCAAGTGAACCTTTTGTTTAATTTACATGTTCAAGTGGACAGATGATTTGTTAATGTTAAATTGTGATCCACGATATTGAAGCAAGTAACTTCAGTCCGCTTGATTTCACATTATCTTGGGTATAACATTCCATATGACCTACTTGCATTGCTAATTTTCATAACGAGTATAGCAACAATATTCCAAAGTGTATTATTCCCCATTATTATTATTTGTGTTCTGTGACTACACGGAAGAGGATTTTCTCTCTTCGGGTTTGTTTAAGCTTACAACGATGTTTTCTATACAATATTAGCAGAATAATACTCTTATCGTGATAAATATACATCCTGTGATTGTCTAGTGCATGAATAGAAAATTATGATGAAGAGGTAGCAATGAGTTTTCTTTGATCTACAACAAACATTCGCAATTCGCACTCTGTTACATAGTGTAAGATATTCTAATGTGGAACACCGTTACATTTTCAAAAAATAGCTAATAAGCATGGTTGGGTTAGCGTAGCTAAACACTAGCGTCGCTGCTAGCGCCGCTAATAGCGACGCTAAAATTCAAGACTGCTCGCTAGTAGCGATTAGCGCTCGCTAAAATCCGATTACCGAATATTTTTCGCTAATCGCTAATGGATTCGCTAAAATATGGAGCTGTTCATCACAAGTCATCAGTCTATTTTCGACCGAATGCCAGTTTTTCAAACATTTTTGGTGTTTTTTCTATTCCAGATTTTGGATTATTAGCGAAAAATTAGCGCGCTAGTTTTTTTTAGACTAGCGAATCAGTTAGCGACGCTAGTATTTTTTGAAACTAGCGTTAGCGTTAGCGTCGCTAAAAAAATGACTAGCGAGCACAACCTTGCTAATAAGCTATAGTTTTCGGAGTTGTAACTACAAATTTTATTTTAATTAGCGCATGGCGCTACCCCAAAGCAGCGCGCACCGACGTTTGAAGCAGATTGATAGAATTTTGGTCCATCAGATTTTTGAACAATTTGGAAGTATTTATGAAGAATTAACTCTGACGGTCAAAATTTTTTTTCTAGCTGTTACTTTTTGTAGATGCAGAATATAATTATGAGTTAAAAATTGTTCTACAGCATGACTAGAAAATGATTCGCTTTTCTTATAAATCACATGGACTGCCCAGGCCCTAGATCCTCAAGAAGTCGTGTAAAATCAGGAGTACATTTTTAGTCGGTACTGTAGAACCATTTTTTTCTCAGAATAGACATATATCTCTCGATTAAAAATGGTAATCCGTGAAATAGTCACGAAAAAGCCCTACATCGCACCTGGAATTTATCCGCTCTATGAACTTTATAAAAAAAACGGTGCATTTTCGAGACATCTCGTAGAACAAATTTTTACTCAGAGTTACATTTTGCATCGGTAAAAAATATATAAAAAAAAATTATCAGCATGATTAATTGTTGATGGCTTTTATTGCATACGCACAGTGTTCCCCCTTAAAAATATTAATCTAGTAATACACATAAGTTGAAATCATTTATCGCTGACAATGACTTTTTCATGCTGCATATGCGGTGCGAAAGTAAAAATTTCATCCCGTGGGACGAAAATAATTTTTTTTTACTTTCGCACCGCATATGAAGCATGAAAAATATAATACACCACTCGGAGATACTTTCGTACCTCTCCCTTGTAGTGTAAATAACTATTGTCATTCTACTATATTTGTTCTCTCTTTCTCTCGGTGCGGTGTAGCGAGAAAACAAAAAAAAAACGGACTGTGACGAAGAAGTCGGTCAACGATAAATTCTGATCATTTAAGCACTTAAACGTTAGGTTTACTTTTGGAATCTTATTTAACACCGTACGTCCAAGTGTTTCCGTACCTTCTTCTTGGTGTTCCGCACCAGCGTATCTTACGCTAATAAATAGAAGCAGACCTGCATGGTAATTGTTAGTGTATCTAAAATGTTGATGCTTATTCAGATGATATTTTGCGTGTTTTGCCTGTTAATTCAATGCTATAACTTCGATGCGATACAATTTTCTCTCTTCTGTTGATTGAGTTGCCTGTTACGCAGCTTATTCGTATATCAAACGAATCATCAGACGAGAATTATTATTATGTTGTATCATCTTTCCGAATTGAATTATTAATCTTATACAGATTATAGTGTCCGTCATTTACAACAGCCAAACAGCGATACCATTCAACACCCACAGTGATGAATTGCGAGGCATATGTTTAACTTTGTACAGCCCCAAGTTTATATGTGTTTCGTTGCGTTGACGATGAATGAATTATTATGATAAAATCAATTCGAGCAAAGATAAGACAAAAGTTCATGGGTTTAAAGTAGTCTTCTCAAATTCGATAGCCGTAATAAAGTAGCCTGAACGGAACGAAGAAAAGGTTTGTTTTTAACTACGTCGGAAAGAGCATTTTTAATGTGTCCATATGGAGCTCTTTTTTATTCGAGTTTCTTGCTCCAAGATTATATGTGAGAATATTCTCATGCGTAAGAAAATTCCCTTCGTCAAAAATACGAAAAAAGATAACGAATAACTGCTATTACAAAACCCTACACATAAGAACGGATTTTTTTTTTGGGATGTTGCCCAGTTATTGAGTTTATTTTTTCTGCAAAACAATATTTTAGTTCAACTAAAACATTTTTAAATATCAGCAGATTCATGTGTTTTCATCTAAAGACTTATATGGGACACACGATAGAAATATGTTTCTTTTTATTCATTATACAATTTATATGTTACAAAAACTATATTAAACATAACCAAAGACCCATACGTATCAGAATAGATGTGACAAAGAGGCTCGAACGTATCTAAATATACAAATAAGCAAACAATCCAACGCTTTCTGTTCTTTTATAACTGTAAGAATTTCAAAGATCCAAAGAAATTACCCAAGGTAATGTCAAAGGCCCTACCGAAGTACGTCTCAGACCATTCAAGTCTAGAAAAGCTTATATCCAAGGAATAAACCATTTTTGCCTTGGGAAGCAAGTTTCTACCTATCATAGTTCTGGAGATTCGGGTCATCCTGCATAGTTATGGAAGTGCCCATATACCAGGATTGGGCCATATTTTCCCAAAACCCTGAAACAGGTGTTTGCTTAAACTTAATTTTCTACAACTTCGCCTTTGGAAGCAACTTTGTACCTCTTATAGTTATAGAGATATGGATCATCCCTCCCAATTCTAGAAGAGGTCATATCCCAGGATTGGAGCCATCCTACCCAAAATCTTGAGAAACGTGTTCTCTAACATTTTATTCTCTACAACTTTGCCTTTGGAAGCAACTTTCTAACTCTTATAGTTCTAGAGATATGGATCATCTCTCCCAATTCTAGAAGTGATCATATCCCAGGATTGAGGCAGTTTTACCCAAAACCCTGAAACACGTGTAGCCTAAAATTTCATTCTCTACAACTTTGCCTTTGGAAGCAACTTTCTACATCTTATAGTTCTAGAGATATGAGTCATCCCTCTCAATTCTAGAAGTCGTCATATCTCAGGATTTGGCCATTTTTCCTTAAAACCCTGACACAATTGTTCTCTAAAATTTTATTCACTGCAACTTTGTCTTTGAAAGCAACTCTCTAACTTACATAGTTCTAGAGAACATGGGCGCGCGGTAGCTAGTTCCAGAGCCATTTGTATGAAAACCGACTTTTTTGGCTCGTGCTCGAAAACGTCTCAATAACTTTTCTTGAAATTTTGCAGGGACCTTCGGGTGCGCATTCTAC
>CM055406.1:70274883-70296049 GCA_029228625.1 Pseudolycoriella hygida | reverse complement strand
TTTCAAATTCAATTTTCATGAAACATTTGAATGAATTAAAAATGTATGAATAAAAAACAATAACTTTACTTAATAAAGTGAAAATTATATTAATGTTTACTTTTCCAAGCAAAAATTTAAGAATGAAATTTCCGTAAAAATACCCTAACCTCAACTAAATATTTTATCGTATGTTTAACAAGTATAATGAAAATATAAATACTAAAAGGATATGAGAAACCAGCCAAGTATAACACAACAAAACACTAACCAAGTACCAAAAAAGTAAATCCAAAATAATTAAAAAAAAAACGAACAAAACATCAATTCTGTATTTTTGCAAAAAAAAATGTTTAAACGAACAAAAATTTAAATTCAAATCTAAGTGTTAACATTGAGATATAAAATTTAATAAAAGCAAAAGTCATTCAAATTATATTATCACTTCCATTCAAAATAACGTTGAAATTATAAAAAAAGAACAAGAAAATGTCTAAAAAATATTTAACAAAAAATTCATTTAAAAAATAAATTTCTATTAAATGTTTGTAAATAAGATGAGACCATTTGAAAACAATGAAATAATGAATTTAAGCAAGTTCTTAGCAAACACATATTTATAAATGTCTAAAACAAATTACCTTAGATGACGGATTAACAATTAAGAATTTATTTTCTTACAAAGCTTAAAAATAAAAGTCATTTGTTTTTAGTGAAAAATTGAATTAAAACAAACGAAAATTGTAACCCAAAAAGTAAAAGAAAATCCTCGAAATTAATATTTTTATTCAATTTACTTTAGTGAGCAATCGGACGCATTTTTTTTATATTAACTCTATCTTGCATATTAGAATAATCTGAATTGGAGATTGCAATTCCCAAGCGGAAAGCAATTTCCGTAAATTGTTTCATATTTTTCATCGATCTAGAAAATCGTCCTAACAACAAAAACCCCGTTAAATCAATACCATAATCGTTTGATACGAAATAGTACATTACATCACTAGGAGCAAAAGTTTTTAATTTCGACTCGCTACGCTCCGCCCTCTGGCCTGCTCCGTGTGTTATATATTATTTTATGTTCAAGCGGACCAAAAACGTCATATTTCCTCACCAGATGGAGAACCGAAACGTCAATATTTTTTCCTACTTTTTTTGCCCACTTATTTTGTCTCACTTTATTCTTCCCACTTTTTTTGTCCCTACACTGTCATTTATTGTGTGAATTTGAATGCGATACGATGTTAACATCATTATTTTGACCCTGCCGCATATGGGCCATTCTATTCAACCAAATGTCGGTGGTACTTTTACTTTATATGAAATAACTTTTGAACGACTTCAGATATTCTCTTCAAACTGTAACTGTAACTGAAGAATTGTACTTAGGGAATCCATTTACCGGGCTTTTTGAAAAACCAATAAAACGGTTTACCGAATTTTTACGAAAAATTTGCCGGTAAATTACCGGTAATGTAAAATTACTAAGTTTTCAGTGCAAACGTAAGATTTTTCTTAATTTTCTGAAGTTTTTTATTGTAATAAGACACAGGCCTTCTGCGGACACTTTCAACCAAACTTAGAAATGTTGGAACTGTGTCGTCTAGACAGTGCCGCCTTTTCATAGGGATCAATTGGACCATGGTCCAGGGAGCTGGATGGAAAAGGGAGCTGGATGGAAAGGGGAGCTGGAAAATTGGGACTAATTATGCTTTGTGCTATACTTATTTTCAAAAGTAAAAGTTGAAGGATAATACGGGCAAAGTTTCGTATCAAGTTAATTTTTTTAAATAATTCGCAAAAGCCGAGTATGAGGTTTCGATAAAAAATTTTGAACGAAATGCAACCGCTACAAATTTTCTCTTTTCTATCGGGAAACTTTCATTACGAAGCGCTACTGCATAAATTTAAAAAATTCAATAAACATTTTTGCTAATCGGCTGGGTTTAAATAACGTAAACTTTTACCCACCCAGTCCCACCCAGTTTGCTTTAAAAGCCTAGAAATTTTTTTAAACATTTCATATTGCAAATTTCCAGTTAGACAGAAATTTTGTGTGCGTCAGCAAATGAACACAAACGGAAAATTAGACGTTACGTCTCGATGCAAGAAGCAACTCTTCTTAGAAGTTTAACGTGGACGGTATGAGAGGTTCAACTCAGACTCGTTAAATTTTAAATATTATATCGATGCTGCGAGAAGTTACATCAGGCGATTCAACATGTAACTTCTCAGACGATGCGTGATGAGTAGACACTATAGAAAGTATAAAAAACAATTTTATCTGCCTAGAACGATAATCTCGCATTTTTCTCCCTAGGGCAAAATTGTTTTTCTCGATATATCTTTTCTCGGCAGATAAAATAGCATATGCACCGCAGTCCAGGATGGTTTATTTTGACGATTTGGATTATTTCCCACGCCTTCGGCTCGGGAAATAACCTCCAAATCGTCAAAATAGATCTCCGCCTCGACAAAATTTTTTATTTGTGATATTCCCGACATATTATTAACCTCAACCCGTACCTTTGTAAATGAGCATTCTCAAAAATAAACACTGATAAAACAACAAAATTAAATTCAAACTTTGTGAATGGCCATAGTATACTGTATGTATTTGAGATTATAGTTGCCTGAATTCATGAATTTTCTGTTCATCATTCATCTTTCATTGCTGATATGTTGTTTTGTTTACATTGTTATTGAACATTCTAAAAATGTTGATATCGGTTTGGTTTTGTTTTATGTGGAAATTAGATCTTTAACAAAATTCAGTTTAAAACTACACTAAACTATACTAAATCCTCGTTGAGCTTATTGTGGTGTACTTCCGTTTTAAACATTTCTGTTGCAGATTTCCCTTTCGGGTCCGTCTAGCCCTTTGCTACCTGTAATGAAGGAGAGCACATCAGCTAAATTTAACTTTAACTGCTCTTCAGGGGTCAAGTAAAAGTCCCCTAGAAGCCTCGTTCCCAGAGCTTTTAAAGCAGGGCAAGCGCATATAAAATGTCTTGCTGTTTCGGGCTCTAAGCCGCAACCTCTGCAAGTCGGATCGTTAACGATACCCATCTTGCTGAGATGATGTCCCAAGCTGTTGTGACCTGTAAAGATCCCCACAAGCTTACGTAAATCCGCTCTGCTGAGGCTCAGCAGAAATTCAGTCTTTTGAGTAATTTTGAGATAACTTTTTTTTCTATATTAGGAGTTGTGTTCCTGTTTAATTTTTAATAGAATGTGCAATTTTTTTAATTTCTGGAGTAAGCAAATACAACTGGGCAAAAACGTATTTTTCGATCCAGGACCGAAAATGACAGCTGGGTCAAAAAGTAATTGTTCAAAAGTGGGCAGAACAAGCCTACTTTACGCTCTCAATCTTGTGAGGAAATGTGAAGTTTTTTGTCCGTCTGCGCATAACATAAACTTTTGAAATTGTTTTACATTCGATCAACTAAATACGTCAAAAATGCCGGGCCCAGCAATATTCAAATTCACAGTAATTGAAAAATCACAGTGTTCGTAAAGAAAAATTTCAAATCGAAACACAGTGCTTTTTAAGAACTTCCTGTATTTTAGTATTAACACAAAAAAAAATTGTTAAAGTTCAAGTGAAAGTCTCTACAATAATGTTCTGGATCGATAAAAAATAATTTGGAACCAAATTCCGCAAAATTAGGAATTTTACTGATAATTTACGGAGTATCAAAAATAATTAACATACTGATCAACATTAACAATTCACATTTCTTACAACAACGATTTCTCGGACCCATAAAAATATCCAGCGGCTATTCAAAATAATTTTTTGAAATCGTGTGGTTAATGAAAATTATTATCATGGGCGGTTGATTTGATCGGCTTACCCGAATTAGTGAAAAATCCGACTCGACACGATTTCGATCAAACAAAAATTCGATGCGGATCGAGTTTCGGGTGCTCGGCTTCAAATACTCTGCCCAAAAATCACATGCACCAAAAACACACCATCAACGTCTTTGAGACAAGATATCAGAAAATAGACCGTAATGTTTTTATGAAACTCGGAAATCAGTAAATGGAAAATTTCTGTAAAAAAATGTTGGTGGCGTCTTTAAATAAGATTATCCGTAGGATTTCCGGTAAAATTACAATTTTCGCAAGCAAATTTTAAATTACGTTCGGTAAATTCGGGAATTGCTGTCTAATTTTAATGCTCTATGTCTCATGTTAAAATCGATTTTATTTGCTGAATATCGAATGAATCGAAAAGGAAACTTGTTTTGACAAAAATGAAAAAAAATTGTCAAGTTCTTTTAAACAAACCTTACGCGAACGATTTTTTACGAGGGTCAATTGCTATAAAAATTTACATCGTATTCACACCGATTTTTTGGTTCTTTTGAATTTCGTCTACATTTTTTAGATATCGTGTAATTTTCGGCTCGTTAGCATTCGGCAACATCGACAAATTTACGTTGCACGGCCGAATCGACTTACAAATCAATTGTTTCAACAATGAAGTATGAATGAATATTGGATGAATAAGTGACACCCCTATGAGCGTCCAATGAAAGCAAATTGGACGTGAGCGAATAAAATCCAAAAGCTCAAAATTAGAAAGTTCCTTCTACAAAATGTCAGGAATGCCCAGACCTTTCAAACAAAAAAAATGATGAAAATCGGAAAAGATTTACTCGAGTTATGTACAAAAGACCAAAAACCACTTAGACGGCCCTAGCTCATTGGCCCTTGGGCCTACAGTGCCCAGATTCAATTCAAAAAAAGATTTTTCAATTACCTTTCAGGGAAAAAAAGGTTTTTACTCGTTGTCCCACCGAAAACTTGTAATTACATGTATATGCGCATCCCACGGAAATTATTCATTACATGCTGTTCATTACATGTAGCCCCCACCGGAAACTTCTCATTACATGTATATCTGCATGTAATGACGCGTTTTCGGTTGGGACACCGAGTAAAACAGCATAGAGTTGGGGATGCTTAGTAAGTCATCCATTCTGGATAATTTCGTGACACTCGCAAACTCATTCGTGTATTTTTGAGCAACTCGCTTTAAAAACTGTTTTTTGACTCTTGTAGTTGTATACCTCGCCTTCGGTTCGGGATACAAACTCTACACTCGTCAAAAAACAGTTTTCAAAGCTTTTTGCTTACAAACACCCTCTTAAGTTTGGCTCATTTCACAAAATTAGTCCCTCATGTAACGACTTATTTCCGCATCCCCCACTGTAATCTACTACTGAAAATCGGTTGAGTTGTAATCAAGTTTTCGGGGTGACCGACGGACGGACTGACATTTTTTTTATTGCTGATTCGTCATCTAAGGACCATGATCGAAACTCCCCCTACTGCCGTTGTGGTAAACGCATAAGACCCCTTTTCAAAGATCTTCGTTCTTCGTACGGGTCTAAGCATTGCGATTTTTAACAAAAAAACGAAAAAAATCGCGCGAAAAAATGTCAAATGTGGAAGAAAACCTCGAATAAAACTAAATCACTCGCGATTATGTTCTACAATTCTGCGAATAAAAAAATCGCCTGTCACACATCGCGTGGTATTTTTGAGGTATTTTATCGATAAATTAACTGTTTTGGTTTTTTCTGTGGATTTTTAAATAAAAATAATTAATATGAATCTATGTGCGGACCATGCTACTGTCTTATAGATGTGTGCAACATGTGACTTGTTGGAGATGCTGCGACACGATTTTCAGCGCATATAATATAACCTTACTTAACCGGCACACTACAACCATATAAGGGTCTTGGCCTTCTCCAACCGGGCCTATACACTTGTCTTTTTGATTGACCGATATAAATTTTATTACAAATTTTGCATTTTATTTGGTAAATATTTGTAATAAAATTTATATCGGTCAATCAAAAAGACAAGTTTTAAAACGATATAAGGAACACTGTGCTCACATACGCTATAATAGACCTGAAAAATCTGCGGTAGCGAAACATATCTTAGAAGATATGCACTCAGGTATTACGGAGTTAGAGATGAAACTAAAAAAAATGTGTTACAAAACCCTACACTCTAGATGCTTGGGAAAGTTATCATATGCACAAACGAAAAACAGAACTTATGAACACGGACCCGGCACCGATAATATCACCGCTATTCAATATTTAAAAAACCAATCGGATGACCAATTGGTTGTAATTTATGTGTTTTATGTGTTCATTTTCATCAAAAATGCAACGTTTAGAGAGGAAAGGAGAAACAGTCTTAATCTCCGTGCCCGAAAATGATCCAGCAGGATCGAAATATATTTCGCGTGAGTTTATTTATTTCTAAAAAAAATTTATTGAATTATTAAATAAATAAACAAATATAAAAAAGTGTGCTCAACAAACGGTCGAAAAATTCAATTTTATAGAGTGCACGGAAAAAGTCCAAACAAAACACTGATATAACTATAAGAATTTTAAAGATCCATAGAAATTACCCAAGGTAATGTCAAAGGCCCTACCGAAGACCATTCAAAGCTAGAAATGGTTATATCCACGTGTTCTATACAACTTTGCTTTTGGAAGCAACCTTCTACCTCTTATAGTTCTAGAGATATGGGTCATCCCTCCCAATTCTAGAAGTAGTCATATCCCAGGATTGGGCCATTTTTACCCAAAACCCTGAGACACTTTGCTTTTGGAAGCAACTTTCTAGCTCTTATAGTTCTAGAGATATGGATCATCCCTCCCAATTCTAGAAGTGGTCATATCCCAGGATTGTGGTCTTTTTACCCAAAATCCTAAGACACGTGTTTTCTAAAATTTTATTTTCTACAACTTTGTCTTTGGAAGCAACTTTCTACCTTTTATAGTTCCAGATATATGGACCATCCCTCCCAATTCTACAAGTGGTCATATCCCAGGATTGAGGCATTTTTACCCAAAATCCTGAAACACTTGTACCCTAAAATTTCATTCTCTACGACAGTGAATCTCAATATTGCATAATTAAGGAAATAAACACGAAAAACGGTTTTCGTATATGGCCAATTTCGTCGATTCCATTGGTCCCGGTGCCTCGACCCCTGACTTGATTTCCAAAAAATTTTTTTCCCAATTTTCTGACATCAAATCCTTTTAATTGACACCAACATGAGCAATTTCCGTGCTATACTTGCTGAGATATTTGGGAAAAAGCTTCCCCGACCCTCGAAAAACCATGTTTTTGGTCACTTCATCGACCATATCTCCGCAACCACTTGATCGATTTTGCTCATCTTCGAACTTGAATCATGGGAGACATGTATCTTTCAGGAAAAAAAAAAGGTTTAGGGTGATCGGTTGACCTGTTTGGAAAAATAACTGGAGACGGACGGACGGACGGACATTTTTTTATTGTTGGTTCGTCATATTTAGACGAAAATAAATGCCCAACTGTCACCTCGATCTAGCCCATGTTACATTAAAATTGTTTGTAGTAAACGTATAGGACCTTCGTAATTCGTACGGGTCAAAAAACTGAGGCTGCATTGCGAAACAAACTACATGGGCTAATTCCGGGACATCGATGGTGTACTGAGATATATCCGTAATATTACCATGTAATTTAAAAAAAAAAAGGTTAAAAAGGTTTGTAAAATTCATCAAAAATTCCCATATTCGCTCCGGTTGCCAACAGTCACTTCGTTTGAATTTAAGGTCTAAGTTCCGTAACCATGTTTCTCTATACGGTTTCTTGGCCTTGAGTAGTAAAAGTGTCAGAAATAAAATCAATTTTAGTATGAAAATTAACGAGACGGTTTTCTTTGACGGTTCTTAGACGTCATAAAATGTAATAAGTATTATATAAATATTCAAAAAGAAAAAAAAATCGGAAGTTAGAAAGCATTTAACAAACAAACAAAAAAATATTCTAGTAAATGTTATGTGAAATGAGTAAAAAATGTTTAGCGAACAATAACGGCAGAAAAAAAATTGAAATGTGAAACATGACTTCGGCGTCATAAGATTTAGAAAGGAGTAATTTAAGAGTAAAAGTTTAATTAATTAATGTGACATGATGGATTCAAAACGTCGGATTTGGTATACAACTATATAATTAAAGAGAAATCGTTAGATTAAATGTTTTTAAACAAAGATTTTAGTTAGATAAATGGAATATTATATGATCGTAAAAATGTATTGAAATAAAATCTAGTCAAATTATAATTAATTTAGTAAATTCAATTTTAATCTTTTTTCTAATCAGTGTTGGCTCGGTACAGTTTTACGTTGGTTCATTCGTTCCATGCGTTGAATGGGAATTGATTGTTTAACGTGATCGGTTATCACTGAGCCAGTTGGTTTTAGGTCCTTGCTTTGCTCACACGATTGCGACTACCATCGTAGAAGCACAGAGGTGAAAAAGAGGCGGCTACGGCACCTCTTTTTCACACTTGTATTTTAGCGAATTGCAATTGCAAAGTTATAAATCCAGCTTTTCAGGTCAATTGTAGGCAATGTAAGGAAAGCGTCTAAATATTTATTTCTCAGTATAGGTATTTTCTTTTGTTTTTTCTACGTCTGACCAGTTAGCGTTACTGATCCACTGCATTGAACTCGTCAAATTGAACATTAATTACAATTATTTCTGTCTTCTTCTTCCATTATGGCTAAGACTCTTAAAGGTGCGCTAAAAACGTTCAAATTGATGTAGTTAGAAGAGGTCAAGTAGACTCTCTAAGTTGTCTAGTTTGCCCGCAAAGGACCACTGGAAATAACTGATTCAATACAACTTAACTGGGCAGGTTAAATGTCGCGGACATTATTTTCGTTGTACATCGGTTCGTAGAATAATTTACGATTTCACATCTCAAAAATAATTAATTGAATATGAATTGAGTCACTCAAAACTGTATATGTTTACCGAACGCCATGTATTTTTTCTTCAGCGACAAGATAATTTAGTTGAAAATTCCACTAGGGAACACACAGTTCTTTTCATTAAAAAGGCTCGTACGTGCTCAAGCTCACAAGTGAAAATTATTATCGTCTCTCTGCGTTTTTTTACAAAGCCGTAGTTTAATTGGTAAATGAAAGAAATTGAATTTTTACAATAGCATGGAACATTGCAGATGTATCTTTCTGAACCAGTAACCTGTAATTGTTGACCTGGAATGAGGTATAACAAATTGCATAACGCAAATGCGGTAGTATTTTCAACGTTCGGTGCAAGCATAAAAGAAAGAATATGTAACAACCTTACATGAAACGAAGAATTTTATAAAATGTGTATGAAATTCTATTTACGCGATTTCACGCCGTTTTCGAACTAATGTATTCACGCGTTGCTTGAAGTATTCTGGCATATAAAAGATAGACGTCAACCGAAGACAAAGAGTAGCAAATCATTTGATTTTGAAAAAGTCTTAAGGATTTCTAACTTTCAAGCACTCGTCTATCTCTAACTTACTCAAAATTTTCTATCTTGCGGACTTATGTGATATAGTCAAATAACATTAGCATGCAATGAATTACACGGTACACTGCATTAGAGGTGGTAACAGTTTGTTAGAGGCATATTAACTTACCATTTTTACTTCTTTTACTTCTACTTATCGAGATCATCAACAGGACAAGAAAGTAATTTACTTTACTAAAAGGGAGAAAAATTGAAAGTCAAGTTATCGAGGCGAAGCGAAGGCGCAATGACCTACATTACAATTGTGCTACTTTTTTAGTTAAAAAAAGTATAAGGTTAAAGTTAAAGTTGAAGTTCTATTGTACATTTCATATATAAAGTGTGAAGATAATTAACTTTTTTTGTTTCATTTTTTGCAGAAGCGCAAAAGCTTCACGCTTTCTATATGAAACGGAGCAATATTTCCACTTTAATTTCCTTTTCCAATCTAAACGAGTGCGCCGGTCTAATATTCTCAGTCAGCGCGTCGCAAACATGGCTAAGAATGTGTTCGGCGCGGCTCAAATCGGATCAAATTTCTCCAATTTTGTGACAGGCGGGGCATCGCATGATACCCCTTTTTTCTGAAAAACTTTGTCCACAACGACTGAATGGCGTACTGGTCTATTCTACAATGACAGCCGCTGAGGGCGGCTGTATTTTGGAATGACAATTAGGAAAGCATTTATACGTTTCAACGAGCACATTAATTCAGTAACAAAGGGAAACACATTTTTAGCACAAACCACGAAATAAACATTTCTGACCTAAAACTGATTCAACCCATCAAACACTTTTGGAAAATAGAATATTTCGAAGCAATACACATACACAAACACGAGAACCTACTCAACGTAGATGAAGGGAATATTAAATCCCCCCTACTGAAGCTTTTTGAATTAGTGAGAAAAACAGATGACAGAATCGTCGACTTAACAGAAGAAAGCCCGATACAAGCTTTAGCGAAACTTTCTACGATTGTGAATAGGAAAGGAGAAACCTACACATACAAATGTTTATTTATTCATAAGAATGAAACACATGAACAAAACAAAATAATTAATTCATGTATGTAAGTGACAAACTTATCTAATCATCAGCTGAGATGAAGAGATAAGGGATCAATTTTGTAAGAGCAAACTATAGTCGATAAATAGCCCTTGAAAATGATAGCCTAGCTGACGAAACCGGTCGGACTAATAAAATTAAAAAGTGCAATTTAAAACTAAAAGAGTTTTTATTGATCTCACCCACTTAAGGATTACATGGTCATCATAAGTGTTTTATTTATAAAACAATATTTTCATTCAAAAAAGTCTAAAAACATTATGACCATAACTGTAAGGAAGAATGTAGAAACAGTAGCTAAAAATGTAAAATTTGTGCGTTTAAAATGGGCATTTAGTTCCCAAAATATCGATGTTTGTGCACAAAGCCAGCTCATTGTGCATAAAATATAGTGCATAACAAGTGCATTCGGATTTAATTGAGTGCACACATTGTGCAAATCTTGTACACGAAATTTCCGAAAATGCGCAAATTTTTCTGTGTGCACTTTTCATTCAACTTATGCCCTCCAAGGTTAGGACAATTTATTATTATTCGTATTATATAAGACTATTGGAATCCAAAGTAGGTTTATTCCAACTGTCTACATGACGTTTTGAACGTCAAAATTTTGAAACATGCTTGCATTTAAGGCTCTTAACAGGTCGATATTACCTGACCTGAACCTGAAATCCTAAATTTGAATTCAGGTCATGTCAGGTCAGTTGAAAAAAAGACCTGACCGGACATGAACCTGATTTTTGTTAAGGCTGAAATAACCTGAATGACCTGAATGACCCGGTTATTGTTTGTTTGGGAAAAATGGATTAGGTAACTCTGAGTTCAGTTTGCTGAAAAAACAATGAGATCGAGATGTCTTTTAGGAAAAAACGTGACGTAACCCTTTATATTATATTATATAACCATACTCGTTATTGACGTTGCATTATGTAGTCAAGCTAAATGGATGATTTTTCATTCATTCCTAGACTGCCGTACAACGCATAAAAAACTTAGCGACGAGATTTTGTGAGAGAAAATGTATGAAAATCTCTCATCTGATGACGTCGCTAAGTTTTTTATGCGTTGTAGGGCAGTAGAGTGGTAACGTTGTGGTGGTAAACCTTTGTGATAATTTGACTTTCTAGAGCCGCAGGCGAATTTTATGAGTTGTAGGCTCTTGACGCAGGCGAAAGTTTAGTAAATGAATTAAATTTGTTCTATTTTTGATTCGTCACTCACGGGGTGCTCGGAACAGGTCAGATTCGACCTGACCTGAACCTGATATACATTAAAGATGATCTAGCCTGAATGAAACTTGAAATTTGATTTTATTTCAGGTTTAGGTGAGATCAGGTTCATGTTGACCTGACAATTTGTATGAAAATATTCGGACCAATCTGAACCTCACCTTACCAGAACCTGAAATAAAACCATTTTTCAGGTTCGGTTCAGGTTCAATTCAGCGCAGGACCTAAAATGCGATCATTAGATTACAGTCAAAATCAGAATGGAATTATCTTTTTTTAAGATGCAAGCTCAACTTCGAGAGGGGCAAAAAAATTAAAAGACCAATCCGGACATTTGTCTAATGAAATAAGGCTGTCTCTGTCAATGAGCTACGAATTGATGTAATATGAAATATATCAGACTATTCTTTTGTTTTTAAGCAATTGTGAATCAAAATGATAAACATAACCAAAAACCCGTACGTATCAGAATAATCAGAATAGATGTGGCAAACTGAATACATGTGGCAAAGAGACTAGAACGTATCTAAATATACAAATAAGCAAACAATCCAACGTTTTCTGTTCTTTTATAACTGTAAGAATTTCAAAGATCCATAGAAATTACCCAAGGTAATGTTAAAGGCCCTACCGAAGTACGTCTCAGACCATTCAAATCTAGAAAAGCTTATATCCAAGGACTAAGTCATTTTCCCCTAAAACCCTGAAACACGTGTTCTCTTAAATTTTATTCTCTACAACTTTGTCTTTGGAATCAACTTTCTCTCTCATAGTTCAGGACATTCGGGGCATCCTTCCCAATTATGGAAGTGGCCATATGCCAGAATTGGGCCATATTTCGCCAAAACCCTGAAACATGCGTTCGCCTAAATTTAATTCTCTACAACTTCGCCTTTGGAACCAACTTTCCAACTCTCATAGTTCTAGAGATTCGGGTCATACTGCCCAATTATGGAAGAGGCCATTTACCAGTATTGGGCCATATTTCCCCAAACTCTGAAACACGTGTTCGCTTAAATTTAATTCTCTACAACTTCGCCATTGAAACCTACTTTCTAACTCTCATAGTTCTGGAGATCTGGGACATCCTGCCCAATTATGGAAGGGGCCATATACCAGTATTGAGCCATATTTCACCAAAGCCCTGAAACATGTGTTCGCTTAAATCTAATTTTCTACAACTTCGCCTTTGGAACTAACTTTCTAACTCTCACAGTTCTGGAGATCCAGGTCATCCTGCCCAATTATGGAAGTGGCCATATACCAGGATTGGGCCATATTTCCCCAAAACCCTGAAACACGTGTTCGCTTTAATTTAATTCTCTACAACTTTGCCTTTGACAGTAAATCTCCATATTGCATAGTTAAGGAAATATAGACGAAAAACTGTTTTCGTTTATGGCCAAGAATCTCAATTTCGTCCATTCCATTGATCCCAGTGCCCAGACCCCTGTACCGATTCCCACAAAAAATTTTTCCCAGTTTTGTGACATAAAATGCTATCATTTGACACCAAAGTGAGGAATTTCCGTGCGATACTTGCTGAGATATTTGCGAAAAAGCTTCACCGACCTTCGAAAAACCATGTTTTTGGTCACTTCCTCGACCCTATCTCCGGAACCACTTCATCGATTTTGCTCATCTTCGAACTTGAATCATGGGAGGCATGTACCTTTCAGGGAAAAAAAGTTTGGGCTGATCGGTTGAGCCGTTTGGAAAAAAAGTGGAGACGGACAGACGGACAGACGTACAGACTGACAGACGGACGGACAGACGGACATTTTTTTATTGCTGATTCGTCATCTCTAGACGATAATAGGTGCATCCCCCCGCTCCCACCTCGATCTACCCCATGTTACAATAAAATTGTTTGTAGTAAACGTATAGGAACTTTGTACTTCGTACGGGTCCAATAAACCTCAAATAATAGTACTTTATTAACATATTGTGAGGGGAACATCGAGGCTTGCCGTCAATATTTTAGTGCCAAAGCGAAAAAGAGTAAAAAAATGTAAGTGGAGGAACAAAATCTCCTTCAAATACAAATAATGTCGGTTTATTCTTCTAGTGCAAAAATCACTAGAAAAACACAGCGCGAATGCAATAAACAAAATTAAATATGATCCGACTACATGTTTCATGAGATTCGTATGATCATTTTAGATTTCAGGTTATTCACGTCATTCAGGTTTAATCAGGTTTTTTGGATTTCAGGTCCATTTCAGGTCAGGTTGAAATTTGCAAAATCACTTTCAGGTCGTAATCAGGTTCAGGACCTGACTTCGAGCCTTACTTGCAGTTGAGAAAATAGACGAGAAATCTGTGTTTCGTTATCATTTATCAAAGAAAAATTGACGATAAAAGGAAGACATAAACAGCCGCAGTAGCAAGGACTTTGACGTTTGGAACGTCATTTTGACAGTTGGAATAGACCGAACAGACTCATATATTATATTTATTCTTATATATATCATTAAAGAAATATTTATGAAAAACCATCAACTCCCATCAAGATAGCGCAGCACGCGTTAGGCAAACATTATGAAAAGTGCGCTGCCAAAAGTGCAGCGTCCATCTTTCTTCGAGTAATATAAGATCAAAAATTGGGAAGAAGGTTCGTCGAAGTTGGTCGAAAAGCGATTGGGGAGGGTGTTATCGAGGGCGTTATATCAAGAAGTAAAAAATAGGACTTAGGTAACAATCGGTATCAGAAGATAGCAAAAACTGCAAAAGTCGGTCGTAAGCAAATCACTTTAGCATTATAAAGTCATAAAATTATGAAAAACGATATTGTTCCCTCACATCATCCTACGAGGGAGGGCTTACAAAATAGAATGTTGAGAGGAGGTAAAAAAAAAATGCTTACGATATTTAAGGACAGTCCTTAAATGGGGGCTACTCAAGTGTCCTACCTACTGCACTGACTTTATTTACGTCTCTTCTTTTAACTTAGTAACGAAAAAAGAGTTGACGGCCTTACTGGAAAAATCGAAGTAAAATCGATTGTAAATTATTGTGATTTAAATTTCTTTCGGTTGGCAGCTTTTAGGAAGAAGAAATTCTTTTTAGTATTGTACTTTACCAACGTATTTACTGTACCAATCTTAATTTATTTATTTGAATGAATTGATTTACTTAAAATATTATATATAATTTAAGACAATAATTTAAAATAAAACAAATTTGTGATTCTAATCAACTTCTTATCTTCTTCTATATCTTATCAAAAAACTAGTTTCAAAAAAAGAAAAACACTGTACCAAAATAGATAAACTTGTCTTTCATATAAACTAATAAAACATAAACTAAACTGTAGCTTTAACCCAAAAAAAAAACTATTACAATATTACATGAAGTACATAGTCTAGTTTAACAAAAAAATTTAACAAAATGTACTATTAGAGAAAAAATATAAAAATCTTTATAAAAAAATTGGGCGTTCATGAAATTATTATATTTAAACTTAAAACAAATCAATCAAAAATGAAAAAAAACTTTAAATTCAAATCAAATTAACTGATTAGTGAAAAATATTTTTGTAGAATCCTAAACCGTATTCCTTTTTCCAGCTAAAGTTTTAACAACAATCGAAATAAAAGAACACGATTACAAAAAAAAACACATGCTATTTAAAGAACCAATTGAATTTTTGATTTTAAACGATGGCCTATTTCACATTAGAGTCGTGTTAATCATTTGTCACTTAACTCATTTTAAACAATTCAGTTGTTACTAATCGATTAAAGTTTTTCTTTGATATCCAAGGTCTGTCGGAAAATTTGAACTAAAGCAAGAGAATCACTTCATTCCAATCAAGGGTCGGAAAAGTTCAGGTCTGATAAACAACACTTCAGGTTTGTTTCAGGTTTGTTTCAGGTTTAGTTCAGGTTAAGATCACACTCCGGTTAACCTGAATTAAAACATGTCGATCTTCACCTGTTCCGAGGAACTTCCAAAAATAATGCCATGATTCGTAACTCAGTTGAGAGCGGAGTGCAAACGAATGTGTGAGAATGAAACCAATAAAATTCCTTCGTATTGCAAAAAATATTACGGAGCGTTAACAAAAAAAAACCGTTCAGTGAAACGGAGTTTAGAAGTACATTTCTGATGACGCAACTAGAAGTAGTTGAAAATGTAACATCTCACATCGTCTAGGGTGTCTAGGGTCTAGGAGCTCAAAATATATGCTACATCTCATATCATATGAGATGTAACATCCCATAACAGATGCAACATCTCATCTCGTCCAAGAAGTATGCTCTCACAATAAATTCAACATCTGAGATGTACTTTCATGCTCAGTTTTCGTCTCAATATTATTTTGAGCATAGAGTGAGCGTAAAGGTCATGACTCAACGCGATTTACGGAAGTTGAAGATCTAACATTTTTGTACTGAATGCTCGAATAATGTTCAACATGTTTGTAAATAGAATTTGTAAAAGACGTAGGTTTACTGCTGTGTAGAATTTAGGTTTATTTACAGTAATATACATAAACGTATGTATTGCTATTTACGTTGGTGTCGGTTGACACGTTCCATACCAAATATTCGGTGACCAAATGGACCCGATGTATCGATGGATGGAAACCGTTGATTGAATGATGAACGATGACACGTACGACGAATACTTTGACGGGACGATGTGCTAGTGCTTCATCTTTGTCTTACTGGAATATATGTAATGTCTCTATTTGATGACGATACGATACGAACAAAAATCCAAAGACTGAAATGACGGGACGAAGTACTAGTCCAATAATAATTTGACGGGACGATATGCTAGTCCGAAAGTCCAACCTTGCTGGTGTGTTCTCTTTGTGCAATGATAATAGACAGTTGCTGCCGATGTTATCATTCCAAGAGCGCAAACCAAACTGATGAAATGACGGGACGATATGCCAGTCCGTAAGTAAGGTCGCGCCACGGTTGCTCCAACCTCGCTGGTGTGTTCCCTTTAAAAACTGGTAATAGACAGTTGGCTATCGATGTTACCAGTTCAAGAGCTCAAACCAAAGTGATTTCTCCTATGCAATACGGCTTCTATTTATACGACAAAATTCATCATGTCTGACTGACGTTATATGCAGTGTTGTCATATTGTCGTTATGTCATTCATATTTTAGGGTTGCTATCTTGTTATGCCATATTCTTAGGGTTGCGATGTTTCATATATTTTGTTATCTTCCAACATGTTGGTGTCGTTAATAAATAAAATGTGTAGGGGTGTTACAAATTTTATTTGTGCATTTGATTTGCAATCATTTGATGCTAAAATGTATGAAAGACAATCAGATCAGGCTAAACCATACGGCCTATTAGTGTTTTTCCGCACTAGTGCAGAAAAATAATTGAAATTTCGACAAATTAACACGCAGGGAAAAGCTCATTTTTTGTCGGTTAATTGCAAAAAACGTTATTTGATGTACGTTACGTGTGCTGGTAGTTTAACGCACACAATGTGTTGCCGGACTCTCCGTCGGCCCGTGTCGGCAACATCTAGTGCGCTAAACTACCTTCATTCGTAACTTGTATCAAAAACTACTATTTCGTAACTCAGTGTATATTACGAAAACAGGGTTTGTTTGAAATAAACTCTCCAATTTTAAAATATGCCTTTATTTCTAAAATTCAATAACCAACCCGTTTCAGGAACTGTGTTCCCATCATCAGATTATTATTATTATTTCGTATGGCATTACATGAACATATACATTATCCTCTTAAGATCAACAAGAATCAAATTCTTTTAGTCATTAAAATCGTTAGAGTCAGTAAAACAAAACAAAACAAATCAGATAATCTCAATTGTCTCAATAATCTCAAAATAATCTCAATCTCTCATTTTGAGATTGGGTAGGTTTATGTCATGTGTAACGTTGTTTTTCCACATTTTTGTGTCGTTATACAATCCAAGGCTCTCGAAATCGTCAATGTTGCAGTGTTTCGTTGTAGTCATATTTGTGTGTTCATTCACAGTCAAAGAAGTCGTTGTCATACACTACAGTGTGTGTCGAATCGTCTAAACTTATGATGTCGTTGTCAATGGTTCTCTTCTTATACACTGTGTACGAAACAAGCAGGCTCTGATCCAGCTGCTATGTTAAGGTGTGTCTAAACGTCAATAAAAATAATGACAAATTCCATACCGTTAGAGTTGTGATTCGAATCTGTTCGATGCGCGTTTAGGTATTGCCAGATGTAGTAGTGCGCGACAAAATCGGAAAAAGAAATAATCCTTCAATCGAAGGCGTGGTTCGAAATACACGTTAAGCATGTGGTCCCTAGTGTGGTTAATCCATTCCAGCTGGCAGTTACTCAGTGTAACGCGCAGACAGTCGTACCAGACACTTTACAGTGCTGCTCCCGACTAATCAGTACCATTGGGATTATTATTATTATTATTAACAGGGTCAGGATAACTGCCGTAATTTGCATAAGAAACTTAATGATGACATTTCGAGAGAGAATTTCATATATTTTCTCTCTCAAAATGACGTCACTAAGTGTCTTATGCAAATTACGGCAGAAAGGGAATCGACATTTCCCTTATCTTCATTCAGTAGATTTAAATGAGAGTTCTTAAGAATGTGGATTGGTTCATTATATACGATGCTCCATGGGCGTCTTCAACTAATTTTAGGGTTGTGATGTCGATTTCATGATTAGTTTTGGATAAGTGTTTGCCCACAGCCGTGTTATTTTTCCAATTTATATGTTCAGAAAATCGAATAATTAGTTGCCTGATTGTCATCCCAAAATAATATCTACCACAGGTCTTACACTGTATCCGGTATATACCAGACTTCTTAATGTCAGGGGTATATCTTTCAAAGAACTCAACATATGTCTGAGGGTATAGTCATTTCTATGGACAATCTGGATGTCGTATTCCCGGTAGATTTTCTTCATTCATTCTTCATCTGTGACACGGGGGTAATAGGCAAAACTCGCTCGCTTTACAGGTTCTTCAGGCTTGTTATCTTTGAAAAACGTTGAGATGTTCTCAAGTGCCTTTTTTCTCTGGTATTTGTTCATTATGCTCATCACGGCGCTTTCTTGGTAGCCATTGACTCTACCGATGTCGACAATTGTTTTGATTTCTTTATCAATTTTTTCTTTCGTCAAAGGGAGATTAATCATAAAATGTGCCATCGAATGGTACGCCGACATCTTGTGCTTAAAATCATGGTTTGAGTCAGCTCTTATTAGTCTTTTTGTGCTCGATGGTTTACGGTATACGTCTATCGTCAAGGTGTTATCAACAATTTGGACAAGCGTGAAAGGCAGCTGGTTGTTGACCTGGCTTTCGATGGTAAAACTACTGCGCCTATGTCAATGGTATCCATCTATCTATTTTCAATAGACGTACTTATAAGTCGCTCGACGTCTGCTGAATGTGGCTTGATAGCTGCAATTTTTAGTGTTGAGAACTTATTCAGTGGAAGTGTGTTTATCTTCTCCAAAGTTCCGATAGAGTCAGTTAATAAATTGGCAGCTTCATAATAATCTGAATGAAACTCATCCATGTCCATGTCTGAAATTATGTATGAGCCACAAGTATCAAGATCGCATGGCTTTATACAAAGTGCTGTCCAATCCAATTCTCACTTTTAGATGCTTTATAAAGTGACTGGTAACAAATTCATAACTCAAATTCGTAATTCAAATCCGTAAAAGTACGTCTTTCGATCATTAGTACTGATGTTTTCAAGGAACGGCCGCTCCCAACCGCCCGCGGCACAGTTTTTGTTTGCAAAGTTCTAATTTTTCAAATAGTGCTTCAGATAATGGCAACAGGTCCAAAATTGATAATGAATCTGACTGACATGATTTTTGAAGATGTATAGAACATCCGTTATAAATTAGAGAAAAAGGCAGCCGAGCATAAGATAGCCACGGTCTTAAAAGGTTTGTCAGCTTTTCTGACGGTAAGTACGAAACGCAGGCTCGCCAGTTTCGTAGAGTAACACTGAACAAAGAATAAACAATTTCGGACCATCTGACTTCGAAGTACTTCGGATATCGCAATTAGAAGTGATAAACTGTTTGATTGAGCGATCTGTTTGAGTTTAAGTGTACGATAACCCGATCCGTGAAAATGTTTCGATGTGCATGGTGCATTGCAGAAACGCCAACTTACTAAGCATTGACTAAACCCTTCCATGTTGCAAGCGAACTCCTAATCCTGAAATTGGTCCACTATTTAAATTCTCTCCATCGGTGACAAAAGAAGTGGTCAACGAAAACAGCTCTTCCCATTGAATTATTGCGTTAGGCACAATTTTTATGCATTGAAATTAATGCGGCCCATCACCTTTCTTGGGTGTACCGAAACCAAGAAATACTGGTGAAAGTGTGGCATCTTTGTTTACGACTTGTGCCATAGTGTAAATATTGTGCTCTTGCATTGAATCAGTAGAACCGTCCAGTTGTAAAGAAATTGCTAATGATTTTCGTAAGCGATGGGTGACGTAGATCGTGTAGATCGCTTTTAAATATACAATCCAAAGACTCTCTATGATTTTCGGGGGTTATGTATTGGAAATTTGTTTGCGTTGTAACAGAACTATTATTCTGAAATCGCATCGCAATCTTATGCGAAATTTGTCGTGATGACCAAGAATTTGCTCTGAGGGTAATTCGCTTCGCGTCATTATAAACATCAAACATGAATGTACTGATCGTATAAAATAAATCCGATTTTTCATTGAGACTTTCCACTGTAACAATCAATATGAAAAAGAATTTTGATTTTGGTATATTACTAATTATAAAAGTCAAAACGTTGTCTGTTTGTCTGTCTGTCTGTTTGTAAATTGTCGGTCACTAATTTCCAGCGTGAACCAACATACGTCCGACCTGCTTGAAGAGTTCCGAGGAACTGAAGCAAAGTGTCGTTTTGCATTGCCTTATATGATTCAAAAAAAAGGCAATGCAAAAGAAGATTCCCATGTGAACCAACATACGTCCGACCTGCTTGACGAGTCCAAAGGGACTGAATTAAAATGCGGTTTTGCATTGCCTATAGCAAAAAAACCATTATGCTACCTAGATTTCGATTGAAATTTTTTCTTGATGTAATTTAAAATTTTTTTTTTTGTTTTTTTGGACAGTTGGTTTCTTCAGGAAAGTTGATGAGTAGAATCTCAATGAATCCTAAGAAAATGGTTGCCACCTGTCAAAGTGACGCTATCTTGGAATTTTTGCTTTTAAAAGTATTTGGGAAGGTATAGGAGGCAGATCATTGGTTTCTTCGGCAAAGTCTCAGAGTTTTGTTAGTAGAAGTCACAAGTATTGGTGAAAATGTCGAGCAGTTGGGCATTGGGTCAATTTTTATGCTTTTTAAAGTATCTGGAAAGGTATGAGAGCCAGAACATTGGTTTCTTCAGCAAAGTCTTAGAGTTTTATTAGTAAAAGTCATCAGTATTGGTGAAAATGTCGGGCAGTTGGGCATTGGGTCAATTTTTATGCTTTTAAAAATATCTTGGAATG
>CM055406.1:70250326-70274383 GCA_029228625.1 Pseudolycoriella hygida | reverse complement strand
GAAAGGGAGTACGGGGAAAACAGAAGTGAGGAGAAAATTGTCGGAGGGGAGAAACGGTTGTACGGGGAAATAGTAGCACGATGATAACGTTTGTACGGGGAAACGTTAGTACGGAGAAAATTGTAGTACGGAGAAAAGTGTTGTATGGTGGAAACGGTAGTAAGGGTGAAACGGTAGCACGGGGAAAACGGTAGTACAGACGTAATGATAGTATACAGCAAACGGTAGTTCGGCAAAACGGTTTTGCAGGAAAATGGTAGTACGGGGGAAAACCAGATTTGCGTAAGCTTATGGTAACTACTAAAATACTACCAAATCCATTTCTTATTCATCTAAATCTAACTTTGCACACCCTTGCATACATTTTAGTATTAATGTCGCAAATCTCCGACCTAGCGGGCAAGAATGCTTAATGTCCGCGTAGCCCCTAGGGGCGGGGGTTTTTACTAGTTCGTCTAATAAGACGTTTAACTTTACGTGGTATCTCAATTGATTCTTCAAAATTGTGTATACTAGGAGCCCTACGGCTTGGCTTCAGAGTATTCAACTTGGAACAGAAGTCAGCCATTTCGGGTATAAGTCGTTTCTGCAAACCAATTAACTTAAAGTTTTCCTGTTTGTTCTGATAACGGTAGAGGTATAAGCCTACGTCATCATCAGCCACCATATCAGCTGCAAAGTCAGATCTCATTACCACTTTATCTCTTGTAGTGCGTCTTCATCAATTTTGCTAATCGTAATAGCGTTGTTGTAGTAATTGAATTTCAAAATATTCTTTATTTCTGGCAATATGATGCAACCCATGGCATTTTCCAGGTTGCCGAAGAAAGCATCATCCAAACTTTTCAATAAATTTTCGAGAGTTTTTTCGTCAATTTTAGTTCGAAAATGTGATACTCTGATAGCAATAAACGATTGCAATAAACTAGACTGATCAAGTCATTATTTCATATCACTTTTTTCGTCCGTTATGGTACCTATTGTTCGAGCGTACGAAGGAGCTAATGGACCAGGAGCAAATCGACCAACAGGTAATCCACATCAGGAACCAATTGACCAGAAGCCAAATAGAGCGACCGGAAATCCTGCGACCAAAGATATTAAATCAATCAAAAATGCTCTTATGAAAAAGCGAAAACGTTACGAAGGTACCAACATATACTGAATATCAAGGTTGTGCTCGCTAGCCATTTTTTTTAGCGACGCTAACGCTAACGCTAGTTTCAAAAAATACTAGCGTCGCTAACTGATTCGCTATTCTAAAAAAAACTAGCGCGCTAGTAGCGGCCGCTACTAGCGGTCGCTAATTTTTCGCTAATAATCCAAAATCTGCAATAGAAAAAACACCAAAAATGTTTGAAAAACTGGCATTCGGTCGAAAATAGACTGATGACTTGTGATGAACAGCTTCATATTTTAGCGAATCCATTAGCGATTAGCGAAAAATATTCGGAGCAGTCTTGAATTTTAGCGGCGCTAGCAGCGACGCTAGTGTTTAGCGACGCTAACCCAACCATGCTGAATATCTTAATAAATCTTTTGTACAAGTTAATTTCGTAATAACGCAGATATCCAGAGTTCTAGAGACAAGAATGGGAGTTCTAGAGACAATTTTTCAGAATTTTTTCGGAATGTTTCAGAAATTCAGAATTAAAATTCCGAAAAATAAGCCCTGGTACGCAGGCCTGTGGACTAGCGAAAATAAAGACCACTCGGTGATATTTTAATACCTTTGGGTGGTTCATGATATACGACGGGGCCATTGCGTCCAATGCTTATTTAGTCCATTGTATATTTTATACGATGTCGTATATAATAAAATTAGTAAATCAACCAATTGAAATACTAATCAGCTCATTAATTACCAATTTTCGAAACGAACTAGTGTCAGTTTTCCGCAACGTCAACCTACTTATCTTTGACCTATGGAAATGATGCATTAAGCATCTGCATTTTACAATGATTATGGAATATGAAGAACGTGGAATTTAATGTACAGTGATGACCTACATTAATTTCCAGTTAAACTGTTCTGATTTGCTAAAGTGACTTTCTAGTTGGTAGAGAAAGAATTTGTTAACTTTTATACGAATTGTTGTCGATGAATAGAATTTTTGTTTCTTTCCCCATCTCAGATCAATGTTGAATGCAATTTCTTTGTTGGCTTTATACTTTACCCATAAATGTTTATTTTTTGGCAAAGCATTTACAAATTTCTTATGAACTTATTCCGTATTAATTTGTAAAAATACTCTCAACTACACAAATCACATTATTTTAATTAGAGCAAGCTAACGTGGTGGTACACCAGTTTTTATATTGCTAATTAAGTACAGTTTACCTGTGTTAAACCATAAAACTCTTTCAGTCGGTTTGAAAACCAACGTTCTCTCAAAAGCTGTCATGCTGTCAATTAAATCTACCAACCTAATTTTCCTCTTTGTGTTTGTCAAAACATGATGATTTTTCGAGAAAGAGTTTCTTCTCACAATTATTTCATAACGGTATAAAAGCCTTGTTAGTCGTAGTTTATTTGGCACTTTGAAACCACGAGAAATATAAATTTCATAATTAGTTTAGCAAATTCTTTCATTATGAATATAACTTAACTGGAGTAGTCGAAATTTTCCTTAAACAATTTTCCCAGTTGAATATTGCTAGATGAAAATGATCATGAGTTATTCTGGTTATTCTCGTAATTTCTTATCAAAACGACGTCATTTTCCATCGAACAAATTGGTACTGAAGTAGTATTCTAGTTCTAAATTTTGTTATTTTCTGTGTCAGTTTTGACATCAAAGTACAATACCTATTTACGTCATAAGGAAAGAATTTTTTTTTTTCAAGAAGTTGAGTTTGCATGCCGAGGCAAATGCGAGCGACTTGACAATCACACATCTTGTTCCTAAAACAACTCCCCTAACATACCATTTAAAATAGCTACCAGGGCCTATTTTCGCGAATTTTTTCACGAATTTCGCGAAATTCGTGGAATTCGCGAAAATTCGTGAAATTCGCGAAAATTCGTGAAAATTCGCGAGAAATCTCAAATTTATAAAGGACAACTAGAATTAGCTTATTTACTTGTTTTTAAGTACTTAATTGATAATTATTGTTAAAATCTAATAACAGGTTTAATAAGTTGTTGGTCCACGCTCTTTTGATTCAGAAAATACTCCACGAAACCATTCCTGTTGCTTGCTGTTTCCGATTTGTTCATGCGGATTTCGTTTTTTTTTGAGACAATCATAATTGAACAGCGTCAGTTGGGTCGAATTCACTTAGTGGCGGCATATTTACTTCGACATAAAGGTGATTGAATAAATTCGTTGCGGATAAAATTTGACGGTCCGAATCTTTAATTTTGTTGTACATACCTGCAAAGACAATGAAAAATAAGTTTATGTTATTTCATATGCAGCGGAGTTCACGTTACTTGTAAGTCTTTCCACATCTGCAGAATGTGGCTTAGTACGGCCATTTTCCCAGGAGCAACCTGCTCTAACTTTTGCAACGTAAGTAAAGGTGTCTGGAATTCGTAGTCTTGGAGCAAATATGATGCAGACATGTAGTCAGCACAAAATATATTTTTATCCACATCGCGAGCAACAGCATTGTAACATTGTTAAGCTGTTGACTCGATACCGACCGTTTTATTGATGATAGTGGCTCCAAATGTTGCTGCAATTCGATATCGTGGTCAAGTCTTTTAATTAAATGGTCTATCAAACAATTAATAATTTTTTTTCGTTCGTTGATTTTGAAGCTGAAAGTTGGTTTTCTAGTAGTTCTGCAGTCGTTTTCTAATAACTTATTTCCAAAAAAGATTACTCCATCACTTCTTTTTTCCACAGTAAATAGAAAAAGCTGTTCCCATCCGCCATCTAGCGTTTCGCTGATACATTTTTCCAGTCGGAGAATTAAATTTTCTTTTTTCTTTTATACATTTAAAATAGAAATCATATTACTTTGGAAAGCTATTTGAAGGGTTTTGAACAGAGACAGGACATCGGTTGCAAAAGTCAGCAGATGAATTCGATCATAAAGCAACCATTTTTTTGAAAGTCCAATTTCCGCTTCATTGATGAAATAATGCGTTGACGCTCTCCAGTTTCTCAGCACTACGTTGAACAGTTTGAAAATGAATTCTGACCATCGAATTTCGAAATACTTCAGATAATGTAATGGTTTTGACAACTTATTTTTTGATACAATATCGCGTAGTTTTTGTGTCCTTTCACCCGATTTGTGGAAGAAAGTGGATAAGCTAGAAGCATCCTGAATTAAATTGTCAATTAAACCGTTTTCTTTGCATAAATCTTTCCACGCCAAGTTGAATCTGTGACCAATGCACCAAATCGATAATAAGGGCTTCGTGGTTGTGTTCGATTTTTCCACGTTCACCCAAAGGCCATTGTCGCAACCACTGTTTAAATTTTCTCCGTCTGTTACTATTGATGATGTCAGTGCTAACATTTCTCCCCAAAGCATAAT
This sequence comes from Pseudolycoriella hygida, assembly GCA_029228625.1. Classification (NCBI taxonomy): domain Eukaryota; kingdom Metazoa; phylum Arthropoda; class Insecta; order Diptera; family Sciaridae; genus Pseudolycoriella; species Pseudolycoriella hygida. The sequence continues at coordinate 70,269,889 of CM055406.1, read as the reverse complement.
ATTTCCAACAACTTCTTTGACGGATTTAAAGTACGCCAAAGATTTGCCATCGTCAGGTACCTTAAATCCAATAAACACCGTCGACATTGATGTATCTTTATAAACAACGTTGGCCATAACAAAACATTGTGATATCGTGTTCTGTCGACTGATCCATCAGCTCTTAAGGATAGAGCCAATGATGAAACAAATCTTTTCAAGTCACTGTCACAATGAAATCTAAAAATTTTGGATGCTGCGACGGAGTTAGGTACTGAAAATTAGGTGTCCATTCCTTATTAGTGCCGCTAATGCGATATTTATTTGCCATATCGTTAGCAACACATTTAGAAGGCCAGCTCCATGCACTTGAAGTTTTTCTTTTAGCGTCATTATAAACAGTTATCATCAAAGAGCCAACATATTTAGCAAGATTTATCATTTCATCTTCCTTGCTAACAGGTTTCTCATAGCTTGTTGTATCGTACGACGAGTCCGGTGTAGAAGAAGTCTGTTTTATTACGGAACGTAGGGATCTTACTTCCACGAAGCTTTCGTTTGAAAGCTGATTTGTCACCGGGCTATTTTTCTTGCAGGCATCTATCATTAGGTCGAGCACTATTCTTTGACCACACGTAAATGAAAAATTCGTTTGTCTCTTCCGAAACATACCAAGATATTCGTCGACAGATTGATCGTCGGGAATCATGTCACTACTGAAATCGTATTTCATAAACTGTTCGAGTCTATCGATACCGTCTTTGTTCAGTGCAGCCAGAACTGTCGTGCTATTTACATAATTTAATATCAAAATGTTTCTCAGAACAATTGGAATTCTACTATGAATTAAATTCTCCAATTTATCGTATAACATATTATCACTGTATCTGGCTAGATTATTATCTGACATTTTTTAAATAAAAAGTTTATAAAGAGCAGAGATCAACCGTTGATTATTGTGAACTGCGTTCATAGTTCCTTTAAAAATGAAATTAAAAAAAAGCGAAAAACATAAGAAATAACATATAGAATAAAGTTGATTTTCACACACTTAGTTAATCTCGAAATTGATGAAGTTTCTTGAAAATTCATTAAAATTCGCAAAATTTCATGAAATTCGCGAAATTCGTGAAATTCGCGAAAATTCATGAAATTCGCGAAGTTCGTGAAAATTCTCGAAATTCGCGAAAATTCATGAAATTCGCGAAAATCGTGAAAAAATTCGCGAAAATAGGCCCTGATAGCTACAGAGACTTCGTATATTCGGCTAGGTTAAAAAACCACTTTTTCAGAAAATGTCACGGTTTATTGCAATGAAAATGTCATCGAAAAGACCAGCAATTATTTTTGATACCAATCCTAACAGGATTCTTCCCACCTTAAGTAACAATTTGAAAACCAATAACTTATTGGTCAAAATAACGTCGTTATAACGTTGTCAGGACCGTTATTTAACCGCCATTGCCCAGTTATAAAAAGACCTAAGTTATTTAACCGTAAAATAACGGATATTTAACCAAAAAGTTTTTCAAAGGAAACTTGTTGGTCAAATAACGGTCTGTTGACGGTTAAATAACTTAGGTCTCTTTATAACTGGGCAATGACCTTTAAATAATGGTCCTGGCAACGTTTTACTGACATTATTTTAACCAATAAGTTATTGGTTTTTAAATTGTTACTTGGGACATAACAAACGAGTGTGACAAAAAGACTAAGAAGAAAAACTGATTTTTCATACTTTGAAGTTCATTATAAAACTAAATGCAAAAACTACCAACATTTCATTAGTAAAGCACTCATTCAAAACAAAAATGAATAATATAAATAATCAACTCTATTAAATTAATTGATTTGAACAAGAGCATCCGACGGATGGATGACTCCTTAAACAGGCATTGAGATGTTCAACGGAATGTGAACGTTTTTGTTGTGAAGGCTTCATGCAAATAATTTGCCTTTTGTGAAGAGTGAATGAGACAGCAGCTGCTGCACAAATGAGGTATGTGTGTCATATGCAATGAACGTCGAACTATATCGTCATTTGTTTCTCATTTTCATGTAAAGTAAGTACATTACGATTTGTTTACACGAATACGTTACGTATGTAAGTATCGAGTTAATAATGATTGATGTAATTTCAAAGAAAAAACTGTGAATTATTTCGTTGTACGCTCACGGAAAAGTGAAAACCGACACATTTTTGCTTTTGTGTTTTGGGAGCGTCCATAAATGACGTCTGCATTTAGGAGGTGGGAGGGGGGTCATGAAAAACAGACGAAAACAGACAGGGGGAGGGGGGTGTTTGACGAAAACAGACGTCACATTCGGTAATGTCGCTCAATTTGAAACTACCACCGTTTTCATGATGAAAGCCGTTTCTCTAGCACACCATAGTTGTCCCGTCCCATTTTCGAACAAAAATTTTATTCGTCTCTTCATTTTGAGAACTAATAAACTAAAAATATAAAAATTCAACCCTGTGCGAGAATTGCTGCCGCGCTAGAGATGAGCGGGTTGCCCGAAACTTCAAAAAACCCGACCCGGACCCGAACCCGAATTGTTTTTTTCGGGTTCACAGGTTTCGGGTTTCGAAAATTTTAATCGGGTCGGGCTCGGTCCAGGCCGGGTTTGGAAACAGTACGGGTTTCGGGCTTCGAAAAATTTTATCGGGTTGGGTTCGGTCCGGGTCGGGTTGTTGTATCATTTTATTCGGGTCCCGATCCTTTAGTGACTTTTTATATTTTGCAAAACTCGTCTAAATTTTATTATCTTACATTACACGAACTTTGTTTTTGTCTAAGGTCCGTGAAGAATGCAGACGTCGGGCGTTGAAATAATTTTTGTTTCGAAGTAATTTGGGTTGTGAGTTTCGAAAAACTTGAGTGTCTGGTTCGGTCCGGGTCGAGTTTTGAAACAGTTCGGGTTTCGGGTTTCGAAAATTTTAATCGGGTCGGGTTCGTTCCGGGTCGGGTTGTGAAACAATTCGGGTTTCGGGTTTCGAAAAATTTGATCGGGTCGGGTTCGGTCCGGGTCGGGTTTCGAAAAATGGTCGACCCGCTCATCTCTAGCCCGCGTCGAAGGCAAAGACTGCAACCGCACAGGTTGAATTTTTACACTTCATCCCTTATGATCCACGTAATTTTTCATCACGAGAGCAACGAAAATCGTAATTTTCACTTTCCAAACACAAATTTTCAACAACAACGAAATTGCTGATGCAATCTTCATTTTGTTTACATCAGTCACTTTCGGCTCACTTTTGAGGACCGAAAATATTTTCGGACCCCTTTAGAGAACCGAAAATACTTTCGCATCTCTTGACTTACTGAGGTCTGCATTTTTTCATTTTCGGCTCCTATTTGCGAAGTGAAAATTACGATTTTCGTTGCTCGAGTGATGAAAAAAAACAACAACCAACGATATTGGCGATGAAATCACACTATTGGCTTTCGCATTATGACCTTTTTCTTTTCGCATCAATTGTGTGTTGACTTTCGCACTATGCACGAACGCATAACTTGGCTTTTGTATTTTCGGTTCTCGAACGGAGTTTGAAAATTACAGTTTTCGCGTTCCAGCAATAGAAAAAAAGAAATTTAAACTTTTACAGGTAACGCAAGATCGCAAATGAGTCAACTTTTTGGATATTTTTTAGGATTTCGCCCCTTTGCATGTAAAGTTTTATATGCATCTGTTCTGGACGACGGTTTTTAGGCATTTTCGCTTGTAGACCTCACTTCTTTCGGTCTACAACTTGCCTAAAGTCAGTCTTGAAAAATTGATACACAAATAACTTTTTTTTAAAAAATCAAAGAATCTTCAAACAAATTGCAAATAGAAGATGAAAAAATGACGTCTGTTTTCAGGGGGAGGGGGGTATGGAAAACAGACGAAAGCAGACAGGGGGGTAGGGGGTGTCTAAAAAAGCCGAAAAAATGCAGACGTCATTTATGGACGCTCCCTTTAATTGAGTTTGTGAATTTTTGCATGTATTTTTATATGTAGAAATCAATAAAGTAAGTAAACCACAAAACAGAAAAATGTGTCGGTTTTCACATTTCCGTGAGTGTAATATTGAAATAGTAGATTTCATGCTTGCTAAGAAAACGAGTCATTACCGTGTTACGAATAGTTGCACGACGAGTCGCCAGGTGAGGTGTTGAAGTAACGGGTCGTTGAAACCACCAAAAGAAACTTTTGTTATAAATTTTATGTTAAATATTTATGCAAACAAAATCAATTTTGAATCCAAAAATCATGGATGTATTATGACATCATATGACACCAAATGATAAGCAACAATATCGTTTGTTGAATAATTGAATAATTTTATTTTCATGACGTCATTCACACCCACTCACACGCTAAGCTAACTAACATGTTCTGCAAAGTTTTCATTACCGTCTTCTAAGCATCACAACAATGTGTTATTTTCCAGGCAGCATTTCATTCAGCAAAATCAACGTACCCGTCTACCTACAACATGACAAAAAACATTACAATACAATAAAGTATATAACGAGTTATGTACGGATATGAGAGCTTGTCGAGTGTTAGTACACATCGAGTTACGTACTTCATAGTCTGTTTTATAACATTATGCGAGAGTGTGTTTGAGCAAACTTGACATTTGCTTTAAGCATATCCATTCGAAATTATGTATTGTGATAATGCATGTACTCACACCAACGCACTCTCCCACATATAGTAAAAATTTTACCCATGCGAAAGCTGAGCATTCCATATCAATATGCCCCCTGCGAAAATGATCCATTACATGGTGGAGCATTCTCGATACATTTTACGTACATTTTCCGTTTCGTTTAGGGCTCATACAGAGGGGATTCACTTGCTATACAAATCTTTATACTGTCTACGTCAATATTTTCGTGTCTTAAATTTCTGCTTTAATTTTATAGATATCGTTGTTTAAGTTTCAACTTGTTATTGGATTCGGCAACATCGACAATTTACGTTGCATGGCCGAATCGATTGTTTCTTTTTCGGCAATAATGAACTTTAACGTGTACGCACTCGGTACGTTGAGTATACGCTGCAGGTTCATTGCTACGTAATGAGCCATTATGGTCCAGTTCATCCAGAATGAACTGTTCTTATTTTTATAAAGAAAAAAAACTATCTCCATACCGCGATTTGAACCTCTCACATTCACAGCTGCGTCTTGTACGCTAACCATTATCCCACGGATTCATGTAACGAACAACGATTAGAAATCAAACACTTAGTTGTAAGGGCATAACAAAGCTACTCGATTCAAAAAGTTCATATGTCGCGACATATGTCGTTTAGAACATAAAAAATAGTACTTTATTGGTGGGCGAGAGAAAATCCAGGATTTCTTCTAATGTAAATATTGTACATAACGAGTGAGCGTAGCGAACAAGTGAGAGTACAATATTTACATAAGAAGATATACGAGTTTTCTCACGCCCACCAATACAATATTTTATTTTATTAGGCGAGAGAATATCGTACGTTATTCATTCGAGCACATGAATGTGATAGCTGCGAGAATTTATCACTGCATCGAAGTGTCAGGGTCCTGGGTTCGAGACACTGCGGCTGCGGGTCTTTTTTTCAATTTTTTTCCAATTTTTTTTCCAATACTTTTTTTTTTTAATTCTATTTATTTATGTTTTGGTCGTCACGTGAAATTAATATTTTCATATAGACATTTGAATTTTGCTCTGTGAGAAAATCATATTTATAACTTAAATAAAAACTGATTCAAATACAAAACGAACAAAAATACAAATACAAATACAAAACGTAAACAAAACCACTCAAAATACATAAGCTTATGTTGTATATCGAGAAAAACAACGCTAGTGTTTGTGAGAGACATATTTGTACATTCTACGTTGCTATATGCTTCTATTTGTCAATAAACTGTATCAACAAAATTTGTACATAGCAAATGAGCGAATTTTCGCAGTGGGATCGGTGGGTCGTGAGTTCAAATCACGGCGGTGCCACTGTTTTTTTCAGTGAATTGGCAAAGAGAAAACGAATTTTCCCTAGTGATTTAATGTATGGTTTTTCTTTTATATGCAAGAGTGAATAACGTACGCTATTCTCTCGCCGATGAAATAAAATAATTAAATTTTGCCCAAAAGGATTTTGGTGAAACATAATGCCAGTCTGTCGTGCGTCTGTCGTCGATTGAAAGTCTATTTACTACATTTTTATAAGAGTTTCTGTATAAATGCACGCAACACAAAAAAAAAATGTAAGAAAAACTAGGATTTGAACCGAAAATTCTGGAAAAAATGAGTTTATAACGCCGCAGCATTGCTCACTGAGCTATATAGACCGTTGATGCCTTGCGTTATTATCACATCGACAAAGAAATAACAAAATGAACACAGCATATTGTTCTACGATATTTAGCCTACTCTAAGAACTCAAATAGTGCACGCTGTATTTCAGGAGTTATTTTTTTTTCGTTTTCACAATGTTCAATGTTTAATTGTTTGTTTCAACGACCGAGTGCTACTGCGTTTATGCATAGTACAAGTGAGGTCATGTAAACAGTCTGTAACACAAGGACGATTTTGAAAACTTCGCTCTTATGTTATCGGCTGTTTGCATGACCTCAATTGTAATATACTATTCCGATAAATTCTATTCATTTTTATATTGAAGTGACCCGATGGGCTCATATCAACTGATGCGGTGAAAATCGTGCTTGCAACGCATAAAAACCTAACGTCATCAGGCGAGGGAATTACGCAAACTTTCTTAGAATTTACCAGACTATTTGGAGAAAAAATTACCATAGGTTTTTCAAATCTTTTGTGTCCCTGATAATGAGTTTTTTTTTTCTAATTAAATCCACGCAAGAAATTCAAATTTGGCACTAAATTAACAACAAATTTTGGGTGTTTATAAAATGTGTGTCTTTTGTGTTATAAATGACGAATAGGATAGGCCCTATCGCTGACAACTGCTACCGAAAGCGAGCTGAAAAGGACAAATGATACTTTGAATAGCGTCATTCGGTCATCCTTTAGCTTCAAATTTTCTACGGATGCTTTTCGTATCAAAAAATCATTTAATTTTTGTGGTGACGATTCACAGTTTTTATATCCAACTTCGACTGAAGCAATCCAGTTCCATTGTAAACATTTTTGTGTTGATCAATTTTATTTAAAACAATATAAATGACATATCAATCCAGTAAAAATACAAATAAATGTAAATTTTTTAGTATATTTGAATTTTTGTCCTCTGAAACTGGTATTGTTAGCGTCCTTGTGCGTTACAAATGATTCAATTACATTTTTCATAATAAACAAACTAATTGTTTACTTAAATCAGGCATCGTAAATTTTGCCATTATTTCTTTTTGTTTAACTTAATTATTGATTTAAATCAAATTATAGAAAAGCAAACCATTTGAAATCAATAAAAAATCGATTAAAATATAAAAATACAATTATTAATGAATGTTATTGTAATTTAAATAATTGATAAAAACAACATTATGAACATGAAAAAATATATCTCTATTTTGTAAAAAAAAACAGCAGAAATGAGTATGATATAAAAATAATAAATATGTTACTTAAAAATTATTTGTTTCATTTATTTCTATAGAAGGCGATTTTCACCGAAGGTCCACTGTCAGTAAATTTTACAGAGCGACCAGAGTCGAGAACCGTCCGGCGAGAGAGATGGGCTAGGCCGTAAAAAACTGGCGGCGTCCAAGACTAGCCGACGACGACGGTGAAAAAGTCAAATATATAGACTGGAGATAAGATTACATAACATAATCGTTATATAAAGTACGTAACTTCTTACATAACGGCTTACGTACTTACATTCTTGTTACGTACTGCACTAAAAATATTATTTCTTGCTTTCCAGCTTTAAGCTGGCACATAGTCGGAAGTGAGGTCTTTATTACAAAACCCTAGGAAGGTGTACAACCCCTTCCATGCCGCCCGCCAAGGAGATTGTTTGTGAATCTATAAACATTCTTGGCCTAGCCCTCGGGACCTTTGCCTCTAATATCATTTTTAGTAGCCTGTTTTTCTGATCCTCTTTCACCGACGAAACATTTAAATTTTCCCTAATGTCGCCGTTCCTAATCAGACTATCCCAGTGCTCCCCCTGATTCCTGATTAACCTTCGCTATACTAATAAGAACCTTCATATCAGAAACCTCCAGGTCATGCACGAGATATCCGCAGTCCACCCAACTCTCACTACCATACAGAATCGTCAGCCTGGGGATAGCTAACTTTGTTTCGCTACTCAATTCTCTCAATATTATTTCAGTTTCACCTCGATTTTTGTGCTGGCACTAAAATATTAACACTGAAAATGATTTTTATTACATAGAATCCCGTTTTATGTGCTAGACTGTTTATTCCTTACACGAATCCAAGATTTCGGCTAAAAACACGGTTGTAAAATGTACAAGACTTTCAATGACTTATATCTCCGAATCAACTGTACCAATTTTCTTGATCGAACTGCTGGCACATATAAAATTTGGCACTTTAGTCGGCGGCGCTCGGCATGCTCTATATTTGCGCCAGTTACACAAGACCATCAAAGATTTCTACAGAAATTTTATATGTGACAACAGTTCGATCAAGAAAATTGGTACAGTCGATTCGGAGATATAGGTTATTGAGAGTCTTGAAATGGCAGATAAGTCACAAAAATCTGCAATTTGTACCGTAGTTTTTTAAAAGGAGATTTTTGTTTTGCAACCCTAATTTTTTGGGGCTTGATGGTCAAAGCAAATCCAGATATACCAGGGTAGTTCCATTGGGAAATGTAACGTAGGAAACACTCGGATCTCATTAAGTACACACCGCGATTTTTACCGCGTTAACATTTTTTCCCACTAAAGCGAATATGGCCAACAACTTTCTAGAAGATTGCAAGGCTGTATTTCATTCAGAAAACAGTGATATGAGCGTTCCTACGTTACATTTTATCCAACTACATCGTGGAACTATTCACCAGTTCACAACATTTTTCCTACATTTTATAATCTTTATGCTTTCAAGCTGCAAGCGTTACCCCAATCAATATCAGTTATTATAGAAGTTATGGACTTGTAGAATTTTGATTCATTGGACCAACACGAAGTACAAAGGTCCTATAAGTTAACTACAAAACATTTTCTTGTAACATGGGGTAGATCCAGTTGGGTGTTGGGGTGATATATTTTAGAGATGAGCGGGCACCGCTTTTTGCTGCCCTTGCCCACCCAACCCTAGCCCAGAATTACAAAAAAATGTCCGCCTTAAATGGTGCCCTTGCCCGCCCGGTCCTTGCCCGAAATTATTAAAAAGCCCGCCCCAAAATGGGTCCGTCAATTTCATGCCCGAATCTGCCCGTTATTCAAATTCTTCTCTAGCACACCTTCAAAAATTGAGTACTGTAAAGGAATTCCCTCATAAATATTCAAATGTAGATATTTTTCATTTGTTCTCTCTATGTAAAATTGGTTCTTTAAATTTAAAGTCGGGCATCTTCTTCCTTTCTTTTTCGACGCAACATCCACTTGTGGGCCTTGGCCTGCTGGAGAATTCCGATCCAACGCTGCCTGTCGTGCGCCGCGTATTGCCAGTCTTTTATTCCGAGCGTGCGAAGATCTTGTTCGACGCCATCAATCCATCGAAGTTTTGGACGACAAACTCCTCTTCGCCCTTCTGGATCGTTACGGAATAATTTTGAGAGGGCTAAATGCCCCGCCCACCTCAGCCTTTGGACTTTCACCACTGCCACTATATCCGGCTCGCCAAGATCACGTTCCCATTCAAAGTTATATCGCCGTCGCCACCTCTCCCCCTCGCGCATCGCTCCAAATAGGAGCATCACTTTTTTTCATCGCCCAAGATTCGCATCCGTATATCAATACTGGACGGATAAGTGTTTTGTAAATATGGCACGGCGTTCTCTTTAATATTAACTGTTTGATTAGACCAAAATAGCATCTGTTTGCCGCCATGATACGTCTGTGAATTTCAAGTGTGTTGTCACCATCCACTACCTCGAGGTTGAACTCTCCAATGCATATTGTGTCTCCTCGTAGATTGGCCACCTGATTCGGCTCGGTCTTCATGTACTTGGTTTTAGATTCGCGTATCGTCACACCCATCCTCTCAGCTTGGATTTTCAGATTTGTGAAAGTGTCAACTGCTGCTGCGTGTGTACGACTGAGGAGGTCCAAGTCGTCTGCAAAGCCCAGAACTTGAACTTTTCCATTCACCAGCGTTTTGTTGGTTTGGATACCAGCACGTCTCATTGCGATTTCCAAAGCCAAGTTAAAGAGTAAGCAGGATAGCGCGTCTTCCGTTTTGAGACTTCCTCCATTGTTGACGCTGCACAGTGGTCCAAAATCCGGAAAAATCGGCACTAACAGAATAAATCGGTTGGGTGATGCGATATTTGTGATTTAAGTTTTGTTGAATAGCTTATACATGGGCGTATCAGAATCACGAACAAAACTTCTGAAGTGATTAAAACTTGATGGTCTCGGTCATGATCAAAGTTGAAAATTTTTTACGAAAATTGGAAAAATGTCCTGAGGCCCATAATAAAAATAAATCAGTCTATGTTTCATGTCAATCGAAAGAGGGCATCAAAGGCTTTCCAACGATATCCATATGACCTCGCCACGAGGTCTCTAGCGAGAGGTAGGAGGTCTTAAATGAAAACACGTTTTTGCCCATATCCCTGGAACCAAATGCCGGACAGAAACAAGGAAGGTATCGTTTTAAAGGCCTTTCTTATACCTTTCAAATGATATCAATATCGGCAATGTCGACAATTTCGGCAATGTTGATACTATGAGTTTTTTTTACTCCATTTACGATGCAATTTTCAAAACGCTCAAAATTTCGTTCATTTCCAAACCTTTTTAAAATTTGTACGTTTTGAGCTTTTTAAATACAGTTATAATAATATTTCCAAAATTCATTCGTAACCTACAGAGTTTCACATACGTGGTTTACCAATAAGTGTCATATGTTACTCTGTTTTCCAAATTTACATCTTCCATTATTAGTCGAGATTGATAAAAATTCACTTGTTATCAAGTTTCAGCTGTTTTCAAGGTCTGCCATAGAAAAAATACATTGAAAAAAGAGATAATGTCGATAATGTTGAAAACAGCATAACAAGTAAATTTAAAAGCACGCGTTTGTATATCCCATGATTCAAGTTCGAAGATGAGCAAAATCGGTCAGGTAGTTCCGGTGGATTTTCGACGGACGGTGAAACTTTTTCGCAAATTACGTCACGGAAATTCTTCACTTTGGTGTCAAATGAATGCATTTTATCTCACAAAACTCGGAAAAATTGTTTGACCCATGGAATAGACAAAATTCAGTATCTCTGGTTACAGAGATTTATTTTCAAAGGCAAAGTTGTACAGAATAAAATTTTAGAGAACATGTGTTTCAGGATTTTTTGGAAAAATGACCAAATCCCGGGATTAAGCTACCTCTTGAATTGGGTGGGATGACTCATATCACTAGAACTATGACAGTTAGAAAACATTTTGTTTCCTGTGGTCAAAATTTATTCATTAACTTCTCGCAGAACTCAGCACAATTGAATTAAAATCAGCTTCCAATGTGAGTTGAAATCCAAAGCTTCGTTTAAATTGTACAATTGCTTTTACAGTTAGAAATTTGCATCCAAAGGCAAGATTCTAGAGAACACGTGTTTCAGGGTTTTTCGGAAAAGTGGTCCAATCCTGGGAAATGGCCATTACTAGAATCGGAACGGATGTCCAATATCTCTAGAACTATGACACACATCTACATTCCTACTTTGGCCTAACTAATTCATTGGTGACAAATGACAAGCACTTTAAAAAGAAAAAATCGTTTGTTTTTTACAAATTTCCATTTTTATTTTACAGAAAAAATGTACACGATTTCAACAAATACTCCTACGTGTGCTTTGACTCTTCATAAAATGTGTTTACCGGCTTATTGTGAATTATCATACTCAATAAAGGGATGGAAAATGATTTTATCACATCGGGGCCTATAACATGCCCATTATAGCCCTGAAAGCAGGACTATAATCGGCATATTATAGTCGAGTTTCATATGTTGAATAAGGACTATAACGTAAGCATTACATGCAAATCAAATGTTTCTTTGTCGATGGAAAATAGCAAATCAAACTCACATCGCCTTTTTTCAAAGCATGCTCAACTTCACAAACGTTTATTTGTTGTTTAAAACATTTTATTGTGTTGAATTAGGATTTGAACACGAATTAAAACAAAATTTTAATCAAAACGAGTTTTGTTTACTTTTTTTTGGAGGAATCGATTGACCGTACGATTTGATGACAACTGTTGCTGCACAACTGCAACGATTTCAATGTACAGTGTATTTTCACGTTTTGTGCAAAATTGGCAGTTATAGGCCCCGATGTGATAAAATATCGTATAGCACAAGGGGTATATCTTGCAATTATAGTCTCGGTGGGTAAAATTTCTCGGGGCTGACGCCCCTCGAACTTTTACCAACCTCGACTATAATTACGCGATTATACCCCTTGTGTTATAATATACTATTACCGCCATAGCTGGATTGTCATAAAAATGACAGCAGTATTTGTAGCAGTAAAAAGTATTCGAGAATAATGTTCGCTTACAAATACCACGACAACATCAATGGGTGTCTTATTCACTCTTGTGGAATTACACTTTGCGTAAGCTCTTGCTATTCCTAAAATTATCCATTTTTTATAATGTGTTCAATTGTGTTAGGTACGTACTCATAATCTAAAAGTTAAGGCCTAAACATTTATGATTTTGATCGTAAAAGACATAAATAAAAAGAAACCTCCACGCACAAAGATGAAAATATGAATCACACAAATCAAGAAATCCTCATACGAGATAGAAACCGTTGTCACCCCAAACATTTAGTGCTGCAGCATCGTTGAATCTATAATTTATTTTGTCCTCACTCGACATTTCTTAGCGCAAAAGTTAGAAGCTATAAATTTCCCATGTGAATGCCCCAAACTTTCTCTCCTGAGGCTGAGAACTAGGAAAGGGGATATGTAATAGAAGATAAGACGTACTTTATTTAGGATATGCCGCGGCATGCCGTACCAAACCGTTTCCTGATCGGCGGGACGTGAAGACACGGATGATTTTCGTGAAACGGGACAGATAATCTTTATTAGATCTGTATTTCTAGGTCCAGTCCTGGTAAGTCATTGAATTTTGGAAAAATCAAGCTAGAACTTCTGATGCAATATTTCGTTAGTATGGAGGGGCAGATAAACGTGAATTTGAGGTGCAAAAGGATTTTCTTAAAAAAAATCCTCAGAGGATTTTCTTTGGTTTTCAAGGATTTTTTTTTGTTTTTAAGGATTTTCTGATTTTCCGAGGATTTGAATTATTTTCTTGAAATTTTAAGGATTTTCTCAGATTTTAGAGGATTTTCTCAAATTTTAAAAGATTTTCTCAGATTTTAGAGGATTTTCTCAGATTTAAAAGGATTTACGTTAGGTTCTTTTTGTATGATTCAGAATTTCGTGATTACAAAATCTCAATTTTGTAACTTTCGTCTTCAATACACGAATGCCATGATACTAAAATACTGAAATACTAAAGTCTCAAGAAAAAAGCCAGAAACTTTTGTAATAAAAGGCCTGATCACCAAATGAAAAAACTTGTTGTCGTCAGAAGTTAGTGCAGTGCACGCACTATAGTGTTTGTGTCAACGTTTGTAAAATTGAGATTTCCAAACCGGTAGTTGGCTAACTTCTCGTTTTGAAGTCTAAATAGAGGCAATCTGTAAAAGAAATTTCTGCCGACCGTCAAACCGTCATTCTGTCCCCGCCCCTTTTTCAGCCAAGTATCAATCGATTTTGATGCAAAAATTGAATTGATCGGATATTGAACTCCGTGATGATTTTAAGATCGATGGCAAGCTATTAATGAATATAAGGAATAGAAGGGGACCAAGAACCGAGCCTTGTGGTATACCAGATGTCGGCTTGATTTCTTGAGATTTAGTACTACCTATCATTTTTTTTTTTATTTATTTATTTTATTTATTTATTTATCATCATATACAAGTTTTAAGTTTATTACTAAATGTATAGCTTCATTGTGCATTGCACCGCGAAGAAGCTTATCAATTTACAATAATATTAGAGTTTAATTCATTTAGTTATATTAAGGTTATATAAGAGCGGAAAAACTTAGACAGGTACCTTTGGCTCCAAAGTTTTCTAGATCTTGTAATAATAAGTTGTGTGAAACTTGATCAAAAACATTAGAAATATGGGGTCATTCATAAAGGATGTCACGCTGGCTATAAACTCCACAAAGTCCATATCTCCCAACTGGTCAGAGATTTTGTTTATAGTACTCCTATTTGGGGGGGGGGGGGGTAGCAAAGTTCTATAAACAGAATTTGCTGTCCTGACTGAGTTATTACCTTTTTATGGATACTCATTTTTTATAGCAAACGTGACATCCTTTATGAATGACCCCTATGGTGTCAACTTGGCCTCCTTTCGAGATAGATTCGACAATAAAATTAACATATTCTAGCAAATTAGTTTGTGTCGATTTTCTCGGAATGAAGCCATGCTGTGAGGGACTGATGTGCTTCCTAACTTGTATATACAAGCGATTGAACATCAATCGTTCGAAAATTTTGGAGATAGCACATAAAATATTTATTGGACGGTAGTTTTCGACTTTTGAACGATTGCCTGACTTAAAGGTAGGTGTCACGTAGCTCACTTTCCACATTGAAGGATATTTACCTCGGATATTCGGCTTTTTGGGAATTCGGCTTTTTGGGAATTCGGCTTTTTGGGAATTCGGCCTTTTGGGAATTCGGCCTTTTGAGAATTCGGCCTTTTGGGAATTCGGCCTTTTGGGAATTCGGCCTTTTGGGAATTCGGCATTTTGGGAATTCGGCCTTTTGGAATTCGGCCTTTTGGGAATTTGCCTTTTGGGAATCGGCCTTTTGGGGCCCTATATTCAACAGGCCTTGACCCTAAACCCCCAAATTCGCCCGCATACTATATCAGGGATGGTAACTCTAGCTGTACTGTATGGAGAGTGGGCTGATTAAGAAACCGGAGCCATGGTTTGGTTTGGTTTATTTATGAGGCAACAAAAGGTAATTAATCTATACAATTGAATATAAATGCCGCTTGACTAAATTATATAAAACTAAAAAGATGAAAACTACTTTTGAAAAACACTCAGACCGTCCTTGTTGGGCCCATTATGCTACGCCTCATTGTGAATTTTCCCTCTCGGGTCCGATGAGCCACTTGCTACCTATAATAAAAGATAGAACATTAGGCACACTTAGTTTCAATTGTTCTTCAGGAGTTAGGTAAAAGTCTCCTAAATACCTCGTACTGAGAGCTTTAAGCGCAGGGCAAGCGCATATGAAATGTCTGGCGGTCTCTGGTTCAAGACCGCACCCCCTACACGTTGGAGTATTCACAACCCCTATCTTATTAAGGTGGTAGTTCAAGTAGGTGTGTCCTGTAAGCACACCTACCAACCCCCGCAGCTTAACTCGGCTCAGTCCAAGCAGGAATTTTGTGGCCTTTGTATTACAACCCACCAAAAATTCTTTTGCCTGCCTGCACTTGGTTAACGGCTCCCATCTTGCTTGGTGTTTCCTCTCCGTTTGATCCTTAACAAGGAATCTAATCAATCCTCCATATCTTCCGACAGCAGGCTCTGGCCCAATAAATCCCGAGTTGCTGCCTTCTCTGGCTAACTCGTCTGCTCTTTCGTTCCCTAGTATTCCAGAATGTCCTGGCACCCAAGTCAAGGTAACATTATTATCCCTTGCCAAAGTTTCCAGTGTCTCGAAACACTGAAGAACTACTTTCGACGAAACCTTGACCGAGGACAGCGCCTCAATGGATGATTCGCTGTCCGTACAGATCAAAATCTTTTTATCTCTTATGCCGACGCGCAGCATTTCTTGAGAGCTCTCGTTAATTGCAATAACTTCAGACTGGAATACAGTGGTATACGCCCCCAGAGGGATAGAAATATTGCAATCTAAATCCTCCAAGTATATTCCCGCTCCTGTTCCGTCATCAGTTTTCGATCCGCCCGTGTAGATCGTCACGTCTGCCTCTATAGGAGGTTTAGCTAGACCTTTCGGGCACACAAGCTCCGAAATTTCTTTCGAAGCAGAATACCGCTGGAAGGCTGTCTTCGGGCATTTCGACTTCTCTGAACTTGCTCTTCAGTGCTGAGAGAATTTTGGCATGACCAAACTTCTGATCTCGTGCAATCCAGTTCTCTCCTTTGTATAATCTGTATATTATCATTTCAGCCTCCTGTCGCACAAAAAGGTCTAGCGGTGGCAATGACAGGAGTATTTCTAGCGCCGCCGTTGGCGTTGAAGACATTACCCCTGTTATGCTCAAAAACGCTAACCTTTGCACGTGGCCGATCTCCTTTTGCACCACCCCCAGTTTAGTTCTTGGAGCCCACACCATGCCGCCATAAATCAGTATTGGTCGCACAATGGACCTGTACAGCCAATACAGGACTGCCGGCTTAAGATCCCACTTTTTCCCAAATGTGGTTCGGCATTGCCAAAAAACTCTCAAAGCTTTTTTGGTTCTTTCCTCAATGTGTTCTCTCCACTCTAACCTGCTATCGAGAATTACTCCTAGGTACTTAACTTTTTCTGCCAGCCTGAGGGGAATACCGAAAAGCTTTGGCATCTGCAGTGCTAGCGTCTTCCGTTTGCTAGTGAAAAGAATGAGTCCGGTTTTGTCAGCGTTAACCGACAGCCCTGTCTCATTGCACCATGTTTCCACTATACCGAATGCTCTATCCGTTAATGAACTAAGAACTTCCTCAAAAGCCCCCGAGATTAGGATCGCAATATCATAGCCTATTGCCAAAAATCCCGCCCCGTTCAGCTTTTCGAGTAAGTCGTCCACGGTCATGTTCCACAAAATCGGAGGAAGAACTCCTCCTTGCGGGCATCCCTTAACTACTAGACCAGTTCTATGTGCTCCGAATAGGTCTATTGACAGTATTCTATTGCTTAACATGGCCATTATCCACCTTCTAAGTGTGCTATCTACTCCAAACTTCCTTAGAGCAGCATTGATGGCTCTAAATGAGACTTTATTAAAGGCACCTTCTAGATCCAGGAATGCTGCTAAAGTTTTCTTATCGCCTTCTATCGACTTCTCCACGCTGAAGATAACTTCGTGGAGTGCCGAGTCAACAGATTTTCCTGCTTGATAAGCGTGCTGTTTCCCACGTAGGGGTCTCAATTTTAAAACAACATCCCTCACATACCTGTCACACATCATCTCTAGCGTTTTCAGCACAAAAGAAGTGAGACTTATCGGTCTGTACGAGCTGGTCTTCTCGTAACTAGCACGCCCAGGTTTGGGTATAAACTTGACTAAAACCTATATCCATGACTTAGGTTGGTAACCCAGTGCTAGGATGGCTCTTAGTATTTCTTTCAACGGTTCTAATATAAAACCTGATGCCTTCTGCAACACGACCGGATAGACACCGTCGCCGCCTGGCGACTTATAGGGTTTGAACGAATCAATTGCCCATTTTAACCTTTTGCCCGTAACGACCTCCGCCGCGAATTTCCAATCCGTCGCATTAGGAGCTCGGGTTGGTTGTGGGTCGATCGCTTGGGCTGGCTTCGTTCCCGGAAAATGTGATTGCATGAGATGGTCTAGCACTTCGTCTCTTGACTTGGTGTAGGAGCCGTCGTCTTTCTTCAACATTTCTGGGTAAATAGGGTCTTTCGCCAGGGCCTTGTTAAGTTTAGCTGTGGTTTTCAAGTCTTTGACTTCGTCAATGAACTTTAACCACGACTTCCTTTTCGCGGTCCGGAGCCATAGTTACGGGATAAGTCTAGAAACATTGTAAATCGAAAGTATTTGCCCGCAAAATCGGAGTCGTCTGAACTTCTTCAAAACTTGAAGGATGTGGTTAGAAAATTTCGAAAATTATCCGAACATTCAAATGTTCACCTTTGAAAAATGTTATCCTTCAAAGAGCGGAATGCTCCTTAAAACTTGACTGTATTTCTCAAAAGTTCGTGGACATCTTGAATCGAAATCGTACTTTTATGTTTTTGTATTATGCAAAAATACATTTTTTGAAAAAAGAGACGGTATTTGTAATCCCTAATCCTTTTATTCAAAACATATCAGAAACAAGGATTTTCTTTAGAAATTTAAGATTCATTTTTAATAAATTGGATGCGTGGTTTTGATATAGTCTTTTATTTTTTTCGAGATTTCGACAACGAACAGAACAAACACCTCATCAAAAATTTACTAATTCTGACAAGATTTGGTCTCTCTCTTTCGAAAAATATTTGAAATGGAAACTTCAATTACCAAAGTTAGAAATTACGCCCTTTTCCAACCATGGCCAAAACGTCAGAAAAAGTTCACTTTTCTGATCCATACAGAATCCATCATAATATGTAAGATTTATCTCAATATTAGTATAGGTTTGTAGGCCCGACTATGCACTAGTAATCCGTACATACTAACGTTACATATAACTTGAGTAACATATAATAATGACTAAATGAAAATGTCCTTACATTTTTCTTTGGACACCAATTACTCTACTTTCAGGGGTGATGGACACTCAACTAGGCCATATTCTGCAACAGCACACTAAGCCTAACATTGGGCAATGACAGATAGGAAAGATACAAAACCTCTGTAGACTAGTGTACTATGTCATATAAATTTGAACTCGGCCCGAATTCTAAACCGAATTCTACCGCGGAATTTTTTTCGGACAAAGAACAAAGAAAGCTTTCAAAAGCTTCTTTTGTTCAATGTCCGAACTACTTTCCTCGGAAGAATTTGGTCAATTGACTGAATGCAGAGGTTAACTGCAGCCTTTAATCTTTAGTCTACACGTTTCCCCATCCGACGTTGTCACAGGAACTTTCTAGCTACCAGGCTGACCAGTGGGTCTTGCGACCAGAGAACATTGTAGCTTTAAAGAACTTCCGAGTGCGATTGTGGATGAGACAGGCATCAATGTTATTTGTGATTAACCGTCAGAGCTGCTCATTCCAGGATCCTCCGTGATCCTCCGGAAAAATATTGATCACAAGACATTATCATAAGATTATCACAAATTTTTACTTTTTCCACCAAAAAAACAAGTTTTACATTAACAAAGTAGAAGAGTATACGTGAAAATAGACATAAAGAGAAATCATGGGTGCGCGGTAGCAATGCGCCCGTGACGCAAGTCCCCACGAGCAAAAAATTCAGAAATTTTTTTTTCGTAGACTTCGGAACCATTTATACAGCTAGATTTTGACTTTTTTGCCTTGCGTCGTATCTTTCTGAGACCTAGTTTTTCGGATTCTACGTAAAATTCTGATTAAAATCGACTTTTTACTCAAAACAATCGGTCCAGTGGATCCGGAGATATGACCTTTAGAAAATTGTCATTTTCCATACAAAATGTGCACTTTCATAGAAACCAAAGTTAATGGAAACATCCTACGTTAGTTAGTTAGTTAGTTAGTTAGTTAGTTA
>CM055406.1:70195968-70249826 GCA_029228625.1 Pseudolycoriella hygida | reverse complement strand
AAAAATTAAACATGAAAAATTATTGTATATTACGGATATGTTTTAGTAAGAGAAAACTACTGACTACTGTCTGCTTTTTTTCGGTCTTTCTGTCATTTTATAGCGATAGCCCACGAGAATTATTTGTTCTAAGACTTTCTTAAGCGCTCTGTGAGCCTAGCGTGGGTAACCCTAGTGTATATCTCAGCTGTCAAACATCTTAGAAAATCCGTGCCGAAATGAGAGTATTGGAGACTTATGAAGATTGCAAGTTAGAAATAACTTTTTTTTGAAAGGCTTCTCGTGCCGGACAAGTCAAAATTTCGAATTTTCAAAGAATTCTTTGTAAATTGCAATATCCATGCTTCGGGTCCATCTAGTGGTAGACCAAATTGGCATTGGTTTCATACCGTCACGCGATGAAGGCCTTAAATCCTCATGGGCTCTCGCTCTATTTGAAATCAAAATATAAAAACCAGCGCGTTATTTCCATATGCAGAACAATTTTCGTCCTAGAAAAAAGAAATTTATAGAAAAAAAATTCACTAGAATTCTTTGAATTTGGGGGGAGGGGTCCTCAAATTCGTACGTATTTTGAAGGGAGGGGTCTTTGGAATTATACAGTTTCGTACGGACGTGGGGTCGGGGGTTAAAAAGCGCTAACAATCCGTGTGTCATTTGTGAACAGACCCTTGCAGTTACTATTGAAATCTTTAACAAATTTTGCTAATATTTCTTTTATCATCCTTGCCACATACATATTCGAGACAACGTGCATCATGAGGACGTTGATGATAGTGACACATATAGTACGGGTGCTTTGATGCGTAAAACAAGAATTTTTCTTGATAAGCTTCCAGGATGGAATAATAAATTCTCCACAGTTTCTCTGTTCGCTCCGTCCGTTCATTCGACAATACGATTGAAGACGTCTAAATATGACTACACACTCGCCATTCAATTTTGCAAATCGCCTTTTCAAATGCGCAACTTGTGTTGATTCATCTCATCATTACCAACCAAGAACTTCCGTGCTGCGGTGCGATGTTGTTTTCAAGAACTTTAGCAAGGTAACTCATCAAAGTTGAATGTATTTCGGCATTCCTTTTATCATGGACGCGCGGTAGCGATGCGCCCGTGACGCAAGTCCCCATACGAATAAAAATTCGGAAAATTTTTTTCGTAGACTTCTGAACCATATATACAGCTAAGTTTTGACTCCCTCCCCCCCCCCCCTTGCGACGTACCCCCTGGAAAATATTTTTCCTGGATTCTACAGAAAATTCTAAGGCGAAGTGTTTTTTCACTCATTAAAATCGGTTCGGTGGATCCGAAGATACGACCTTTAGAAAATGATTATTTCCTGTACAAAAAGGGCTGTTTCAAAGAAGCCAAAGTTAATGCAAACATCCTACGTTAGTTAGTGGGTTAGTTCCAGAGCCATTTGTATGAAAAACCGTGAAAAACCACTTTTTTGGCTCGTGCTCGAAAACGGCTCGGTAACTTTTCTTGAAATTTTGCAGGTACATTCGGGTGGGCATTCTACGTCATATGAGATTTTAAAAAGGGGGGGGGGGGTACCGGCCTCGTTTGGGCGCCAGGGCTCTTAGAAGGCGCCATATAAAGCCCATATGTATGTGTTTGTGTGTAGCACGTTTTGTATGGCGCAATGGTTGTGTGTTCGAGATAGGGGTTTGGTGTCAAAAGGAAAGTTGTTGGGTTGGGTGTGTAGTGTATCAGGGTGAGCGCCAAAATGGCGGAAAATAGGCGGGAACTCAAAAAAAAACTTTTGATATGTTGTAGAGGCAGTTAAGTGGATCATTTTCTCCTATGGAAGTAGTAGCCGCCGCGCTTCGGTTCGGCTCAAAATAATGCAAAACATAACAATCCAACAAAAACCCTTTTTTAAAGGGAAACGTGACGCAAGTCCTCGTCTCTTCTTCCAAAACAACTGATATCAATTTGGGTGACGCTTGCAGCTTCAGAACGCACAAAATTCTTTTGAAATATTTTCACTTTTGATTAAAAAAATGCGTCACAAATGCCGGACCCCCCAGTGTTATAGTTTTTCTGTTCTTTCAGCTTTCACAATGCAAAAATTTGACTTTATGGGATGTATGGCGCATTTTTGTACAGGAAATCAAATTTTTGCGTATAAAAGCTGAACGCGTAGAAAAATTATTACATTGGCAGGTCCGGCGTTTGTGACGCATTTTTTTAATAAAAAGTGAAAATATTTCAAAAGAATTTTGTGCGTTCCGACGCTGCTAGCGTCAACCAAATTGATATCAGTTGTTTTGGAAGAAGGGACGAGGACTTGCGTCACGTTTCCCTTTTAAAAAGTATTTTTGTTGTGATACAATTATAATCCTAAGTTTGAATGGCAAGAAGATGCGGGAAATCGCAATAAAAAGACGTCATTAATAATAAAATTAGTAAACTGAGAACAGTGGCTGCTCATATTTTATTATAAGTTGTTATAAGTTATTATAAGTTGTGTAAGATTAATGATGCTGTGAAAACATATTTTATGTTTATTCAGATCATGACTGAACGGTGTCGATAGGACTTTAAATTATTTGATTCTTTTGTTTACAGTCATGCCGACTCATAATTCTCTTGTGGCGAAGAATTTTCGATCATTGTATCCATCGTCAGCGAATGTCCTTTTCAATCGATTCAAGAATTGAACGAACAGTTTTCTTGCAATTTTTACATCAGGCGAGTCCCCACAAGGATATCCGTCATTAGCCCAGACAATGACTCGTTCGAACGCATAAACCAATCTCGTAGCGCAAACCAGCTGCTTTAAGTTTATGCGGGAACCACTTCGGATCGAATGGCATGGGTTCGTTTATTTGACAGTCTACGCCATCTAATGATTTGTAGCAAGTTCGTCCAGGCTTTCGATTGACTGTTTGATTTTCTCATAGCACCTTGAGAAAACTTTCATTAATGCTGATTACAAACATAAGTGAACCAATTAACTCTTACTACTTTCATGAAAGCTAATCTATCAATCAAGGCTGCCGCGCTATTGAAAAAAATAGCGTCGCTATCGCTATAGCGAAATAGCGATAGCGATAGCGAAATAGCGAAATTCGCGCTATTTCGCTATTGTATGTTGAGTCAAGGTATCTGAATAAAAATACTTCATTTTATTGACTTAGAACTCGATGTTACACTTTGTTAAGATGGATGTTTGGTTTAAATAATATAATAAGTTGAAATATAGAAATAAAAACAACGTGTCGAGGTTCGTATAAACCAACTACATATTTTAGAATAATTAAGCTTATTACCACCCAAGTAAAAAAAAGTCTCAAATGAAACTAATAAAAGACCTCGCATTGGTCTCAAGTTTAAGTATTTCTTGGTGTAAAAAAATCTTTATTTTGATCCATTAAAAAATTAAGTTCAGTTAAAGTACACATTGAGGACTTCTCATTTTAGATAATTTCGATGCATTGAAAGTGTTGAGACTTTTGAGGTCACCTCTTTTCTTCTCATATTTTTAGATTTTAATTTAAAAAACTATTACTGAGACCGATGAGGACTGTTGAATGGTCTCATTTCAAGTTCTTTGGTGATTAAGTGTTGACTTAAAATAGAGAATGCTCACTGTGGAAATCAATCAATGAGACAGATGAGGACCTTCGAAAGGTCTCATTTCGATATAAGCAATATACCTTTGCTTATAAACACGCAGGTAGTGTCTTCCGGGAATGTTTCCTAATGATTTTTCAATAGCAGAACGAAGAAATTTGTAATATTCAAACATATGAAAAATAGCGATAGCGATAGCGTGAAACTAACGAAAAAGTCGTTATCGCTGTCGCTATTCGACAAATGGAAACGCTATCGCTATATAGCGATAGCAAAATTTTGCGCTATTTCGCTATAGCGCGGTAGCCTTGCTATCAATGATCACCCAAACTTTCTCACGAAATGTTTTTTCATCACATTCGGCAAATCGACGATTGATGCTTTCAGTATTACATCGAGAGAAGCCTAAGATCGTGCAACTCTTCATCAAGAATTGTTTCAGCTGGTAATACACGAATACACACTGTTGGATGCATAGAAATTGTTTCATTTAATGTCTTATCACCTGAACATCAAACCGAGGGGTAGTCATGTCGATTTAATTTCATATAAAGAGTCGCAAATCCCCTGTAGTGATTACCCCTTTACATCGAGCAATGTGTTTGTCTGTCAATGTAAATATTAATTACATGAAATAACAATAACATAGTAGCAGCTATTATGAAACGTTTTGCGCCTGTTTAAAACTTGATTTCGTTTGTATTTTTCTCAATTTTTCTGGTCTTCACCAAAGAAATGTCATAATTTTCCTATTTTCTTTTGTATCTCAAGAGGGATCGTTTATGTCCCAAGGTTTTTGGATAAGATTTATTTTACCAAAAGATTGACTTAAATTTGTTCAATGTTTGGGGGCCGTTCAATGGTAGTTGCTAATACGTTAGTTGTTTTGATTATGGCAAGCAAAGTGTATTTTCCTCAAATAATATTAACTATACTTCGATGGAGTATATAGTTTTACTTAGTTTCTTTGAAACAGTGAAGTGAGGAAGGAAATATTTCGAGGATGTGTGTAATCTATATCACAACAAAAGGAAAACGTGACGCAAGTCTTCGTCCCTTCTTCCAAAACAACTGATATCATTTGGGGTGACGCTTACAGCTTTGATACGCAAAAATTTTTTTTGGATGTTTCAAAAAAAATGCGTCTGAAATGCCGGACCCAGTGCTATAGTTTTTCTACGCTTGCAGCTTTCGTACTCAAAAATTTGATTTCCTATACAAAAATACGCCATACATCCCATAAAGCGTCACGTTTCCCTTTTAAAAAGGATTTTTGTTGTGATAATAATAATACTAAACATAACCAAAGACCCGTACGTATCAGAATAGATGTGACAAACAGAATAGATGCGGCAAAGTGACTCGAACGTGAATGAATGAATGAATCCAAAGTTTTCTGTTCTTTTATAACTGTAAGAATTTCAAAGATCCATAGAAATTACCCAAGGTAATGTCAAAGGCCCTACCGAACTACGTCTCAGACCATTCAAATCTAGAAAAGCTTATATCCAAGGACTAAACACCTGAAACACGTGTTATCTAAAATTTTATTCTCTACAACTTTGCCTTTTGAAGCAACTTTCTACCTCTCATAGTTCTGGAGATCTGGGTCATCCTGCCCAATTATGGAAGTGGCCATATACCAGGATTCGACCATATTTCCCCAAAACCCTGAAACACGTGTTCGCTTAAATTCAATTCTCTATAACTTCGCCTTTAGAACCAACTTTCTAACTCTCATAGTTCAGGAGATCTGGGTCATCCTGCCAAAAATTGCCACAAACAAACAAAGAAAGAAAGAAAGAAAGAAAGAAAGAAAGAAAGAAAGAAAGGTTTACCAAATTGACTAGTTAAAAATATTCGATTTGAGTCCATTTCCATACAAAATAGCAAAATTGTTTAATTCATATCTCCGGAACGACTGAACCGATTTTAATGAGTGAAAAGGCACTTCGGCCTAAAATTTTCCGTAGAATCCGAAAAAATATTTTCCGGGGGGTACGTCGCTCGGGGGGGAAGTCAAAAAGTTCCTGTATATATGTTCCTTAGTCTACGAAAAAATTTCTTGTGAATTTTTTGGCGTGTAAGACTTGCGTCACGGCCCCTTACTACCGTGGGGCCATGATAACATGTTGTACGGGGTGTAGTATAAACGATTATAGGAAAGGCTATACAAATCAGGCGACCCGAGATATAGAACGTATATTCACTGTTCTCGATGGGGCATACGATATCAAATCACTAAAATAAAATTAAGTTACAATCTTTCTAATCTCGAAAGTATAATTGTATAGTATGTCTTTTGAGAGTTATTTTTGTGGGCTTAAAACACAATGAATAAAATCCAATTCGGTATTGCCGCTTTTGGAAGAAACTATGTAAACAAATTGGCCATGTCATGTCATTTGTCAACAAGACAACAAATCGGAAGATTCCCGTGATGATCACAAATGAAATTACATTTTTTGATTACAAAAATTGATTGGAAACTTCACAAAATTTTACAACTTTTTCAAAATAGACAAACGTTTCTAATAAAAACAAAATTCTCGAAAATCCACTAGAAAAAAGCGAAATAATGCTTGCAGAAGCTGGAAGTTTCAAAACATTTTTCACACGGTAGAAATTAGCGATTTTTTTATGTATACACCAAATTATTTATTAAAAAAAGATTCAAGCACAACAAATGATCTTAATTTGATTAGATTTGAAATTATTGGACCCGTACGAAGTACAAAGGTCCTATACGTTTACTACAAACAATTTTATTGTAACATGGGGTAGATCGAGGTGGGAGCGGGGGGATGCATCTATTATCGTCTAGAAATGACGAATCAGCAATAAAAAAAATGTCCGTCTGTCCGTCTGTCTGTCCGTCCGTCTCCACTTTTTTTTCCAAACGGCTCAACCGTTCAGCCTAAACTTTTTTCCCCCTGAAAGGTACATGTCTCCCATGATTCAAGTTTGAAGATGAGCAAAATCGATCAAGTGGTTCCTGAGATATGGTCGAGGAAGTGACCAAAAACATGGTTTTTCGAAGGTCGGTGAAGCTTTTTCGCAAATATCCCAGCAAGTATAGCACGGAACTTCTTCATTTTGGTGTCAAATGAAAGCATTTGATGTCACAAAACTGGGAAAAAATTTTGTGGGAATCGGTACAGGGGTCTGTGCACTGGGACCAATGGAATGGACGAAATTGAGATTCTTGGCCATATACGAAAACAGTTTTTCGTTCGTCTATATTTCCTTAACTATGCAATATGGAGATTTACTGACAAAGGCAAAGTTGTAGAGAATTAAATTTAAGCGAACACGTGTTTCAGGGTTTTGGTGAAATATGGCCAAATCCTGGTATATGGTCACTTCCATAATGGGGCAGGATGACCCAGATCTCCAGAACTATGAAAGTTAGAAAGTTGGTTCCAAAGGCGAAGATGTAGAGAATTAAATCTCACACGTGTTTCAGGGTTTTGGGGAAATATGGCCCAATCCTGGTATATGGCCACTTCCATAATTGGTCAGGATGATCCGGATCTCAGGAACTGTGAAAGTTAGAAAGTTGGTCCCAAAGGCAAAGTTGTTGAGAATTATATTTAAGCGAACACGTGTTTCAGGGTTTTGGGGAGATATTTTTTTTTTTTTTTAGATTTATCAGTTTGGGACGATCACATACGTGATCTTGAAACACAGATCTGTCGATCCTTTGTTTCCTTCCCGGTCATCATTTAAATCATGGCAGCCTTCCTGTCGCCGTTAGGAATCTGTCCAGGGCGACAGGTCCCAATGCAGCAACCTATAGTCCTCCCATAGTCTTATAGTCTCCCAGAACTTTGCGCCTCAGTTGAAGGAACCTAGGGCAATCACATATCAAGTGCATGCCAGTCTCCTCCTCCAATTGACAGTGACATCTGGGAGTCGCTGAGAGCCTCAACTTGTGTAGGTGTCGATTCAGCCCACAATGTCCGGTAATCGCTCCTACGACCCTCCTAATGCGATTCCGGTCCATCCCGAGCAAATCTTTGGCCCACTTCTCGTTGGGTCTCGGGAAAAAACGCTTCGTGTGAGCGCCTCCTTCATACGCCTTCCAGCGTTCCGCGTGTTTCCGTTCCACCCAGTTCTGTAACGCTTTAATGCACAGTGATTGCGGTACCGGCAAGCGTGGTTCAAGTCCACTTGTCGGAGTTGTAGAGCCAGCTTTTTCTAGCTCATCTGCTCTCTCATTCCGTTCCACGCCCGAGTGTCCAGGCACCCAGACCAGACTGATCTGGTTGTTCAGACCCATTAGGTTCAGGTAATCTTCACACTCTTTCACATGCCTGGAAGTCGTGATTGGTGACACAAGTGTCCTAATCGCTTCCTTACTGTCGATATCGAAACATATAAGGAATTCTTTCCCGCGCGTTCCAGTAGGTAGTACTTCATGAGCCCCCATTAGCGCTCCAAAGATTTCTGCCTGTGGAACGTTAGCAAGGAAAGATTTGCCCTCTCCGGTCTCTGGAGCTTACACTCCGGCTCCAGCTCATTCTAAAGTCTTAGATCCATCAGTAAATCTGACTATACTACTTCTGGGCAGATAAGTAGGCCAGCCCACCAGCCAGTATTCCCTGGCCGAATACTTTGCGTTAAATCGCCTCGTGAAGTCGATTACCGGTTTCATCCTATCCCTGGGCATGGTAAAAATCGGGTTTAAGACCACGTTACGTATTTTGCCATGTCCGGTTTGGAAATTTGGTGTCCACAAGCCGTTTTGCGCCAACCTGTCAGCCGTGGCAAAAGCCCTTTTTTTTTTTTTTTTTCTCAAGGGTGAGGAAACCTTCAAAAGGCACCTGGTCCTCCTGGACCCAGGTAGTGTTGGATTTTTACCAACTAAAACCTTTCCTTGATCGCCACGCTCTCGTCTCCCCGGAACCGCCTCACAGCATTACTTCGGGGAGGGGCTGTGCTTTCGCACCTACTTTCTCAGATCAACTGCCAGTCTTCGTTGATCGTCTCTCCATGCACTTTGTAGCTTCACCATTATCTTCGCAATTGCGTTGTCCGCTACTTTCCACACTTCTTCGTCGCGACACATTTCCGATATTATGTTGTCGGCGTTTACGTCTGGCCTGCTCGCGGCTATCAAAAGCCCTAGCTTGGACTATCAGGTCTACAGGTGGCAAATTCAGCAGTGTCTCTATTGCTGCGGTGGCTGTGGTTTTCATAGCTCCGGTGATGCAAATGCATACAAGCCTTTGAATTTCACTCAAGTCTTTCCTCGCCCTCTCGACGTTGAGCCTTGGCCACCACATAACCGAGCCGTGGCACATCATGGGCCTTACAACAGCCTCATACAACCACAGAATGGCTTTTGACGGCAGACCCCAATTTCTCCCAAAGGGGTTTTTGCAGGTCCAAAAAGCCGTTAGAGCCTTCTGTGTTTTGTCTGCGACATAAGTAATCCAATTGTGTTTGCTGTCCAGTATAACCCCA
The DNA here is from genome assembly GCA_029228625.1 of Pseudolycoriella hygida. Classification (NCBI taxonomy): domain Eukaryota; kingdom Metazoa; phylum Arthropoda; class Insecta; order Diptera; family Sciaridae; genus Pseudolycoriella; species Pseudolycoriella hygida. Next base: position 70,240,772 of record CM055406.1, on the reverse strand, counting down.
AGGCATTTGACTTGAGTTGAGAGTACCAAGTCCACGTTGAAAAGTCTGATTTTACCCACAAGATTTGATCCTGTTGGTCTTCTGCTGAATAAAACTAGACCTGTCTTATTTGGGTTCACCTTCAGACCTTTCTCATAGCACCAGTTTTCTACTATTTTCACTGCAACTCTAAGACGATCTCCTAACGTGCTTTCAAACATTCCCCTAACTAAGATCGTCAGGTCGTCTGAATAGCCCTGCGCGTAGATCCCCTCTTCATTCAGCCTCCCTATAAGGAAATCCCAGAGTATGGGTGAGAGAATATATGGAGATATGGTCCCATCCTGGTATATGGCCACTTCCATAATTGGGCAGGATGACCCAGATCTCCAGAACTATGAGAGGCAGAAAGTTTCTTCCAAGGGCAAAGTTGTAGACAATAAAATTTTAGAGAACACGTGTTTCAGGGTTTTAGGGGAAAATGGCTTAGTCCTTGGATATAAGCATTTCTAGATTTGAGTGGTCTGAGACATACTCCGGTAGGGCATTTGACATTACCTTGGGTAATTTCGATCGATCTTGAAATTCTTACAGTCATAAAAGAACAGAAAACGTTGGATTGTTTGCTTATTTGTATATTTAGGTACGTTCGAGTCACTTTGCCACATCTATTCTGTTTGTCACATCTATTCTGATACGTACGGGTTTTTGGTTGAAAACGGTAGTGCGGGGGAAACGGTTGTGCGGGGGAAACGGTTGTGCGGGGAAATAGTAGCACGGTGATAACGTTTGTGCGGGGAAATGGTAGTAGGGGAATATGTTAGTACGGTGAAATGGAGTACTGGGAAAACAGAAGTGAGGAGAAAATTGTAGGACGGGAGAAACGGTTGTACGGGGAAATAGTAGAACGGTGATAACTTTTGTACGGGGAAATGGTAGTACGGGGGAAATGTTAGTACGGGGAAATGGTAGAACGGTGAAATGGCAGTACGGGGAAATTGTATACGGGAGAAACGGTTGTACGGAGAAAAAGTAGCACGGTGCTAACGTTTGTACGGGGAAACGGTAGTACGGAGAAAATTGCACACTCTTACTTACATTTTAGTATTAATGTCGCAAATCTCCGACCTTGTGGACCAGAATGCTTAATGTCCGCGTAGCCCTTAGGGGCGGGGGTATTTACTAGTTTATAATAAAGTGTACAAGGTGAACAATTGAGATTCTAGATTTTTTCCAGTATCCAGAGCGAATGAAGTCCTAACGTTGTTTGTAAATAAAATGTTCTATTTCGTTTCGCATGGGCTCTTTAAAGCTCCCAATATACTTCACCTCCTCTTCTCTATACTTTTGCAACATTTTCTAATACTGAAAAAAAATGAATTTTTTTTGAACACTCTCCTTTCTAAGTCCAAGGACTCAAATTCAGAAAAGTTCTTTCCATAAATTGTCGACTATGCTCGGGTCTTTCAAACAAAAAAAAAATTATGAAAATCGGAAAAGATTTGCCCGAGTTATGGACAAAAAACACATAGAGCCCTAGCAGAGATTCGATTTTAGTGCCCTACGTAGGTCCAAGGATTCAAACTCAATAAAATTTCTTCCATAAATTGTCAGCTATGTTCAGGTCTTTCAAACAAAAATAAATTTATGAAAATCGGAAAAGATTTGCCCGACTTATGGACAAAAAACACATAGAGCCCTAGCAGAGACTCGATTTTAGTGCCCTAGCTAAGTCCAAGGACTCAAATTCAGAAAAGTTTCTTCCATAAATTGTCGATTACCTTTTAAGGAAAAAAATGTTTTTGAAAATCGATTGGGTTTTACTCGAGTTATCGTGTTGACGGACGGACGGACTTTTTTTATTGAAAATCAAATATTTATAATTTACAAATAAGAAAAATAAAAAGAGTGAAGATTGTTGAAGTTGCGTGGCCAAGCTCACCAGGTAGTCACATACAAACTCATCGTACACGTATCTGCTATCAGATGAAAATAAAATAAAGAAGAAAATAATTTAGGACACTAGCGAAAATTCAAGCCCAAATGGTCTTACAAGCTTGTTTAAAGCCCGTTGACGAATATTTGTTTTTCACAGAGGCCGGTAGCGCATTGTATGTAGATACTCCACGAACGAAAAACCAGTTATTGACGACACTTTGCGTGGCAATATCAAATTTAAAGTCGTGCCCGACGACCCGAAGTTCAGATACTCATACACATACTCAGGCTCCTTCGAGGTGATAACCTTGTGCAAGAACGAGGCGGTGATGGAGTAAAAAAACGCGAAGATGCTATTAACAAGAAGCCAATCCACACATAATTAGATACTATAGATGAAGCGTATGCATGCATTAAGCAACAAGTAGCTCCTTTGTCTTCAAAGGGATGAGTCGAGCATTCGGCCACATATTGAGAAGCCCTGCAAAAATCTTGGCGGAGACTCGATTCGCATGTTCCACCCATCTCAAACGATCATCCAAAGTCAAGCCCAGATTCTTAGCAAAATCCACATAACTAATTTTAGCGCCATCAAAAATCAACTCTGGAATGTCAACATTCCAACTGCTAGACGAGAAAACTATCGCCATCGTCTTACCCGCATTAAGTTTTAACCTGTTCACCTCAGCCTACGCTGAGACCACTGATAAGTCTGACCAAGAAGACTCATGTCAAGAGAAACGCCATCACGATTAATAGACTTGTATATTTGAAAGTCATCCGCAAAGAGATGGCTCTTGCAGTGCTTCAATTCCTGGGGGAGGTCATTAATGAACAGCGCGAACAGCACAGGGCCCAGCACGGAGCCTTGCGATAACCCAAACGTGACAGCAATCGCTTGCGACTAAGAATCGTTAATGCAGACTGATTGTGACCGATCAACTAGATAGTTGACTATTAGCCCAACCGCATTCGAAGAGAACGCAAATTTTTTAGCGAGCTTCACGAGTAGGAGATCATGCGACACTGAGTCCAAGGCCTTCGAGAAGTCCAAAAGTAATAGGATAGTAGCAGCATTTTCAATCATATTATTCCTTATTTTCTTATGTCGCTTGTAACATGTGAGTTGTACTATGACCAGCCCTGAAACCAGACTGAAACTTAAACATCAGACCGTGGGTCTTTACGGTCAACCATTTGCCATTTTAAAATTTTCTCAAGCGCTTTAGACAGCGAAGACTGGAAGTTGTAAAAACTTTTGGAAAGTCCTAGAAGGTTCTCGAAAGTTATCGAAAATTCTAAAAAGCACCGGACTAGAAAGTTTCCGAAAATCTCGAAAGTTATAGAAAGTTCTGGAAATTTCTGGAAGGTTCGAGAAACTTCCAGAAAGTTTTATAAAGTTCTAGAATGTTCCAAAAACTTCTAGTAAAATCTGGAAAATTGTAGAAATTTCTAAAAAGCTCAGCAAAGTACAAGAAATTTCGAGAATTTTTCAGAATTTTCGAGAAATTTCCAGAACTTTTCAGAAATTTCCAGAAATCTACAGAACTTTTTAAGATATTCCACAACTTTCTGAGGCTTTCGACATTTGCTCAATGCATACCCTCCCCCACACCTCCAAACCCCTTACCTCACCCCTACCACCCCTCCTCTTCCCCTTCAACTCATCTCCCTCTTCAACGACCCCTTCGCTTTGTTCCCCCTGTAGCATTCCGATTACAAATCCTCCTTCTATTACAATTCCCCCTCCAATTAAAATTCTTTCTCCAATTACAATTCTCCATGCAACCCACCCCTCATCTAACAGCCACTGCACTGATACAAGTTAGAGCTCACAATGTGGGAGGGGTCGGATGGGTGGGGGCACCCATACGACCCTTCACTCTCCGCTATTTGTGTAAATCTATAATCAAAGAGCTATCCAAAGACACAATTTTGAGCATTCTAGGTCGTCTAGAAGCCTAGATATGTGTAATAGGGGTAGAACCTCTCTGGATTCTCTATCAGACCCCTCCCCCTCTAGCATTAGTGAAAATCTAGACACTAAGAGCTTTCGAACGGCACAAGTTTGATCTCTCTGGGAGGTCTAGGTGCCGAGATATGCCTGATACGGATCGCACAGATGGAAATACTAGCATATAAGCGTTACTCACATGTGGGTTACGCTAAAAACCACCAACTACCTAGTAGTTGGGCCCACACCAAGGACCTTACAGCCCGAATCACTCAACCAACAAATATATAATATATATATAATGTAGCCATATTATCCATTGCTGGATGAGGCCTCCCAATTAGGGGTATTTAGCCATGAAACACCACGCGGGCCAGTGCGGGTTGGTGAGTGTGGACCACATGCTTAACGTGAATTCCGAACCACGCCTATAGGCTAGCAACACCATAGGATTTCTTTCAGTGCTAATTATTTATATCTCCGCCTAAAGTTATACTTTTTAGACTCAGATATTTTGTACACAGAATTCATCGTGAATGGGTTGCGTCATTCATGTCATTCTTCTGTGTACGGTTCGTTGAGGGCACTAAATTCCTCAACTACCCGTGTTGGGAAGCTTGGGTACACTTAGGAACGTTGCTTTCATGCTAGACATTGAAGAAAAATCCTATACAGAATTTGCCTTCACGGGGATTGAACCCGGGTTTTCTTGGTGGAAGGCCAGTACGCTACCACTGAGCCAACCCGTTCCCAACCAACAAATGATGACCAAAAAATGACGATTTCTATCAATTTCATTAAAAAAAAAAAAGAAACAAATTTCCATATCAAAAAGTTGTTGGATCGTCTGTTAAATAATCCAACGTCAACTCTTCTCCTGCTTCAATATTTCTAGCTGCAAAAATACCTATCCGATGATCGCCATTTACTAGAACTGCCTTAGAGTAGCAGTTAGGCGTTCGTGAAAAATTCATAAAACGGGATTTATTCCCATAGTACAATCTGGTCATTTGAAAGAGACCTGACTGGCAATACTGAGGTAGATTTACATACATTTACCTCAGTGCTGCTAGCCAGGTCTCTTTCAAATGACCAGATTGTACATAGCGTCAAGAACGTATTCTTCATTCAAAGTGAACGCATACGTAGTGTTAGCAAAACACATATCTCGGCGATCGGCTTCTTCTTTCGAAATTATTTCTCCTCGATACTCAATGATGAAATCATTTCTTTTGCAGGTTTCTTCCATGAACAAACCGAGCCCATGAATATTTGACTTAGCGACTCGAACTTTTTTTTCTGTAAAGTAAAAGGACTAAAATAAACTTCAGATTCTAAAATTCAAAAACCCGAATCTTTTACCAGGATCTCGTTGGATGCTGGAATTTTCACATGGAGAGCATTCGCATAAGTTCGGATCACATTCTCGCTTTAAGTGCTTGCATAGACAATGATTAGTTTTGCAGGAAGATTTGCACTTGCATGACATCAGAGTTCGTTTCTTACAGTCACTATCGCAGTTGCAAAACTTTCCACAGTTAATGCAGTCGCATTGTTTGTTTTTCAGGCAAGAGTTTGCATGACTGCAAGGTTTACAAACCTTTCCATCGGTTTCACTAATGAATTTCTTTTGTATTTTCCGTTTTTTGATTGCTTTTAATTGAAGCTTCGGTTGTCCGTTATCCATTAGTTCAATTTGGTCGTGCACCTGTGGTACAACAAAATATCTGACATTAGAACAAAAAATCAATTGGGTCACACTAGCAGCACAGTTAACAAAATTTGCAATATTTTAAAGCTGCAACTCATGGTTTCATTCAAATGATTATGTTCTCACCTCCTTACATGTTTTGTAAAGCAAGTGTGCAAGTCTACAGTAGTCATTGGGGTAGACTTTCATCAATGCTGTCAGCACTGTTATATCGGAATTAGACCACGTATCATTGTTACTCCCTGTTGCCGTTTCGTTTTCAGGAGTAGCATTCTAAAAAAAATCAAAATATATTTTTCGAAGAGATACCAGTCCGGAAAAGACAAAAAAAATTAGCAAATTTACGAGCTTTCTAGTATATTATGCAACCTGTAAGCATATTATGCAGCATGGCATCATTTTATGCTACCAAAAAGCAAAAGATTTGACATGACACCTTATCACATTTTTTTGATAGTTAAAAATGCCTTCATTGTGTATAATTGCATCATTTTTTAACGATTGAACGACATTGACCGTTTAACCTGACTTGTTTACGTGCAAAAATAGTATATTACAGCACATGCTATGTAACTAAGCCATTACTGAACGGGCTGATGTTCGCACAAGGTGAAACACAAGTGCGAAGGTTTGAGGAACGAGCGAAGCGAGTGGATTAATCGCACAAGTGTTTCACCGTGTGCGAACATCAGCCCGTTCAGTAATGGCTTACTCACATAGTATGTTCTGCAGTATATTTTATCGCATTGGGAACGAGGAAAGTGTATACATGTCGGTTTTTTTTTATAAAAATTTGTCAATAACTGGGATCGAACGGGGGACACCTCACGTATGAGACGAGTACTGTACCACTGAACCACTGAACCACGGGATCATTTGAATGTTGGCAATAAAATTGCGTTCATCAGTTATTGTTGCAGATTTTCTTTAAGTTCAAAACAAAATAATTTTATTATTATTTTGAAATCGAGTTTTATTCTGTAACGATTTTTTATTTGTCTCATCCTTTAACAACAGTGTATCATTATAAATATCGGCATATACACTCATCTCTCCTTTTCGTTTAATAACAGCAAGCATGGTCTTTGTTCCACTGCAAATGCGCATATATACCCGTTCAATGATTACATGTATCATTTGCGTACCCGCATGAAATAGGGAAGTGACGCAGTGGTAGAGTGCTTGACTGTCGTGCGGATGACCGGGTATCGAATCCCGGCGTGTGAACTTTTTTTAATAAATAATAATAATAATACAGAGTTTCAACGATACGGTACGTATGACTTAAACAGCTACTACGTAGAGCGCTCGCTCATCATGCGTAGGACTCGAGTTCGATCCCCGTATTCGAAAAAATTTTTATAAGGTGCTAAGTATATTTCATGATGAAACGCTCAACCATTCAGTAATTTTCATGATTGAACACCCAACAGTTCAGTAATTTTCATGATTGAACACCCAACCGTTCAGTAATGAAAATTACTGAACACCTCAGCAGTCGTCCATGTAAGACCAATTTACATCAATAAAAATGTTACTAGTTTTGACCACTTACCGAGTCCCTATGCGATAAACTAATTAAATTAACTCTCATTTGTAGGCAAAAAAAAGTTTGACAGCGCCTACAGCACACTCTTTTTTTTGCCTGTTCCCTCGGGCCTAGAGGCGAGCGCCGGTCCAGCCGCGCCGATCGCCGCCGAAAATTTCGGTAAAAATCGCCGATTTCTTTTTTCGACCATTTTACGGCGCCACAACTTGTCAAAAATTCAAAATTCTTTGAAGAATTCAATGAAAATGAACATTTTTTCAAATGAAAAACTAGATCGAAGAGGAACAAACAAACAGGAGGTAAACACAAACAAACGTTTTTCGACACATACAATGTAGGCAATGTAATCAGTAAAATGTTACCGGTAAAATCTAGGCTGTGATTTTTGGACCCGTACGAAGTGCGAAGGTCCTATACGTTTACCACAAACAATTTTAATGTAACATGGGGTAGATCGAGGTGGCAGTTGGCAGGTGGCAGTTTATTATCGTCTAAATATGACGAATCAACAATAAAAAAAAATGTCCGTCCGTCTGCCCATCCGTCCGTCCGTCCGTCTCTACTTTTTTTTCCAAACGGCTCAATCGATTACCCTTTTCCCTGAAAGATACATGCCTCCCATGATTCAAGTTCGAAGATGAGTAAAATCGATTAAATAGTTCCGGATATGGTCGAAGAAGTGGAGGTCGGACATGACCTTTTCGAGGGTCAATGAAACTTTTTCGCAAATATCTCAGCGAGTATAGCACGGAAATCCCTCATTTTGACGCCAAATGAAAGCATTTGATGTCACAAAACTGGGAAAAAATTTTTGTGGGAATCGGGTCAGGGGTCTGGGCACTGGAACCAATGAAATGAACGAAATTGAGTTTCTTGGCTATATACGAAAAAAGTTTTTCGTCTATATTTCCTTAACTATGCAATATGGAGATTTACTGTATAAGGCAAACTTGTAGAGAATTAAATTTAAGCGAACACATGTTTCAGGATTTTAAGGAAATATGGCCCAATTCTGGTATAGGACCACTTTCATAATTGGACAGAATGACCCGAATCTCCAGAACTATGAGAGGTAGAAAGTTACTTCAAAGACAAAGTTGTAGAGAATAAAATTTTAGAGAACACGTGTTTCAGGGTTTTAGGGGAAAATGGTCCAGTCCTTGGATATAACCATTTCTAGATTTGAATGGTCTGCGACGTACTTCGGTAGGGCCTTTGACATTACCTAGGGTAATTTCTATGGATCTTTGAAAATCTTACAGTTATAAAAGAACAGAAAACGTTCGATTGCTTATTTGTATCTTTAGAAACGTTCTAGTCTCTTTGCCACATCCATTCTGCTTGCCATATCTATTCTGATACGTACGGGTCCCCTACATAACTACATATGTTGTTAGTTCATAGATTTGCTACTATATATATATATATTTGCTAACTATATGATAGATTTGAGTATTTGTATGGAGAATGTGAGAACTAACAAGTGTTCTTTTTATGTCCACGTCGTAGTCCCCGGGACCTCAATTCTCTTCGGATTTTTGTGCTACTTAAGAGTGCTACCTGATGACTCGCCCACGGGTCATCGGGGAAACGGATTAGTGGGTAGTGCGTGTGGCTAGCCACCATACCACACTCAAAAAAAGCGACATGGTTATGAATTCAACAACAAAGCCTCGGATTGGACAGGATAAACGGCAACGACTTAGGCAACGGAAAAAGGACAACGATTTACAATTACGAACATGGAATGTTAGATCTCTGTTACGGTCAGGAGGGTTGAGATCACTCACTAGTGCGCTAAGGGCGACTAAACTTGACATTACAGCAGTACAGGAAACTAGATGGCCTGGGAAGGATTCTATGATCAGTAGAGACTTTACGTTTTATTACAGCGGCAAGAGCAACGACAGCCCAAGAGGATACGGAACAGGATTCATGGTCTTCGGTAGAGCCAGAAACGCGGTGATTGGTTTCGCTCCTGTCAACGAACGAATATGCACTCTACGGATAAGACGAAAATTTTTCAATTATACTCTTATTAACGTCTACGCTCCAACGGAGGAAAAAGATAATGAAGCGAAGGAGCTATTTTATGGGAAACTGGTGAAAGTGTATGATGGAGCACCGAATCGAGACGTCAAAATCATACTTGGGGATTTGAATGCCAAGATAGGTCGCGAAGTCTACTACCGCCCCACTATTGGTGAATATAGCCTCCACGAAAATTCAAGCGAAAATGGAACGTTGGCAATTGATTTCGCAGCGTCAAGGAACATGGTTGTCAGTACCTATTTCGAACATAAAGACATCCACAAAGCGACATGGGTATCACCTGCTGGACGAACCAAAAACCAGATTGACCACGTGTTCACTGTTCATAGATGGGCGTCACTGTTTAAATGTTTTGGATGTCAAAAGTTGTAGGGGACCGAACATCGATTCAGATCACTACTTGGTAAAGGTGGTTGTTAGGGCTCGAGTTTCGATTTCACACAATCGACAGCCGGCATTGGAAAAGTGGAACCTCGAGAAACTGCAGGACGAAAATATTAAACGACAATATGTGGATAGTTTGGAGAAGAAAATTATTGACGGAATGGAAAGCGAACAACGAAACGTAGACGATGCATGGAATCAAATTAGACGAAACGTAGAGCAAGCCGCAGCAGAGACGATAGGAACGAGAACGGGAAAGAAAAGAAATGACTGGTTCGATGACGAATACAGAAAAGCACAAAAATGCGGCTCGAGCGAGATATCTAAATAGATGCACTCGAGCTGGCATGGCAGAGTACCGTTCGAAGAGAAATTTAGAGAAAAAACTATTCCGAAGAAAAAAGCGACAACATGACAAGGAAGTTTTAATCGAAATTGAAAGGTTTGGTAATCGAAAAGAGACGCGGAATTTTTACCGGAAAGTAAACGAATCGAGGAAAGGTTACAGTCAACAACCTTTATTGTGCAAGGACAAGGATGGGTTGGTCTTAGCAGATGAGGAAAGGTGCATCAGACGATGGGCGGAGTACTTTAAGGAACTGCTGAACCCGAACAGACCACCGAACCGAAACGACACCAACAACAACTTACCATTTCAGACCGCGCAGCCACATATTGCAGAACCAACGCTACAAGAAGTGGAGCATGAAATTTTAAAGCTCAAAAATTTCAAAGCCCCAGGAACCGACAACATACCTGGAGAACTTTTCAAGCACGGTGGTAACGCATTATGTATGGAGATGCACGAGCTCATCAAGCGCATCTGGAATGTCGAGGAGTTGCCGGGAGAGTGGAAGACTAGCATCATCTGCCCTTTGTACAAGAAAGGCGACAAATTGGAGTGTGGCAACTATCGAGGAATTTCGCTTTTGAATATCGCCTACAAGATATTTGCGAATATTCTATACAAACGCCTTCTTCCATACATGGAATCTACTGTTGGTGAATATCAAGGTGGTTTTCGTGTAGGTCGTTCAACAACGGACCAGCTGTTTAGCATTAGTCAGATCTTGGAAAAGTGTAAGGAGTACAACGTGCAAATACACCAATTGTTCGTAGACTTCAAGGCAGCATACGACAGTGTCAACAGGAGGAAGTTATGGAGAGTGATGGAGGAATTAGGGGTTCCCAAAAAACTAATCTCGCTAACAAAGTTGACAATGGATGGAGCTAACAGCCGAGTAAGAATCCGAAGCAAATTGTCAGACGCTTTCGACATTGAGGACTACGTCAAGGTGATCCGCTCGCGACGCTGCTTTTTAATTTGACCCTTGAAGCAGCAGTGAGAACCATGGACAACGACACCAGCAGCACCATTTTCACCAAATCCAGTCAATTGCTGGGCTTCGCTGATGACTTGGATATCTTGGGCCGAAATATAGAAGCTGTTAAGGAAAAGTTCACAGCTTTGGACAGAAAAGGTACCGACCTCGGGTTGAAGGTTAATGACACAAAGACCGAATACATGATTGTCTCCCCATCGAATTGACAACACGACCAAAGCGTAACAATTGACACACACACATTTAAGGTGGTAGACAAGTTCGTATATCTTGGATCTCTGCTTAATTCTGACAACGTAATCATGGACGAAATCAAAAGACGGATAACTCTTGGCAACCGGAGTTATTACAGCCTGATAAAAATTTTAAAGTCGAAATCAGTAAGCAGAAACTCTAAATGCGCACTGTACAAATCTGTGATAAGACCAATAGTTACGTATGGGTCGGAGTCGTGGTGCATGATGGTGGTGTGGTTCGAAAGAAAGGTACTGCGGACCAGTATATGACGAAAACATGAACAGATGGCGCAGACGATTTAATCATGAGCTTATGCAGCTTTATGGAGAGCCGGACATAGTTAGAACAACAAAAATTAATTGACTACGATGGCTTGGTCATGTACAGCGTATGGACGACAATCGTATCCCGAAGAACGAAATTTTTTTAACACAGTTTTTGAAAATCGGTTGAGTTTTACTCGAGTTAGCGTGTTGACAGACGGACTGACATTTTTTATTGCTAATTCGTCATCTAAGGACCATGATCGGTGCTCCCCCCTACTCCCGCGTGGAAATTTGACTGGTTACAAACGTAGTGGTAAACGCGTAAGACCCCTTTTCGAAGAACTTCGTTCTTCGTACGGGTCTCAAAATATGAAGAGATTCGTACGTATCAGAATATATGAGGCAAACAGAGTTGATGCTACGAAAAGACTCGAACGTATTTAATTCAATATTGCCTTAACTCTTAAGTGTATGAAATTACGTCCACATTAAATTGTATTCGAAATTGCCGAGAGGGCAATATTGAAAAACCCTTCCGAAGAAACGATGTAAAAAAAGCCTTCCGAAAGTACAAAATTGACCCCCCCCCCTCCAAATAGACAAAAATGTTTATCTCAATTTTTTCTACAGCATAGGAAAAACCCATTTTTGTCTAGGGCCGCCTTAAGACCGATCTAGGGCCATAAGAAAATGCCTTAGACACATACTTCCATAGACAAAAATGTTTCTTTCAATTTGCTCTGCAACATAGCGAAAAAAATTTTTTTGGTTAGGGCCAACCTTAGGACAGATCTGAGGCCCACTTCAGCCCTAAGCACAGGCACCGAGCCCAAATTTGTTCCTGAATATAATTCGGGACTTGACAACAAAATCAGTTAGGATTTATCCAATTCATGTAAGCAAACACGTTGGGCCCTAGTAGAAACTCAGTTTTAGGGTCCTCTCTGAGTCTACGGGTTTCTTATTAAAAATGTTCTGCCATAAAACGGGATACAGTCCTAGATCTCTCAATTAAACAAAATTTGAAAATCGGTAGAGATTTACTCGAGTTAAGTACGAAAAACATGTAGAGCGCTAGCAGAGACTTGTTTTCAGTGCCCTAGTTTTATCCTAGGGCCCAAACTCAAAAAAGTTTCTTCAACAAGTAGTAGGGCTTTCATAGACCTGTCGATTAAAAAAACAATTTTGAAAATCGGAAAAGATTTACTTGAGTTATGTACATAAAACACGTAGGGCCATAGCATAGACTCGTTCTTAGTGCCCTAGCTAAGTCCAAGGACTAAAATTTGAAAAACTGTCTTCCATAAATTGTCGGCCATGTTCAGATCTTTCAAACAAAAAAAATTTATGAAAATCGGAAAATATTTACGTGAGTTACGAACAAAAGACCAAAAACCACTTAAACGGCCCAGCTCGGCGGTCCTCAAGCCGACAGTGCTTAGATTCAATTCCATAAAAGATTTTTTGATTACCTTCCAGAGAAAAAAAAGTTTTGCGGTTTAGTTTTATTCGAGTTATCATGTTTGACGGACGGACGGACGCACAATTTTTTTATTGCTAATTCTTCATCTTAGGACCATGATCGATGCTCACCCCTACTCCCTGGTCGAAATTGGGGTGGTTACAAACGTCGTAGTAAACGCATAAGGATCCTTTTCGAAGAACTTCGTTCTTCGTACGGGTCTAAAAATTAAAAAATTATCATCTCGAAATCGTAACACGATCACAAACAACATTTCAATTTTTGTTGCTTGGACCCGTACGAAGTACGAATAAGTAAGATAGGGTAGCGGCTGATTGCATATGAGCGGAGTGTGGTAGTCCGTGTCATGTGCCAGGCGTGCAACTGTCTAACTATCAAGTGCTCTTTTTGCGTCCACGTCGTAAGCCCCGGGACCTCAATTCTCTTCGGAGTTTTGTGCTAAACTTAAGAGTGCTATCTGATGACTTTCCTACGGGTCATTGGGGAAACGGAAGTAGGTTGGGCGTTTGGTTAACCTCCAAACACCGCAAAAAATAGATACCGGTTATGAACTCAACAACACAGCCTCGGATCGGACAGGATAAACGGCAACAACGATTTAAAACTAGGAACATGGAATGTAAGATCATTTTTGCGGCCACGAGGATTGAGATCTCTCACAGTGCGCTAAGAGCGGCAAAAATTGACATAACGGTAGTGCAAGAAACGAGATGGCCTGGAAAGGACACCATGATCAGTGGAGACTATAAGTTCTACTACAGTGGGAAAAGTAATGACAGTCCAAGAGAGTATTAAACAGGCTTCATTGTTTTCGGCACAGCTAGAAACGCGGTGATTGGTTTTAATCCTGTTGACGAGCGATTGTGCTCTCTACGAATAAGAGGAAAATTTTTCAACTATACTCTTATTAACGCCTACGCATACGCACCCACGGAGGAAAAAGACACCGAAGCGAAGGAGCTATTTTACGAGAAACTGGTGGAGATATATGATGGAGCGCCGAAACGTGACATTAAGATTCTGCTTGGAGATTTGAATCCCAAGATAGTTCGCGAAGTCTTCTATCGTCCCACAATTGGTAACCACTACTTGAGTGGTTGTTAGGTCTCGCATATCGGTCCAACACAACCGACAACAGGCATTGAAAAACTGGGACGTTGAAAAACTGCAGAACGAAGACAATAAACACAAATACGTGGATAGTGTGGAGAGAAAAATTATTTGTGAAATAGTCAGCGAACAACATAGCATAGACGATGCGTGGAGCGTGGAATCAAATTAGGCGGAATGTAGAGAGCGCCGCAGCAGAGACATTGGGAACGAGAACGGGAAATAAAAGAAATAACTGGTTCGACGATGAATGCCAGCGAGCTCTGGAGAACAAAACCGCAGCTCGACTAAAAACTCTGAGGCGATATACTCGAGCAGGCCAGGCAGAGTACCGTTCGAAGAGAAATTTCGCTCAAAAACTGTTCCGAAACAAAAAAACGGCTGCAGGATAGGAACATTTTGATCGAAATTGAAAAGTTTGGCAATAGGAAGGAAACTCGGAACTTCTGTCGGAAAGTAAACGAATCCATATATGGTTATAGTCAAGAACATTTGCTGTGTAAGGACAAGAATGGATTGGTCTTAGCAGATGAGGAAAAGTGCATTGCGAGATGGGCTGAGTACTTCAAAGAACTGCTTAATCCGAACACACCGCTCAACCGAAACGAAGAAAACAACGAATTGTCATTTCATGCTGCGCAACCATATATAGAAGAACCAACGATACAAGAAGTTGAAGCTGAAATTTCGAGGCTCAGAAATTTCAAAGGCCCGGGCACAGACAATCTACCCGGAGAACCTTTCAAGAACGGCGGCAACGCGCTATGTATGGAGATGCACGAGGTCATCACGCGTATATGGAATGTCGAGGAGTTACCGGAAGAGTGGAAGACCAGCATACTTTGTCCCATATACAAAAAAGGTGACAAAATGGAGTGTGGCAATTTTCGAGGAATCGCTCTACTGAATATTGCTTACAAGATATTTGCAAAAATTCTTTACCCATACATGGAAAAATCTGTAGGTGAATACCAAGGTGGTTTTCGTGTAGGTCGTTCAACATCGGACCAGCTGTTTAATATCAGACAGATCTTGGAGGAGTGCAAAGAGTACAACACACCATTTGTTCGTTGACTTAAGGCAGCCTGTGTTTGAAGAAGTAAGCTATGGAGAGTAATGGAGGAATTTGGAATCCCCAACAAACTGATCTCGCTGACCAAGTTAACATTGAACGGAGCTAATAGTCGATGGATCCGTAACCAACTGTCAGAGATTTTCAACATAGAGGAAGGCCTAAGTCAGGGAGATCCTCTCGCTACGCTCCTTTTTAACCTGACCCTTGAAGCAGCTGTGCGCACCATGGACATAGCTTCCAGCGGCACCATTTTCAACAAGTCCAGTCAGTTGCTAGGTTTCACAGACGACCTGGACATACTTGGGCGAAGTATGGATGTTGTGAAAGACAAGTTTATGGCCAGGCCCGGACTGGCGACCGAAGGGCGCACCGGGCGAGCCGACTGAGGGGCGCCAAACTTAGAATTTTTTACATGCAAGGCTGTCGCTATCGTGTTGTAGTTTTCGTGATAATTGTGCCCAGATTACATCGGCATGTAGATATACGTGGTGCTTGTCTGCTTGGAAACTGTTTGTTGAGACTCAAAGATTTACAGTATTCGTCGTGTGATCATGTACCTAGGAACAAACAATGCCCAAGCAGGCAAGTAAATAAAAACAACTATATAAAGACTAGAGCGTGTCTTTATGTAACAAAAGCTTTATTATGGCAGTAAGTAAAAGATACAAAAAGTGAATTATTCAATCAAACGAGGCTGCAGTTGTTTCGATGACTGCCCTATCCAACTGGCGGTCGGCTTAAACCAACCGGCGCCGGCGGTCGATTAAAACCAACCAGGTCGATTAAAACCAATCGGCGGTCGATTGAAATCAACTGGCGGTCTATTAACACCAACCGACGGTCTATTAACACCAACCGGCCGGCGGTCGATTAAAACCAACCGGCAGTCGGTTAAAATCAACTAGTAGCTAGGACAAAATTTTATATTTGAAAGGACGCAAAGGACAAATTGAGGACATAATATTAGGCAGGTCAAGAAATTTTTCGGTCACCATGACTACATAAATGTAACACCACCTTTAAATTGCGTTTAATTAGTTTGTTGGCTGATAATGTCGCTATCAGAAACCAAAATGTGTCAGTTGAACAATAGAAAACGTTAATGTCTGGCTGATCTCAGCTCGGGACGCTACCTCCATAAATGTTTAACTAAGTCGCAAGTGAAAGCCTGTTATGCGGCTGCTATTTTATTTTGATGTAAGAGGGGCGCCGAAGTCGCTGGGGCTAGAGATTGCATTTACGCGTTTCCGTAAAAATGCCGTAAATGGCACCTGCAGGTCACAATATGTAAATTATTGCACCATTCTTAATACGACCATCTTCAGTTTAGTAATCTATGTCGGAAGAGTTATTGTCACGAAATTTCCTCTCATACTGGTCCCAATGGTATAAGTGTTTGTGGTCAAAATTAGTTGAACTTTACGGTAAATTTACGGATGATTACATTTCTTCAATAACACTAATCCCATCGGGACCAGTGTGACAGGATACTTCACGACCGACGATGCTCTTCTGATATATAATACTAAACTGAATATGGTCGCAATGTGGTTGCAAAGTGGTCATTTGTAAACAGATTTTGACTCATTTTTAGTTGAAACTAAAATTTTGTGCGAATTAATCATTTTCGTTTAAAAAGCGTCAGGCATGACCGTTACTCTATCGTGCAAAAAAAAACTAATATTCAAATCTCAATACAACGTTTTACATTTCACACCTAGAAATAAATTGAAATAAATGAATACAAATTTATATATTTTTAACAAAGCAAATTTACTACTTTTATTGAGCACATTCATCTCAACTTGACGTATGAGAGAAAATACTATTTTGTTTATTGCCACAATATACATAAGTAATACTTCGTAGTGCCATGAAACTAAATGGGTGTCCCTTCCTTGAAGAATTCTACAATTTCTTTGGCGATATTCTCGTATAAATAAAATACAAGTGTAACAGGTCAGGTAAATCTGAAGTTACCTGAAAATGACCATCACATTTTTTGACCTGAATCTGATCAAATTTGATCTGAAATTTCTATTATGATTTCAGATGATATCTACCTGAATTTTGTTTTTATTTTAAAAATTGTTATCAGAATTTTCGATGAATTCGGGTTAAATACGATGCAATTGACTTGATGACTGGCTCTTAAATTATGGGAGGTCTACTTCCATTAAGTTTAGCCCTGAACAGGGCCGGACTGGCTATCAAAAGGCGCAGGTGTGCGACCAGTCGAAAGGCGCTTACGTGAACAACAAGATCTATTGTAAATTTAAAAACTTATATTTCTACTACCGGTGAAAGCCCCTGGTTGCCGAAATTGAGTTTGTGTTAGCACAAAAATTTCAACGAGAATGTGAACATTACGGGGGAGCACCGTTCATGGTCCTTAGATGACGAATCAGCAATAAAAAAAATGTCCGTCCGTCCGTCCGTCTGTCAACACAATAACTCGAGTAAAACTCAACCGATTTTCAAAAACTTTTTTTCCCTGAAAGGTAATCAAAAAATCGTTTAAAGATTAAAGCTGGGCACTGTCGGTCCAAGGGCCGTTTAAGTGGTTTTTGGTCTTTTGCACATAACTCGAGTAAATCTTTTCCTATTTTCAAAATTTTTTTTGTTTCAAAGATCTGGGCATGACAGACAATTTCTGGAAGAAACATTTTTCGATTTTAGTCTTTGGACTTAGTTAGGGCACTACAAACGAGTCTTTGTTAGTGCCCTACGTGTTTTTTGTACATAACTCGAGTAAATCTCTTCCGATTTTCAAAAACATTTTTTTGTTTGAAAGATCTCGGCACGGCCGACAATTTATGGAAGAACTTTTGCCTGTGCTTAGGGCTCAAGTGGGCCTCGTGTCGGTCCTAAGGTCGGCCCTAACCAAAACAATGTTTTTTGCTATGTTGCAGAGCAAATGGAGGGAAACATTTTTGTCTATGGAAGTATGTATCCGAGGCCTCTACTTAGGGCCCTAGGTCAGTACTAAGGTCGGCACTAGCCCAAAAAATAGTTTTTTTTTTGCTATGTTGTAGACAAAATTGAGGAGAACATTTTTCTCTATTTGGAGGTCAGTTTTGTGCGTTCGGTGAATTTTTTACACCGTTTCTTCGGACGGGTTTTTCCGTATTGCCCTATTGGCAATTTCCAATACAATTTAATGTGAACGCAATATTTACTTAAATACGTTCCAGTCTTTTCGTAACATCAACTGAACGGTGCTCTGCAGTAACTGAGTGTTTTCATTGTGGTAACAATAGAATGACAAAGATGGCGCAGAACACCGTTCAACTCTGTTTGCCGCATCTATTCTGTTACGTACAGGTCCTTTCATATGTTTTTTTGGCTTGTGACAGGATTTTGAAGACATGTTCATCGGGGTGAATGTTTACAACAACTGTTGCGTGTCAAAATAGTAAGTCATACGCACGAAGTACGTAGGTCTGTCATATTGAGTTTGTTGGGATTAAAAGTCGGTCTATTCAAACTATGAATGACATTTGAAAATTCTATAAGTAATTTAATAAACTACTTTAACTTTGTCGTTAAATATTTGAGAATTTCATTGATTTGAGATGTTCAATGATTTTCTAAAGAATGTTCAATGAGTTTCTATGACTTTAATAGGAATTGTTTTAAAGGTTCTCGCTGAATTCTTATTGTTTTCAAGGATTTTCTTTTCAAATTTTAAGAATCGAACTACGTACAGTAATACTTTTCAGTTCGTATATTTCCCACTTTTTTAGTTTCAGTTTTTTGCATAAATGGAACTATTTTGACGTTTTATATGTGAAACGTTACGATAGTTTCATTTTTTTTAAAAGAGGGAAAAAGTAGAACTGAAAAAGTAGGTTAAGAATTGTGAAGATTTTTTTAAGTTTTCTGAGAATTTTCTAATGAAAGTCAGGGTCGGTCGGTTTGACCGCTGTCGATCACATTCAACACATTCCGCACTTTAAACATTGTAAATTCTACCACTGATGTGGCACCCGGTTTATGAAAACAGAAATAATGCACATTTTAGGACATTTATATCAATGTAACTGAGTTTTTGAAGCTGTTAAAGTGTTTCTGTAATATAGCACAATCATACACATAGAGGACTTGGTAGTTGAACTTCAACTATAATTTGATTTTGAGAGCATTGTATGGAAATTGGAAATGCCATAGTTTGTTATGATGTGTTTAGTTTTTGTATGACCATTATGTGAATGGGGATCATGGTGCATAAATTCAGCCAAGCTGTTGAGTGCTGAACGTGACTATTTGTGTACTTATTGTGAGCTTCACGTGTGTCCCATTCTAGTTAGTCATTGTTGGTTCGGATAAGTGCTTATATTTTAGTCTTGATATTACAACATAATTTTAAAAGATACACGATCATAGCAAAATAACAATTTATTCAATTGCAGTCAAGGGATTTAGTATTATGGCATTTAATGCGAAAAATCTTGATACAGGAAATTTATTATCTACAAACCTTGGATGGGTGCTACACTAAGAAACATAAATATTAATTAAAACAGAAAACAGAAACTCATTGGTGAAGTAATTTTCATCGTCAGTTAATGTTCGAAAAATTTCATAAGCAAGCATTTGACGTTTTGCTTTTGTTCGAATGCTCATAGCGTTCAATTTTTTTAAATTCTGTTGACATTTGTACTCTATATGATGGGCAGAAAATGCCCAGCCGCCATATCATCTCTCTGCTTACCATCAAAGTCTGTAAATGTTTCTTATAACTATTTTTTATGCTGGATCGCAAAATGATACAGGGGAACGTTCGGGACGAATGAAGTGTATGTGACAACCATTAATTGACAAAGCAAAGGGTGGGTCGATGCTTCGATGGGTCGACTAGGCAGACATTCACCTCCGGTTTTGCTTATAAATTATAATATCAAATGTAGACGATTCATTCGATCAGCCAGTAGGTTATGTTAACGTTGGCTATGAAATAAATAAATAAATAAATTTTACCGACGCGACTGGTACTATCTCAGTCTCAAAGAGATTGAAAACTCCCACAACAGAGTTTTCCTCCGAACTTTTCTTGCTGAATAGTACCATTTTTGTCTTAATCGGATTTACGGATAACTTGTTGGATTTACACCAAGTTTAAATAATTTTCAGCGCTGTTTCATGAGGTCCCCTCAGTGTGGGTATGTGAGCACCCGATAATAATGTGGCTACGTCGTCCGAGTGCAGTTGGGTGAAAAAGCCCGAATCGTTCAGCTTGACAAGTAGCGAATCTATAACCATGCACCACAGTATGAGTGATAGTATTCCTCCCTGTGGAAACCCTTTGGTCACCCCCATTTTTACGTTATTCCCACAGATCGTCGCCGTGACGGATCTACCACTGATTGATTGATTATCCATCTAATAGCCCCTTCATCCGTCAACCGATCCCGGCCAACTTTCGTTGGGGTTTCAAAATCTGTGTTGTCGAAGGCTCCTTCAATATCCATAAAACAGCGTAGTGCTGCGTTCCCTTCATTTAACATCTTTTCTATCTTCTGATTAAGATGGTGCAGCGCGGTATCCGTAGATTTAACGGCTTGGTAGGCACGTTGGTTAACATGTAGTGGAAAATCCCGTAGGACTTCTCCTCTAATGTATGCGTCCAGCAGCCTTTCTACTGTTTTCATAAGGAAAGACGTCAAGCTAATTGGCCTGTAGTCTTTTGCTTGCACGTGAGATGCTTTGCCTGGTTTAGGAACGAACGCCACTCTGACTTTTTCCCACAGTTTTGGTATGTGGCCTAACGCTATTGAGCTTTTAAAAATACTAATTAGTCTATCTAGAAGCAAATTAAATCCTTTCTTTCACAACAAAGCAACAACTAAAATAATTTGAAAGCTGACTCGTAAATAACAATTTAATAAAAAGCTTTTAAGAAAACTTTCAGTAAAACTCGTTTGTAAACTTCTCTTCAATGTTGACAACGCTACTTTTCATTTATTTATTTATTAATCATATCGATAACAACTGATATTTACTATTGAAAATCTAAAGTTTAAATGATTACAATCTGAAGGCCAAGCGATATCACCATAAAAAGCTTTGTCACTCATTTCCACATTTCGATTTAGCCGTTCGTATACAGTGACGATTTTGCTGAGTGGTTGGTTTACCAACAGGTTCAGTAACAACGTTTCTAACTTGACCAAATCCTCCGGGAATATGCTTTTTTAGAGGCTTTTCGTGAAGCCGATTTCAATCGACAGGTCCTAGAAAGCATCCTATAATCTTGACAAAGTTAATATCTTTCAAACGCGACCTTACTTGCTACATTTGGAGTGGTGGATCGGAATATGTGATGATGTGAAGTCGGCTGTAGGATGTTACGTAGGCTTTTAAAGCATGATTTAAAAGTACTTTTAAAGTATGCTTTAAAAGTACTTTTCAAGTATGCTTTAAAAGCACTTTTAAAGTATCCGAAAAGTATCAAAATTGAAACAAATTTTGTCAAGTGGGAAAGATAGAGACTAGCTGTAGGATGTGGAATGCTTTGCGAGGATTTTTGATGAAAAAAACGAAAAATTGAAAAATATTACGAAAAGATCATCAAAAAGTATCTGCAAACCATCAGATTTTGGAAAGGTTTCGTCGAGACCTACCTAACTTGACAAAATTTGAGAAAATTGGAGATCACTACGAGAAAATATTCCCGAAACCCTCAAAATTTGCTAAATGGCAGAAAATCTCCTAAAATTTAATCGGAAAATTGTCCGTTTGGTACAAGTAGGGTGTCATAAAAATGGTCTAAAGTCTAGCCTATACCTGCATAACTTGACTAAGAATCAGTGTCGTTGCGGAGAACGAGCCGAAAATGTGGCTAAAAATGTGATTTTTCGAGGGTCGGTGAAACGTTTTCGCCCATAGATCCGAAAGTATAGCAATGAAAGTACCAAGTAAGATGTCAAATGAAAGATATGGATCTCTCAAAGCGAGCGGTAAACATTTTCGGAAATCGTTTGAGTCTTTCGGGATGTACAGTTCTTGGAGTGACGGTATGTCGTGCTACGCGCAAATATACGACAGGGAGTGATTTTTCATCAATATTTTCTTACAGACAAGGTACACAGAAACGGTTCTAAAGGCAAAGTTGTTGAAAATTACAAGGGGAACATTTTTGCCCATGGAACTAGAGTTGTTAGGTGTTTACCTAAGGGTCCCAAAGTCGGGTTAAGGGTAAAAATATAAATATTTGTTATGTTGTAGTGAATTTCAAGGAGAACATTTTTGCCAAATATAGGACTTTAAAAAGGATGTATAAAATAAACCTTTTTGTTTATAGTCAGGCTGTAGGTCGGTCCTAGTACTTCGGAAGGGCTTTCGTAATTAGGAATTTCTAGAAACATACAGAAAATTGATTTTTTGGAAAAGAATACGAAGATTGCGAAAAGTCCATAAATTTTAAGAGTTTTCGAATTTATGACGGTTTCAATTACATTTCGATAAATTGTTTGACGATGGTGGAATTCAGTACGACAAAGAGTTTAGTACGAAAAAGGAGTTGCTTGATTTGCAGCCATTAAATTTTCAATTATAAAATATTCAAAGTAAAATATTTTTAGAGTCTACAATTTTGTTGATGTTAGCATATTCATTCTTAGGACATACTAAATTGTATGCAGCAATGAATTAGCATAAAAACAGTAACTCGTACATTCAAATGACAAGAACCAAAATTAACTTTAATTGAATTTCAGTTTGTCTGCAATGAGAAAATACATTACATTATTTCTCAGTCACTTAAAGTAAAAAATCAAAAATTCGTTTAATTTTAATCATTTCCCGCAGCTCCCTGTGTCTTTACTGTCGAAAAAGTGGTCAAAAACGTGGTTTTTTGAAGGTTGGTGAAATTTTTTGACTGATGTAATATCTCTGCGAAATTAGCACCGGTAGTCGAAGGTGATACGAAGTGTTCCGAAGGTAGCCGAAGGTGACACGAAGAATTCCGAAGGAAGCCGAAGGTGACACGAAGTATTCCGAAGGTAGCTGAAGGTGACACAAAGTGTTCCGAAGGCAGTCGAAGGTGACACGAAGTGTTCCTAAGGTAGCCGAAGGTACAAGTGGTTTCATTTTTGCAACGGGAAACCTGAAAGTACAGAAGTTGTTGGGTCTTCCATTTGTGACGCAATTTTTCGAACACAACGTAATTTTGTTATAAGAAAAGTTATGCAATTTTGTTTAAAGAATAAAACTTTGACCACAAGCGAACATTTAATTGAAAAAATTTTTGGCGTATTATCAGCGATAGCGTCACCTCAAGCAATTCCATTAATTTTGGAAGCGAACTTACTGCGTTACAATTTACCTTTTAAGAGGTACTCCAATGTTCAACGAAATTATTCCCGTATAACGACTTACAATATCTGGGAAGAATTATGTAGTACATTGTAACTGAATAGAACGTAAATTCTGAAGTCAGTCGGTCGAAATTACCGGCGCACGGCTCTACGCTACAAATGTATTTTTTCCCTGTGGCTCGACGAAATTGTCAACAAATTTTAAGATTTCTTTTACTTCCATCGTCTGTAACAACATTAAGCTATGCACATTAGCATATATGTTTCACATATAAATTTTATGCAAGTTTGTTCGTATAATTTACATAAAATTACAAGATTTCCTTCTTCTAAATGATAAATTTAATTTCAAGAAAATTACCCTCATGTCGAAGCCCCAGCAGCTACGGAACATAAAATATGAAAACCAAACCAAAGACTGCTATATCTATTTTGTCATTTCTTATTCATTTGCGCAAATAATATCTACAAAAGTGAAATATTACTTCAATTTGTCAACTAAATGAAGCGCACACATACTTTGTGACCCTGAAGTTTAACGATTTGGAATATGGTGTGATGTTTGACCCAAATATTATATTTTATCAGAGAGCACGAAAAATGAAAATGGTGTAATGAAACTTTATATGTTTTTATGGGGGTTTAGGCTTATATACCAAACTAAATGAGATATTGTCCTGTAGGAATTCAGAAACATATAAATTTACATTTTAAAGTTACTCGGACTCGGTCCATAAGGTCCTTAATATAGCCATTACGCTGTGGATAGAATACACAAGTAAGATAAAATTATTTAGCCAAAAAAAGTACACATTTTTATAGTAAATGTCGCAGTGACATTTTATCAAGATGCCCGAGTGGAAAAAAAACCTCCACAACAACCTAAAGAATAATTGAATAATATTAATTTATTATTCAATAAAGAGTATGGGAGATTCATCAGATGGAGGACCTGGCACATCAGGAATCAATGATATGAGAAATTTATTGGAAAAAACTAAGACAAAATACGTTTTTCTTCATCCGAATGATAACCGATGGCCGTGCCCATTTTGCTTACAATCGATCCAAATGAAAAATTATACAAAATTTGCGATTTGTGGGTTCTGCGAGTTCTTTGAGATCTAAAACCCACACCCAGTTTTAGTGTTGTCGCTTTTGGCTTTTGCTAAATGTATATCAATAATGCAGTTTCATTGAGTTCGTTAATTGGCGCATTTTTTTTATAAAATTCAAACGTTCTCTGACTTAAAATTTTTGCACATTTGTTTGATGACTCTGTTGCTAGCAAATTTCGGAATAGATCGATATTTGTTTCTTCGCATTATTTTTTATTTAATGTTGGATTTAGAAATTGCTTCAACAATTTGAATTTTCTTGCAAATGTAGTTTTTTGTTTAATTTTGTCAAAAGAATTAGACTCTCTAAGAAAATTGGAGTTTTATAAGATATGCGAAACCCCGAAATAATCGAACTTTCTGCAAAATTAAGCTTTTAGGTTTTAGATTTTCTAGTGAAGTATCTCACAAATTATTGTTTTACTTCAGTTAAAACAATTTCAATTGTTATTACGTTTTGATAATTTGTTGTGCTGTGTTTAATTGTGGAGTTTTGAATCTTTTTTTAATAAATAGATTGGTGTATCTATCAAAAAATCGCTAATTTCTATCGTGTGAAAAGTGTTTTAAAACTTCCAGCTTCTGCAAGCATTATTTCGCTTTCCTCTAGTGGATTTTCGAGAATTTTGTTTTTATTAGAAACGTTTATCTATTTAGAAAAAGTTGTAAAATTTTGTGAAGATTCGAATTAACTTTTCTAATAAAAAAATGTAATTTAATTTGTGATCATCACGGGAATCTTCCGATTTGTGTTTTTGTTGACAAATGACATGACATGGCCAATTTGTTTACATACATTCGTCCAAAAGC
Organism: Pseudolycoriella hygida; assembly: GCA_029228625.1. Classification (NCBI taxonomy): domain Eukaryota; kingdom Metazoa; phylum Arthropoda; class Insecta; order Diptera; family Sciaridae; genus Pseudolycoriella; species Pseudolycoriella hygida. Next base: position 70,215,445 of record CM055406.1, on the reverse strand, counting down.
GGCAACACCGAATTGGAATTTATTCATTGTGTTTTAAACCCACAAAAATAACTCTCGAAAGACAAAATTGTAAACTTTTGAGATTGGAAAGATTGTAAGCAAAGAAAAGACGTTAATTCAATGTAAACTACACATTAAAAAGGACCATCCGAATTTATTGAATATAGATGAGCGAGATTTGTTGTCACAATTTGAACAGAATTTCTTCGATGGTAATCCTAAAACTTCTTCCAATGATCATGAAGGGAATAACGTTACTACGAAAGACTTGAAAGAGCTCTTGAAACTAATAGAAGAATCAACATCAAACGATGAGGACAATAAAAAAAATGATAGTAAAAGTGAAGTTGATTCGTCTACAACAAAAGAATTTAATCTCAATTATGACGAAGACGAAGATGAAGAGGTCTTTTACTGTCCGTATGATTGCAAGAATAAGAAACCGTTTCGACAATTAAGAGGTTTGAACATACATATTGGTAAAATGCATCCAGGGAAGAAGAAGATAAAAGGGGAAGACATTGAGTATGAATATGTACTGAATGAACTCGATGAACTCTCTGATTTTGGACAACACCTAGCCTCTAAGATTAGAAGTACAACTGCTACACTTCGACGATGTCCTAAAGGTGCTCGTCAGGATTTGGCTGTAAGTTTGACGAATGTTGTACGAAAAGTAGTGATCGAGAATAACGAACAATCTATTATTGTTTCCATATGTGACACTACGAATTCCAGAGGAAAGTGAAAATGTCACCAATTTAACGTCATTATTCAAAATAAGACCATGAACAGCAATAATCATAAACGAAAGAACGACATTTTCAAGAAAGCAGAAGCCAAATTATCGGACGGCGACATTAACGGTGCCATACGCTTGATTTCCTCGGACGATGGCATTGCACCTAATAATAAGAGACACTGTCTTCTCAGAGAGAAAAACATCCACCTCATCCGGAACCATCAAACTTTCCAGATTCTGCAATCGAGATTGAACAGATCATCCCAACAGAAGAAGAAGTCCACAGAACAATAATGTCGTTCCGAAACGGTACCGCCGGTGGTTTGAATGGTCTTCGACCTCAAATCCTGAAAGATCTTTTGAATGTAAAGAATGGTGATGTTAAGAATAGACTTATTACAGCATTAACATCCTTTACATCAACCATATTGAGTGGAACGGTACCTACATCGATTTCTCCGTATCTGTATGGCGCAACACTGTCTGCATTACAAAAGTTGTGCGGTGGAATTGGACCGATTACTGTCCGAAACATTTGGAGAAGAACGATAGCAAAACTAGCTTGTCGGAGAGTGTCATCAACCGATTCAATTGGGTGTTGGTATTAAAAATACGAAGCAGCGCAAGTAGCATTCAGTGTAGAAAACGATCGTCGATTTAACGAATACATCCGAAACGTGCAAGAAAACATCAAAGTTAATCCAGCAGAATTTTGGAAATTCGCCAAATTGAAAGATGGCTCTGAAAAGTATCCTGATTTAATGAAATACGGAGACAGAATCGGTACTTCAACAGAGGAAATAGTCGACATGTTTGCTGACTATTTTGAGTCGTACAGAGAATTGGGAATTTGATGAAAAGTACGTTCCTATTAGTGGTGCCGAGGATATCAAACTGTTGCTATTTGATATTGAAGCAGCGATTCACTCACTCGATTGGAAAAGCGGAGCCGGTCCTGATGAGATCAAACCGTCTGTCGTCAAAATGTGTGCGTCATCAGTTGCCTGGCCCATTTGGCTATTGTATCAAAAGTCTTTCGACATTGGAAAAATAGCGACCGCGTCAAAAGTTTCTCGTATTGTTGCTACGTGCAAAAGGAAAGGAGACAAAACTAATGTTAACAACTACAGAGTCATCGCCATTCAAACGATAATCATGAAAATTCAAGAAATCGCCGTTCAACGCAAATTGAAGGAAAGGATACAGCCTCAATTGAATAGCACGCAACATGGTTTCAGAGACAAAAGGTCAGTCGTTTCGAATCTGTTATGCCAGTCTATACTAGCACACAAAGCATTCGAACGAAATCATCAACAAGTGGTGATTTTATTGTTGATCCTCAAACTTGTCAGTTTCGGAATCGAAAAAAAACTGCAAGATGGCTATGTCAATTTTTGATTGGTAGGACAAATTTTGTTCAAATTGGCAAATTCCGATCCCGAACGTACGAGTCTCCGTCCGGCGTACCGCCTGGAAGCTCATTAGGACTTTTAATGTTTATTGTATTTATCGATGATTTAGTCTATGCTGTGGAATTCGCCCATACGTTGCTCTTCGCTGACGATGTAAAATTGATGTCCATCATAGGTGACTACTACGATACACAAAGAATGCAACGTGACATTGATAACGTTGTGGAGTGGAACGTACGTAATTATCTTAATTTCAACAAGGAAAAGTGCCACATTTTTAGTGCTTATCGTAACGACTCAACATTCATCAAAGCCGATTATACTATTGGTTAGCACATCGTGAAACACGTCGAAGAAATAAACGATTTGGGTGTGCTGTTTAATAGATGGCACGACATGAAAGCACGACAGATGGTTGGGTGTATCAAACACTTCTCGAACGGAAATTTTACGAAAGAAACTCAACGAATTCTTTATATGGCTTATGTACGATCGAGGCTTGAATTTGCATCAACGATATGGAACCCAACGGCAAAAATCTACATCGATGACATTGAATCTATACAGAAACAATTTGTGATCTTTCTACTGGAAAGCCGGAGTAATGCAACGACTTACAGATTAGCACCGTACGAGGATCGATGTAAGCTTCTCAGATTACAAAGTTTGGAAAAACGACGGATAGTAGCGGATGCCGTTCTTGCCTATGACGTTTTTAAGGGACAACCTACCTACATCGATTTGTCCGTATCTGTATGGCGCAACACTGTCTGCAAAAGTTGTGCGGTGGAATTAGACCGATTACTGTCGAAAACATTTGGAGAAGAACGATAGCAAAACTAGCTTGTCGGAGAGTGTCATCAATTTTATGGAATATATTTCAACCGAATCAATTGGGCGTTGGTATTAAAAATGGTGCAGAGGCTGAAGCACATGCAGCTCGAGTATTTTTCAATTCCAAACACAAATCCATGAAAATATTCTTGAAAATAGATATCAAAAATGCATTCAATGAAGTTCGTCGGAATGTTGTTTTACAAGAGGTCAAAGAAAAAGTTCCAGAAATTTTCAAATTCGTTGAGCAATGTTATAGATTCCAAACAAATGTGTATTATGGCGAGAACGTGATACTATCACGAAGAGGTGTACAACAAGGACACCCTCTTGGCCCAGCGTTATTTTGTCTTGCTCTACAAAAAATTTGTGGTACCTCGACGATGGCACTATTGCTGGTAATCCGGATACCGTTTTGAAGGCATTCCACATTATTGTCGAAAAATCACAAGAAATCGGGTTGATATTGAACCATCGAAAATGCGAAATGTCAATATTGGGTCCACATACAACTGAAGATAGAACAGATATATTGAAAGTGTTCAGAAATGCATCACCTGGTATCCAAGAAATAGACAAGAGCAACGCATTTCTTCTTGGCTGCCCTCTCACTGATCAAGCTGCTGTCATCTGTATCGCAGACTTACAAAAATTTACCAACAAATTGAAAAATCTTTCGACCTACAGTGCATTCTTTTTGTTACGCATGTCAATTACGATTCCACGTTTGATCTTCTTCCTTCGCGGTAATCCAATGTGGCGCAATTGTGTTGGCTTGCAACGATACGATGATGTACTGAAAGAATCATTGGAAACAATTCTGAATGTTCAATTAACTCCCACAGCATGGTCAGAATCGTCACTTCCTATCAAAATGGCAGGAATTGGCATCAGAAATGGCCTTACACTGTTATTTATCATCAATTCATGAAGTTTCTGACCTACTGGACAAGCTGTTATCAGAACCATACCGTCAGATTGACCCAGTTAGATTAGAAGCCGAAACGATATGGTGTGATAAGTTTGGTGAGTTGCCACAATTGGAACTACGAAATATTCAGAAAATATGGGAATTGCACGACTTAAACATTAAAATCGAGTCAATTCGAAATTCGTTGAAAAAATCAGAAGATATGGCCAGATTTCTAGAAAACTCGACTCACGAATCTGGTGCCTGGTTGCAGACACTCCCTTCTCCACAACTTGGTACCCATCTGACAAACGATGAATTTCGCATTGCTTTGGCTTTACGTTTAGGATCGCCGATCGTTCAACATCATATCTGTATTTGTGTAGACCCTGTGAACAAATTTGCGCGCCATGGTTTGTCTTGTTTAAAGGCGGTAGGAACCAATTCGAGACATGCAGCTGTCAATAATATTATCCAACGAGCACTAAGATCAGCAGAAATTCCATCAGTTCTCGAACCTCCGGGTTGCTCTAGACCAGACGGAAAGAAGCCAGATGGAATGAGTCTAGTCCCCTGGGCGAGAGGTAGATCAGTGCTATGGGACTTCACATGTCGCGACACATTTGCTCAGTCGTATATAAATCAAGCATCAAGACAAGCTGGTCGTGCAGCGAAGCAAGCAGAAACAAAGTACACCTTGTCTTAAGACCATGTGTATATCAGCAACGATGGCCGTAGAATGATACTCAGACTATGCCAACTCGCCTTTTATACAATCAAGATCCTACGATGCATGCCATTTCGTTTGAACAATTTGGAAGTAAAAGAATTGTGATTTTGTTTCGGTTATTTTTTAATTTGGATTATTCTGCAAAGCAGAAAAAAAATTGTTCAAACGAAATGGCATGCATCCAATCGTAGGATCTGGATTGTATAAACGGCGAGTTGGCATAGTCTGAGTATCATTCTATGGGCATCGTTGCTGATATACACATGGCAAGGTGTACTGATGAGTCGTAAACAACGAAATCAGCACTTTCGGTTTTTCCATTTTTGTTAAACAATTGGGAGTAGGATTAAGAGTGACTTTTAAATGATAATGTTTCGAGGACAATGAGACGTCTCAATTTTAAAAATATTTTCACTCGGGTGAGAATTACTGAATTAAGAGTGCAAAGTATCTGATGCTTTGGTATAAAGAAAACAATTAACACAATTTTAATGCTCCTTTTGGTGCTTCGGGTTGTAATTGGGGTGTTGATTATATTTGCTGTATACACGCTAAAAAGAAAAAATAAATAGAAACAAATCCTTTTTTCTCAATTTCAATGTGTTTTATTCCCCAAGTGTAAATGATTTAAAAAGAGATGTCACATCAAAAAGCTTTCACTGAAAACATTACGTTACTGTTTTGGAGAGGTCATAAGAACTTACATATTTACAAGTAAAAAGCAGCTATGTGTTTACTTTGGACCTTTTCGCTAAAAGAAAAGTAAACAAAATATGATTCAACGTGCTAGAGACAGTAGAAAATCCTCATGTTCAGTGCTCGAATGAAATTTTATCTCAGGCAGCGGTGAAAATTAACCTAAGCAAAGGCGTCCTATAATAATACACGTCTCGATACTTCTAGTGACAACTCCACGACCCTTTTAGTACACTTCCCATGCTTTGTACATTATTTTGTCTACAAATTTTCGCGCCACATTTACACCACGTGCCACAACATTTGTTACATTCTGGTGTTTACGTACAACTTTCGGCTTACTCTCACACTCGGTCATAACAGTATCTGAACTTAAATCATGGAAATAGATGCAGGGAGGCATCTCACTCACTTTTCTCACTTCTCCTCACTTATTTTGAAGTCCTCTAAAGTGAGTCACTTTTTTGCTAATTTCTCACTTTTCTCACTTCCCCTCACTTATTTCATCAATTCTTCGGATTTTGATATAAGAATTAGTGCTTGAAAGCGAAAACATTCGATTCTTGTACATTCTCACATTTCGAATTTTAAAAACTTTGGCCTTCGGCGCTATCTTCACTCACTCACTCAAATTTATTTTGAATGCATTTCTTTAATACCTTCGGTCGAAGGGTTCACCACTGAGTTATTAAAGAGTTAGAACGGAAAGAAGAAGAGGGAAATCAAAGAGCCACTAGTTAAATTTAATTAAAAAAATTTATTTACATTTTTTTTTATGGATAAAAACAGAAAAAATTTAGTTTCGGCTTAGGTGATCGCCATTCCCCCACATTCCCCTATAAAATAAAAGTTAGGGCCTTTGTCGTTTCCGCTTTTTAGGGCTCCAGCTAGGCCCAGTGACCCAAACTTGAAAATTGTTATTCCATGAAATGTTGGGCACTTGTTGACCTTTCCAACAAAAAAAATTCATGAAAATCTGAAGTAATTTATCCGATTTATGTATGAAAAACACTATGGGCCCTAGTCGGCTCGCTCTTTTAGGGCTCCTGCTAGGTCCATTGAACCAAGGTCAAAAAAAGTTCTTCCATAAAATTTTGGGCACTCATTAACCTTTCCAACAAAAAAAATTTGTTGGAATCGGTTGAGATTTACTCAAGATATGTACAAAAGACTGAAAACCACTTAAGCGGCCCTAGCTCGGCGGACGGACGGACATTTTTTTTATTGTTGATTCGTCATCTAGCGACCATAATCGATGCTGCCCCTACTCCCCCCGCAACAAAAAAAAACACACTACTGTTGCTGTTCTATTACAACTTCGTTTTTCAAGTTCTATCACTTTTTAATCTTTCAGTTTTTTCAAAAACCGACGCGTTTTGTTTGTTTGACATTTCAGATTTTTTTTTAAATATTTATATTCGGAAAAGTGTAGTATTTACCTCTTTTACGAAAATGACAGAGCCGGTTTCTAAGAAATCCGGCACTTATTACCGACAAGAAAAAGCTAGGAAAAAAATCTGGAGAAAGAGCTTTTGTTTGTAAAATCAGATCGCTAGATAACTTTTTTCACAAATTTTCTAGAGAACATGATATATACCACAATATATGAACAATCAGTTACGGTCAATTCTAATGAAAATGAAAACTTTACTTCAACTGGTACAGGATTGCAATTAATTATTTTTTCTTTGACATGAATGGTTTGGTTGTCATGTTCCTCAATAGTGATGTTACTAAAAAAATCGAGACTGTTTTTATTATAAATTGGTTTATGACATCTAAAACCAGAAAAGTTTGCAATTTTAAATTAAAGCAACTTAAATGCTCTTCTTTATAAAAAAATGCTTTTATTATTGAATTGGCGATTCTGGCTAAATTAAGTCGGGAGATCTACTCACTTTTCTCACTTATTTTTTTTTAACTCACTTATTTGCTCACTTATTTTTGCTTTTTTAACTCACTTCTCACTTTAAAGTAAAAATCGAGATGCCTCCCTGTAGATGCCATTCGGTAGATTGTCTTGGCAGAGTAGCGTAAGAGAAACTGAGCCGCTGCTAGACATTCCATCAGATAAAATAGTTTTAACTTACTTTGATATATTCCCACCAAGATGGCAACTTGGCAGCATAACAGTAATGTAATATACGTATGGCTCTTTGAGCAAGCCTGATAAAAACGATGTTTTTCCAGCGAAACTTTTGTTAAACCAAATTGTTAATTTCAAAAAGGTACCTCCATAGCTAAATAAAGTCATTGTTTTTTCATCTCAACTCTCTCAACTAGAGCTACTTTTTTGAGATTGCTTAGTTGTTTCAACAAACTCCTCAGCTAGGACACTTGGTACCGAAATTTGAAAATGCCAAAAATCATGAAGTAGCGAGTACATTACGTTTCCTAAGTTTATAATTCGACACCTGGCTGCGTACTTCGGTCCCTTACCTGGGAATATAGAAGGCTGTATTCTGAGCATCTGTCTTCACCAAAGTGTACATATTGGTGATATCTATACGTCATATAAGTTTTAACTCGGCACTAGGCTGCGTCCTCGAGTTAAGACTTTCTAATGCAGAGGACGGCAGCAGCCTGGTGCCGAATTGACACTGATGTGCCGTATACATTATACAACTCACTATTGCCTCCAATTTGGTGAAAAGAGATTTTCAGAACCAGGCTGCCTTCTTTATTCCCAGCTTTAGGGTCCTAAGTATGCAGCCTGGTGCCGACTTCGATCGTGACACTAACTAATAACCTCGCTCCTTCTTAAAGATAGCCGTTGATAGAATTTCAGCACCAGATTGTCTTGGTCGCAGGGCTAATTATGCATTCTGCGATTGAGAATATTCGCTGACGGTTCAGGCGCTACAAATGTATGTGTTTTCACATAACATTTGACATTGTAGCGCGAAAGAAATGCATTTTCTGGAATATTTCCTTAACTTTGTTTTAAGTTGAAAAAGTTTTCAAAAAAATTGAAGGATTGTGTCATTTATTGTTTGAACACAATGGGACATAACAAATTGAGAAATTTGTAGTTAATTTTTCGGTTTTTTGTGACCGAAAAATCGCAGTCGCAGAATGTATAATTAGCCCCTTAGCCATTTAGAATGCTTGCTTGACATACAGATTAGAAATAACGACACACTTCCCCACAGTGAGGACTGCGCATTTAGCAGTACGTATTTCGAACATAAAAACATCCACAAAGCGACATGGGTATCACCTGATAGACAAACCGAAAACCAGATTGATCACGTTTTGATAGATGAACGGCACTGTATTGGATGTCAGGAGCTGTAGAGGACCAAATGTTGATTCTGACCACTACTTGGTTAAAGTGGTTGTTAGGTCTCGCATATCGGTCCAACACAACCGACAACAGGCATTGAAAAAGTGGGACGTTGAAAAACTGCGGAACGAAGACATCAAACACAAATACGTGGATAGTTGGAGAGAAAAATTATCGAAGAAATGGTCAGCGAGCAACACAGTGTAGACGATGCGTGGAATCAAATCAGGCGGAATGTAGAGAGCGCCGCGGCAGAGACCTTGGGAACGAGAACAGGAAATAAAAGAAATAACTGGTTCGACGATGAATGCCAGCGAGCTCTGGAGAACAAAAATGCAGCTCGACTAAAAACTCTAAGTCGATACACTCGAGCAGGCCAGGCAGAGTACCGTTCGAAGAGAAATTTCGCTCGAAAACTGTTCCGAAACAAAAAACGGCTGCAGGATAGGAACGTTTTGATCGAAATTGAAAAGTTTGGCAATAGGAAGGAAACTCGGAACTTCTATCGGAAAGTAAACGAATCCAAAAATGGTTACAGTCAACAACCTTTGCTGTGTAAGGACAAGAATGGATTGGTCTTAGCAGATGAGGAAAAGTGCATTGCGAGATGGGCTGAGTACTTCAAAGAACTGCTTAATCCGAACACACCGCTCAACCGAAACGAAGAAAACAACGAATTGCCATTTCATACTGCGCAACCATATATAGAAGAACCAACGATGCAAGAAGTTGAAGCTGAAATTTCGAGGCTCAGAAATTTCAAAGCCCCGGGGACAGACAATCTACCCGGCGAACTTTTCAAGAACGGCGGCAACGCACTATATATGGAGATGAACGAGTTCATCACGCGTATATGGAATGTCGAGGAGTTACCGGAAGAGTGGAAGACCAGCATACTTTGTCCCATATACAAAAAAGGTGAAAAAATGGAGTGTGGCAATTTTCGAGGAATTGCTCTGCTGAATATTGCTTACAAGATATTTGCAAATATTCTTTACCAGCGCCTTCACTTCATCCATACATGGAAAACTCTGTAGGTGAATACCAACGTGGTTTTCGTTAGTTTCTTCAACATCGGACCAGCTGTTTAATATCAGACAGATCTTGGAGGAGTGCAAGGAGTACAACATTGAAACACACCATTTGTTCGTTGACTTCAAGGACAGTGTTAGAAGTAGTGTAGTGAAGTAGTGTTAGAAGAAGTAAGCTATGGAGAGTAATGGAGGAATTTGGAATCCCCAACAAACTGATCTCGCTAACCAAGTTAACACTGAACGGAGCTAATAGCCGAGTAAGGATCCGTAATCAACTGTCAGAGATTTTCGACATAGAGGAAGGCCTACGACAGGGAGATCCTCTCGCGACGCTGCTTTTTAACCTGACCCTTGAAACAGCTGTGCGCACCATGGACATAGATTCCAGCGGCACCATTTTCACCAAGTCCAGTCAGTTGCTAGGTTTCGCAGACGACCTGGACATACTTGGACGAAAAATGGATGTTGTTAAAGACAAGTTTATGGCCTTGGAGAGGAAAGGTACCGACCTTGGGTTGAAAATTAAAGACGAAAAAACGAAATGTATGATCATCCCGCCTTCGAATCAACACCAGGAGGAAACCGTAACGATCGACACACACACATTCAAAATGGTTAACAAATTCGTATACCTATGATCGGAGCTGAACACCAATAACGACATCGCGGACGAAATTAAGAGACGAGTAATTCTGGGCAACCGGAGTTATTACGGCCTTCTGAAAATCTTAAAGACCAAGTCAGTAAGCCGAAATTCAAAATGCGCAATATACAAATCTGTGATCAGACCGGTGGTTACGGGTTTGGAGTCGTGGTGCTTGACACAAAGAGACGAACAATCGCTGCACACGTTCGAAAGAAAAGTACTGCGGACAATATTTGGACCAGTATTCGATCAAAGGCAGAACCGATGGCGCAGACGATTCAATCATGAGCTTAGTTAGCTTTATGGAGAGCCGGACATAGTCAGAACTACCAAAATAAACCGACTGCGTTGGCTCGCCCATGTACAACGAATGGAAGATCATCGTATTCCGAAAAAAATCCTTAAAACCAGACCGGAGGGCAAGAGAGGTGCAGGGCGTCCAAAATCCAGATGGTATGACGCAGCTCTTCCCGACTTAAAATCTGTGGAAGTATCCAGCTGGGAGACGTTAGCTGCGGATAGGTCCGGTTGGAGAAGCATGTTGCAGAAGGCCAAGACCCTTAATGGGTTGTAGTGCCTGTTAAGTAGGCAAGTAGAAGACTGCGCAACTAAGAAATCGTGTGGAAAATTGGGTTGAACAGAGGCGTTCAACGAATTTCAATCTATTTCTATCTGAGCAGATTAGGAAGTCAGAAAGAGCCCATTTTACAACTTTTCCTCAATTTCGCCTTGCGAATAACTTTAACGATTCATGGAACTGGTTGAATTTACGCGATTAGTAAGAAAATGTAGGCCGAAAACTTCCGCCCACTTTTTATTTTACATGAATATGAAAAACGATACGACAGCAGATGCATTCGATTTGAAAATAAAAAACATAACTTTTTTTTTAAATTCACCCATCCCTTCTATCACACCCAGAAAACCAAATCGAGTAGCAGACTGAATCGACGGTTTCATTAAAAAGTGAATATGCATTTTGTACACAACAATAAATTCAGTAAAAGAGAAATCGCTTACACATTGTACAGAGCTTTCTTGCATCAAAAATCTTTTTTTTTCGTTTGTAATCAAAGGGGTGCAATGGTTGTGTAAAATGCCTTTTTTCAACAGACAACTTCTTCATACGGTGGAATTGAATGAAAACGAAGGAAACTTCCACATTGATTTGTATTTCAAGTTTCTCTTCTACCACCGTAATTTTGCACGTAGAAAATAACGTATTTCCAGAGAACAATCTGCGTATGCTGTGCATCAATGATGTGCTTTTCAATTGCAAATCCCATGACGCGTCATGATGTGAGTATGCTCAAAAGCGCCGACTACTGTTCAATGAGACAACCAATCCAATTGAAACATTGCGTCACGTCAGAATGTTTAGGAATCGGTATCACGGTCGCATCGACAAAATGTCGGATGAGCGAACCAAGTGCAAAAAGAATGTAAAATTGTTCGGCAATAATTTACTTTTCAGAGAAATGATAAGATGTGCCCACCAGCGCGCCACTTTTTATGATTTCTCTGGAACTTTTATTGTAATTTGATTTCATGACATATATCACCAGACCATCAAATCTGTAAAGTGAAGTCGAGGGGTGACGCACTTCTGCAGTTTATGGAATAAATGGAATAAATGGACTAAATGGGAATAAATGGAATAAATGGGAATAAATGGAATAAATGGGAATAAATGGAATAAATGGGAATAAATGGAATAAATAATAATTTTTTCAAATTCGTCAAAACCTCAAATAGACTTGATTTTGATGGCAACGCACACGACAAACCATACTAATGTGTCAAAACGTGAAAAACCCACTTTTGAAAACTTAAAAGAATTTTTGTTGAAAAATGGAATAAATAAATTTATTCCATTTATTCCCAAAAAAATTAATTTAATCTCAAGATGGTTTAAATGCTTTATAATTTGTGCAAACGTTTTTTGAACTTACTCGTATTTGTCTAACTTGTGATGGGTTTGGTTCAGATATTTCGCAAAAACAAAAACAAAAATTTTGGGAATAAATGGAATAAAAGAATAAATGGAATAAATGAAGTGCGCCACCCCTCGAGTGAAGTGGTGTTGCGAAATCTACCACGAAAAATGCATGTAAATTTTGATTTGATTCCACGAGATTTTGAGGTGAACATACGAATGCTACACCCCTGCCTCTCGAACGTCATGAAAGCACATATAATTCGACAGAAACGTATGCGCTGGATGGAAAATTAATAATGCACGACAGTTATACAAAGGATGAATAAATAATAAAGGGAATTCATTTTTAGAGTATTTTGTTTTGTATTTAATGTTAAGTGAAAATGGAGTCCAATTAAAATTTTCCTAAAAATGAAAAACATTTTCTATTTGTGAGCTGGAAGCTTTGTTATAGTCACATATACTTTTTGCTTATATATTTTTGTTTTACTCACTGATCTACATTTTCTTTATAAAATTTAGTTGTTGGTTTTCGACTTTTCACAAGCTTTCTATTGTATTCACTTCGCTCTGAATTCATTTGCTTGCTAGAGTTAGTGTAAACACGTCATTAGTGCCCACAAGCATTTTACCATCCACTTCGGGTTCGAACAAAATTTTGTCAAACTTGAAAAAATAAATGTTACAACAAAAAAAGTGAGTAAGGATCGACCCTGTTGAAACGGCAATTTTCAAATACTTATGAAGTTTTACTGTGGCTCTTCAGATATTCTATGGTTCTTCCAAAGATCATGTTACAAACAACATGGACTAAGAATGAATGAATATTAATTTTATTGTCTACTTTTCTCAAGCTGACATGGAAAAAGAATGGCTATGACTATTGTCATAGCCCTCGTTAAAAAACCATGAAAACGTTACAAATAATACTCTTACAGTACAATAACATTATCACAGACAAAATCACAAAATAAAAAATAAAAATCACAAAACAGAAAGAAGTCAAAACAAAGAATAATAATAATAAAGAGAAAGAAAAACTATGTTGTCAAAATTAAAATTGTAAATAAAAAGCACTCATAAAATTTAAAGCAAAAATAAAAAATAAAAAGTATTTTGCGAAAAGCTGCGTCAAAGGTGAAATAAATAAGATAAATAAATAAATAAACGACACTAAGTATAATAATTAAGTCCACCAAGAAGGAGTCGTCAAGTTGAGCCGTAGGCGTCGTCAAATAAAATATCTCGAACAGCAAAATATCGGCCACATGAAAAAAAAATCGGGTTAGTGCTTCCGGTTTCGGTTGTCATAGAAGTGGAAAGCAAGCACCAACCAAACCAAATGAGCCAAAAATCGAATCATCAAGCCCATAATGAATAATCACAGTTGGTACCGGTTATCCGAATCATAGAAAATTTACGTAATACTCTCGAGCCATCATTCAGAATAATCTTACTGCGGAGAAACTTCGAATTCAATTTACCAGTCAGAATATCGTGAATGAAAAAAACTGCTGCGTCGGTGCGGCGTCGTAGAAGTGATTTAAGGCTGAGTTCGGCACATCTGTCGGCATATGGACGTAAACGATAACTTTCATTGTCACTGTCGGTGTGTCTATCACGGTTAGCGTATAGAACAAATTGTCGCTGAACACTCTCTAACAACTGGATGTGAACAGCATGATGAGGTGCCCAGATCGTACTAGCGAACTGAATATGTGAGCGAACAACGGCTGAAAAAAGCATTTTTGCAGCGTTGACGTTGAATCGTCCGTAGCACTGGCGCTTAACAAATGATAGCATCGAAGTAGCTTTCATTGAGGCCCGCTCATAATGATCATTAAAACAAAACTTGTCATTATACGTAACGCCGATGTCCTTGGTGCTATGAACACGATTAATCAAGTGACCATTCATTTGGTAGTTAGCCAAAATAGGTGAACGCTTACGAGATAAAGAAATTATTTTGCATTTATCAGCATTTAATTCAAAATTATTGTCGGAGCACCACTTCACGAACTTGTCAATTGAGTCCTGCATTGAGACCGTATCTTCAATTGAAGAGATGCTGTTATGAACAATTTTTTTATCATCGGCGAAGTTGATGTCTTTGGTAGGATGAGTGGCACAATCGGAATCATTGAAGAACACCACAAAAAATAGAGTGGCCAACACGGAGACTTGCCCGATTCCAGAGAAAACATTTATTAAATCCGATTCTATGGAATTTATTTTCACCTTCTGCTTTCTGCGCTGGAAGAAGGATCGGAACCAAAGGAGTAGGGAATTGGAGATTCGGTACATATCATTTGCCAATTTCATAATTAACTGAATACAGTAAATAACATCGGAGGCTTTTATAACGTGACTTTTTCCGTTGGCTCGACGCGGAAAATTGATGTCCGTTAATCGGCGTCTCGAATGAGACTTACCGTTAGTTAGTAAAAATCTTCAGAGTAAATCAAAAAGAAACAAGACGGATTTCGCGATCTCACAAAGCTTAATTTTATTTGATGATGAATGATTACTTATGCTGAATCGGTTTATTCCACAAACTTGCAAGCTGGAGACATTCAAGCGGTGGAACGGGCTTTTTCTGCATGTGCTCGCTTTGTGTATCGTCTCAGACGTTACGACAGTGCTAGTGGGGTCATTGGGCGTTTGCTGGGCTGTTCGATATTCGACTATATGAGATATCGTCAATGTGTCTTCTTGCATAGTCTTGTGATCAGCAAGACCCCTGATTACCTCTATTCCAAATTGCAGCGTGGGCGGTCCTCCCGAAATCAGCTGTTTGTTCTGCCAATGAACACGTCGTTCCAGTATAATCGCTCGTTTTTGTGCGTTCTGTTTCGAACTACAACTCCTTGCCTGTAAGTCTGGAGAGGATGGGTTCGGTTTCGAGCTTCAAGGGAAAGCTATTTGGCCTTCATTAGTGGCTACTTTTGGTGACAGTGGTTATACCGCCTGTAGTTCTCTTGAATTTCTGTTTATTTGTTTGCTATTTCATGATTCGATAATGAGACCCGTTATGCAACACATCATTGGTAGACATGTATATCCCTCCCCAATTTAGTGCCGATACTCAATACCTATGTCGTACACGATAACGTTATGATTGTTCTTTAAATTTTATTTTATTTACTTCATCCGAGTCTTTTTTCTTTAAGATTGTCGAAATTTATTCTTTTATTATATTTAGATTTTATTTTTATTTTTATTTTCATTGTAAATTTAGTTATAAGTGTTCAATCTTAGTAAAATGTCGTTCATTGTGTCGTCCGAGCATTTATATAAGGATTGATTTCCTTTTTGTTCGTTGAATAAAGCTTGATTGATTGATTGATTGATTTCTTATAAAATGATATTGAACTTATACTTAAAACTAGATCTGAATTATCATCCTACCTTGCAGATGATAATTTAGATTTTCAGATGGAATTCCAACACACGGTTGGACTACCATTTATCTTAGCCTACGACGTATATTGCGCAATATAATAAAATTGAATAACGAACCGTTGGAGCTCGATTTCGCAGGTCCCAATGTGTTCGACGAATGCAGCTGATGCGATTATTATGACCAACCAAAATTATTTTTAGGTTAATAACACTTTTGATTTCGAATGGATATTGTCCTTTGCGGACAATATCGGAATAGGTGCGACGACCTTTTATATCACCACTTTATTAAAATTAATTCCAATTCGTCCTTGTTTCCCAAGCGGACGCAAATTGGATTTTGGCAAAATTTTGATTTATTTTCTTAATAACCCGGTACCGGCGCGGTATGTTATGCACTTATCAAGAATCAAATACACAAGGTGTGAAATTTCTTTAATTTAGGATGAAATCACTTAGCAAAATTAAAAAGAAATTTATTGTAGTCACACGCGTGAACAAATTCGTGCGTAGATATCGAGTGCAAAAACGAACTGATCAGAGAATTCCAGATTCTTTGAATGTACTTCTATTTATTTACTTACAAAAGGCGCGAAGTACTCATTCGAAATTCTCGAATGAACTGAACGAATGATTTTGTAATAGATTATAGTGTGGTCCTAAGCTGCTCGAAAACAATTATTACAAACACTTTTGCAAGGTTTGGTGAGACACACACGCCACGGTAGTTAGTGAGTTCTGATTTCTTACCGGATTTAAAAACTGGAGTCAGGTTACCAATCTTCCAGAGATCTGGATAATATTCTTCCAGCAGTGACTTCGAGTAGATTGTTGCAAGGGGCATAGACAAAATATCAGCACATTCGCGCAAAAATATTGGTGCCATTCTATCAGGACTTATGCCTTTACTCAAATCCATATTCATAAGGGTTTTTTGAACAATCTCATTTGTCACGTTAAAATATCCATAGTCATTTCTAGATCTAATGAAAGAGAGAAGTTTGGAATCCTCTTCATCGTCGTTCGTGTATTGTCTATATACGGATGCAAAGTATTTAGCGAAAAGGTTTGCTTTTTCAGCGTCAGTAGTAGCACTCTCGTTTCCGTAAAACATCTTCCCGGGTAAGCTTGTTTTCTTGTATTTTGAGTTTATGAAATTCCAAAACTTCCGGGATTGCTTCTTGTAGTTGGCGGATATGTCACGCAAGTTTTCATTGTACAATTCGTCACGATAATTCTCAAATTAGCAGCTAAAAACGAAGAGATCTGCATTTTTTGGATTTTCAATAGACTGCCTTTGGTAGCGCTTGTAGGCTCGGTTTCTCCTATTCTTCAGATTAATCAATTTACCATTGAACCAAGAAGGATGGTTTGATGTACGGATCGAAGCTTTGGGAATGTGAAGGTCAAAAATTTCATAGCATTTGTTGTAAAAAGTGCTTAGCATGTCGTCGAGATTTTGTCCATCGAAAAGGGATGCGAAGTCAATTTTAGATAGCTCTTCACGAATACGACCAAATGGAGCTTTCTTAAAACAGTAAAAAATTTCGGACGATGGAGATGAATTATAGACCTCCGGTTCACATTCGATAAAAAACTGAGTCTGAACATGAGCCACATATTGCATCGAGGAAGGTATAAGTGGCAGATCGGCTACACTGACAATGGACAGTTCTGGCATGTTTGTATAAACAAGGTCAAGAACGTTGTGTGATTTATTCTGTAGATCGGCCATCTGGAACAGACCACATTCCAGTAGAGAGGAGGTCATCGTTCTAGCAATATTCGCTTGTCGGGATTCTGAATCGCCAATCGATGGGAGAAAATCAAAACCATCTTCATTGGATGACCACTGAACTGTAGGCATATTGAAATCACCAACTGCAACGAAAATATCACCATGACCAATCATTGAGTGCGCTGCAATAATGGCTTTCAAATGAGATAAATAAACTTCTTCAGTGGAACCATATTGTATGTAGAGCCCATAGATGTACAGCTTTGAATTGGATGAGCGAAGATGGACTTTAATGCAAATCGCTTCTAGACGTTTGTGTTCTGGAACGTCAACAACTTCACTATCATACATTGAATTAACAGCAATGAGAACACCACATTTGCTCGCATCAACATCTGTGTCCTCACGGTCCTTCCGAAATACAATATATTGGGGATCGAAAAACTCGGCACTAAATTTGGTCTTCTGTAAATGAGTCTCAGAAAGAACAATTAAATCGTAGTCACAAGTTGAAGTGGAAAGAAGGATGTGATCTTTTTTACCAACCATTCCACGAATGTTGTTGTAGTAAATGGACAAATACGAGCGAGACGGAACGGGACTTGTTTCAAATTCAACCGAATTACATGGTGAATCGGTTACGTCGTTGTGTTGGCCAAAAAATTCATGGGTGAAGCATCTGTCACGCTTTTAACAGTCCACGGTTTTATTGTAACATGATTTGGCCAGAAATTCGAACGGTTTATAATTTTAGAAATAACGTCATTGGTTTCAATCTTACGGACTGCGTCACACTCTACCTTTTAAGAGGTTTTTGTATGCGATATCAATAGTTTTGGAAGTTTTCAGTTGTGAAAAATTTTCTATTTCTATTCTCTATTCTATTTTCTTATTTCTATTTTCAGAAAAGAAAATTTTCTAAGAAAAGAAAATTTCTCCGAAAAAAATGTTTTTTCCGACAAAAATTGTTCTCCTACACCTTAGGCTACCATCGGAACACTTCGTATCACCTTCGGCTACCTTCGGAATATTTTGTAGCACTTTCGCCTGCCTTCGGAAAACTTCGTGTCACCCTAGGCTGCCTTCGGAACACATCGTGTCACCTTCGGCTACGTTCGGAACACTGCCTGTCAGCTTCGGCTACCTTCGGAACACTTCGTGTCACCTTCGGCTACCTTCGGAACACTTCGTGTCACGAATTCTTCCCACTGATTCATATAACTTTCCTGAAGAAACCAACTGTCTATGTATTATTATACAGAATTTAGCAAAAAATCGAAGATGGCGCCGCTATAACAGATGGCAGAAATTTTCTTATGATACCAAACAATTCTCCTGATGAAACTCTATAACTTTCTAAAAGAAACCATATCTCTAAGTAGTGTCATTCCGGAGCTAAAATTCGAAAACCGAAAAAGCATAAACGAAAATCCAAGATGGCGCCGCTATGACAGCTGGCACCCATTTTCTTATGATCTCAAAAAATTCTCCTGATGAAACTCTATAACTTTGCAGAAGAAACCATCTCTCTAAGTAGTGTCATTCCGGAGCTAAAATTCGAAAAGCGAAAAAGCATAAACGAAAATCCAAGATGGCGCCGCTATGACAGCTGACAGTCATTTTCTTATGACCCCAAAAAATTCTCCTGATGAAACTCTATAACTTTCTAGAAGAAACCATCTCTCTAGGTAGTGTCATTCCGGAGCTAAAATTCGAAAACCGAAAAAGCATAAACGAAAATCCAAGATGGCGCCGCTATGACAGCTGGCAGCCATTTTCTTATGATCCCAAAAAAATTCTTCTGATGAAACTCTATAACTTTCTAGAAGAAACCAACTCTCTAAGTGTTATCATTCCGGAGCTAAAATTCGAAAACCCAAAGAAGCCTAATTTGTACCTAACAAAAATCCAAGATGGCGTCACTTTGGCAGATTTCTGAAAATCTGAAAAAAATTCTCCTGACCAAACTCTATAACTTTCCCGAAGAAACCAACTCTCTAGCTATTGTCACTCCGGAGCTAAAATTCGAAAACTCCGAGCATTACCTAAATAACCCTCAAAATTGACCACTTTTCCACAAGCCACGACTTTTCTAGAATTTTCCCGGA
>CM055406.1:70179602-70195351 GCA_029228625.1 Pseudolycoriella hygida | reverse complement strand
ACCAAAAATAACGACATGGGTACAGAGAAAACATGGAGAGGTTAATTTCCACCTGACACAGTGTCTGTCTGGTCACGGATGCTTCAGGAAGTACCTGCACAGGTTTGGATTCACGGAGTCACCTTTCTGCACGACATGCGATAGGCAGGAAGAGACTGCGGAGCACGTGTTATTCGTCTGCCCCCGCTTCGAACAAGAACGAGGAGAGCTGTTGACTGTGAGTAGGCCCGATGTAAGTGCCGAAAACATAATATCGGAGATGTGCCGCGATGAGGAGGTGTGGATAGTGGCGGATAATGTAGTTGCGAAAATAATGACGAAGCTGCAAATTGCATGGAGAGACGATCAAAAAAGACTGGCAGTTGATCTAAGAGAGTAGGTGCGAAAGCACAGCTCCTCCCCGAAGTAATGCTGTGAGGCGGTTCCGGGGAGAAGAGAGCACGAAGACTAAGGAAGGAGGTTTTAGTTGGTAGGTCATTAAAGTTAATGGAATCCAACACTACCTTGGTTCAGAAAGAGCGGGTGTCTATGAAGATTTCCTCACCCTTATAAAAAAAAAAAAAAAGATAGATAGATAGATAGATAGATAGATAGATAGATAGATAGATAGATAGATAGATAGATAGATAGATAGATAGATAGATAGATAGATAGATAGATAGATAGATAGAAAAGTGTCATTTTCAAACCTCGATATCTCAGCCAATTTTCAACCGATTTTGATGAGTGAGGGCTTGTTTGAAAGCTACTGCTTCGTAGTTTTTTTTAAAAAATAATTTGGAGGGGGAGGGGGGTGAGAGGAAAAAACTCAAAAGTTCGCCTTGTCCCAAAGGTTTTTGTATGGAGTTTTTTGGGTTTGTGGACGTTTTTTTTGGGGTGTGGGGACTGCGTGGGGATACGATAATATTATTTTGAACAACGATATTACATATTAATGATTGTTTTCCATATGATAATATCGTTTCTTAACACAATAATATCACTTCTCACACGATAATATCGTTTTCTGATATGATATTATCGTTTTGAGACGAAAATACACTGGGCGATTTTGCCGGTCACCCATTCGTTTTGGAAGAAGAAACAAAGAGACTTGCATCACATTCCCCTTTCGCCGGAAATCTATGAATGTGAAATTGGGTGCCATTTTCTTGTTTTTAAGAAGATTACCGACATCCCTGATTGGAACCAGCTATCATTGCGGGAATCATGTTTGCAATTATCATATTATGTTTGTAAACAAATATGACATGGCTGCCGTAAATATGTGCATATAGCAGCAACAATATTCTTTAAGTGCAAACAACATCTTTTTAATTCACTTTCAACAAATGTGAGTGAATTTTTTTTTTTCAAATTCTGCACGTTGGAGCAAATTTGATGGTGTAGAATTTTGTTTAGTCACGCGTATAAACATTTTTCACATAAAGTTACATGTATGCAGATGTACAGAAGATATGAATGATGCATTTACATAACATTTCAATGGTGCACCTACTTCGCACGAAAAAAAAAAGTAATAAACAGTCGGCAAAACACCTCTCAGATTCGAAAAACTTGTTTACTTTTTTTATTCTATAAATATTGTTTGTTAAATATAAAACGAATGAGATGTTATAAATATGGACAAATGTATGGTTGGTTCATTGACATTTAAACATTAAACGTAGGTACACAATTTATTTATTATAATAATTGTGGTTGAGAAAAAAAAGACTTTGTGGTATGTACTACACGTTGGTATACAATGTGCAAATATGCCTATGTTTTTTTTTAACAAACAAATCGTGAAATGTAATGTGTCATTTATAACAAACTCTTTGCATAAACTACAACTTACACATATCGGTAGAAGTATTTACAACTTACAAACTGAGAGATGCCTGAGGTCGTTGTGGCTATTTATAAGAATGATAAGTTGGTTGACACTAAAAGGTGATAAAAAGCGTACACAGTGGAATGGGCAATACAAACGCTATTTGTCATGTGGTATCGTCAATATCCGTTTCGTGGAGACAACAACGCGAGCAGAAGTGTCACTTTTATTTCCTTTCATCTTCCCAGACCAATTAGTCATTGTTAATTTATTATATCGATGTCCCACCGAAAACTTGTCATTACATGCATATGTGCACCCCTCGGAAGTTATTCATTACATGTATGTTTAGGGTCCCCACAGGAAACTTCTCATTACATGTAGATTTACTTGTATATTACATGTATATCTGCACGTGATAACGCGTTTTCAGATGAGACACCGATTGAAAATCATACAGTGGGGGGTGCTTAGTAAGTCATCCATTCTGGACCATTTCGTGACTATTGCAAACTCATTCGTGTATTTTTAAGTAACTCGCTTTAAAAACTGGTGTTTGACTCGTGCAGTTGTATACCTCGCCTTCGGCTCGGAATACAAATTCTACACTCATCAAAAAACAGTTTTCACACTCCGGTCAAAAATTGTCAGCGGAGGCGGACGCAAAATTTTAATTTCCTACTTTCGGGAAACTTTTCGAATGCATTGTTTGCAGTCTAATCAGTGAAAGCTTGGCTTCCGCTATCTCATCGGCACAGCACGGTTTCATAAGAGGCCGGTCAACTTTGACCAATATCCTCGAATTTACCAACCTCGCCATTGAATCCG
The DNA here is from genome assembly GCA_029228625.1 of Pseudolycoriella hygida. Taxonomy (NCBI): domain Eukaryota; kingdom Metazoa; phylum Arthropoda; class Insecta; order Diptera; family Sciaridae; genus Pseudolycoriella; species Pseudolycoriella hygida. The sequence goes on along the minus strand of CM055406.1, from coordinate 70,192,707 downwards.
GCAGTCAGCGTGATGTGATTTGTTCCGACTTCCAGAAAGCATTCGACAGAGTCTTATTGAAAAAGCTCAATGACATAGGAATAGACGCTTCGATTTTGTCTTGGATCGAATCGTACCTTCATGAACAGCTGCAGTATGTGATGAGTCACACATCTACGACCTTTAAGGTTGGGTCTGGTGTCCCGCAAGGGAGCCATTTAGGACCATTGCTCATCGTGCTTTTCATGGACGATGTAACGAAAGTCTATCAAAGGTTTATCAAGATTTTGTACGCTGATGATATGAAGCCGAAACGAAAGTTGCGTTCATTTCCGACGCTCTCAAGTTGCAAGCTTTCTCATTGGTGTAAGCAAAATCGATTAGAGCTTAATGTTGACAAATGTAAGGTTATGTCTTTCTATCGTGTTCGCTCTCCGATGCATTTCTATTATAAGTTATTACTACTACTACTACGAAAAGCTAACGTTCAACAAGCATATTGACTTTGTTACATCTTAGGCATACTCAATGTTGGGCTTTGTCAAGCGAATTTGTAAGGAGTTCACTGATGTCCGGACACTAAAAAGTGTGTATTCCGCGTATGTGAGGTCGCATTTTATTTATTTATTTATTTACTTTATTTCATCAACAGCTCTAGGAGCCCCCTGACTACTCACAGTTAACAGAATTTCCATACATTTTTACAATAGTCATTAAGGTACATATGATATACATAATTTCCAAATTAAATCGAATACAAAATAATGACAAAAATATTTAAGCCGTTGAAAAGAAAGACAAAATTAAAATCTCACTGACATTTTAGCGCTTCACGAATTCCCTAGTGGTAATGCCGTCGGGCCACAGTTTATCACTGACTACAGTGTGGAACAATTCAGAATTAACAGTAATCCTAAATGATACAAAGCTAACACTGTACTTATCAACGTAGGGTGAAATCAATTTCTTGCACGACACTTCGTCAGGCGACGATATTATATTCTCTAACAGAAGATAATTTACAACTTCCTCTTCGGTAACTGACAGATGAAAATTGGACACGTAAGCACTCTTACGTGTCTCGATAGGCGATAAAGTACTTCTCGATTGAATTGAATCTTTCCGTGGTTGAGTTGGCGAGACTTTAATTTTAGGTGATACCTGTTCTGCAATTGGCGATGTAGCTAGTACCTTCGCGAAGGAACTGAAACCCGCAGATAAATTTTCGAGTTCCGATGGTTCAGTGAAAGTGCATTCCAAATCTGCGGTGTTGTGGTTCGGCTTGGGCTGAGCGACATTAGTTTGATTGATTACATTTGCATCTGAAGAGTTGACCAAATGATTTATGGGTTGCATTTCGTCTTTCGATTGAGTGCTACTCAAGTCACGGACTTTTTAATGTCGTGGTTGTTGTACGGAGATTTAGTTAACACGGAACTATTAACTGGTTTTACACTTGGAATCGGCCTACGCTTACGATTGACAACAGGAAGCGAACGTTGGACGAAAGACGGCGACGATGTTGGAATAACCACGGTCGAGTTGAATTTATTCAATAAAGGTGATGAAACGTTGTATAATCGTGTTTGATTGATGCAGCTATCACAGAACCATTGAAGATTCGGCATTTCTCTATAACACAGCAGTGCATTTTGGCTGAAGTTTACACATTCAGAGTGAAAAGCTTGGCGACAAAATCCATCGCAAATAATTTTATTCGGGATAGCATTTCTGAAAGAGTCCTCGCACACCGTACAGTTGTTCATCTTTCTCGATGACAAAATTCAGTTGCAACAGGACAATAACAAACAGTTCGCATTAACAGACGTTGAGTGTTGAGACGCAATTACAATGGAATCAGTTGTTGTCACACCTATACTTAAACACAATTTGTACACAGCACATAATGAATGGAAATTTATTTCAATAATTATCACTAAATCGACACTTAGATGATAAGCAAACAATATTATTTCAATACAAAGCACTTTCAAAGGTATCTTAATAGCAAAGAAAAATCAATAAGAGATCATAAAACAGTCGAAATAAAGCAAAAACTAGAACGTGATCGAAACACGTATCTTTGACATTTAGAGTATGCACTGGTCGTCTGGAATCCTCACGAGATTACGTACGTGAACAAAATAGAATCAATCCAAAAGAAATTCCTGATTTATACTCTGAGACGATCCGTCCGAAGGGTTGAGAATTATCGTCTGCCTCCTTACGCTGAACGATGCAAGTCAATTGGCCTAGAACCGTTGTGGCGGAGAAGAATCAACCTATCGGTTGTCTTTGTCGATGACTTGTTGCGAGGCCATTTGAACGCTCCGACGCTGAGGAGTTTGGTGCAATTGAAGAACCCAGTGCGCTCGTTTGGACACAACGAGTTTTTTGCTGTCTTTTATCATCGGACTGACTATGGGCTTCAAGAACCTATCAGCAGAATTATAAGAATTTTCAATTTTTTTTCGAATATATACGATGAAGATGTGTCGAGGGTCGGTTTCCGCTCAAGGGTCAGATTAATGGAGCTTTCCCCCAATTTTCTGGCTCAATTTGGTCTCTCTTCACTTGTTTCTGACGTTGATGGATGAATTTCAGCGAGGTTTCTGAAAAATCTCATTTAAGTTTAGCATGGTGTCTTGTATCGATTTGAAAATTTGATTTTGTATTTTGTATCATGATTGCTCGCTTTGTTTGTTTTTTTCTTCTTCTTTATTATTGCTCTAAATTTAACTTTAGAACTCGCTTTTGTTTTCTTATAATTGGATATTGTTTTGGTGAATTAGTATTTGTACTTGTTAAGTTCTATATTCATTTCAATATGTAGTCAGGTAGCTTAAAAAGCGGTTGACGTAATAAATAAAAAGAAATTGCGGCGGCGACGTACTTCGCCGGAATTTTTGTAGAAGCCTAAAAAGATGCCCTTAGTACGACTTTATGACGCTCTTAAGATGACTATTAGATGCCACAAAATTTAAGTGTTGTCACCAGTGGCGCCGAGTTTACGGGGGCAATCTGTGAATTTTTAGGCAAGTTAAAAAAATCGTTTTCTCATCAGCTCATGACGCTTAGATTTGAAAAGTTCATATAGCGTCCGCTTCGCAGGGTCTTCTAATACGTTTCACCAAAGAAAAGCAAGAGTCGTCAATATTGTTCGAAGAAGAGTTCCATTGAAAAAAAAACTTTGGTCTAAAGCGTTGTGCAAATACGTCAATACGGGAATGTAAACCGGTTATCCTGGCGATTTTGGGCGTAATAAAACCGCGGTTTTTTGGCTCCAAAAACCGGGTTTTTCAGTTAAACGGTTTTTTGATTCATATTTTAACTTTTTCTATAAAAATTACTTTTGGTTATCATTTTTTATCATCTATGAGCACACACTTCGATCGTCAAACATGATCCATTAATTGGATAGTTCTATTTTGCTTCACGGAAAGCTTTCGAGAAACGTCTGAAGTGAATCCAGTCTTTGGAAATTCTTTTCGAAAATATCAGGCTAAAAGGAGGAAAGTGGTAGATCGCAAATATCGTCTAGGAAAATTCAGGGATGAGGAAGTTAGGGCACGTTTCATGGCAAAATTCGCGGAAGGTTTTGAGGAGCTTCCTCCAAGCTGCGGGGACGTTGAGGCTGAGTGGACAAATTTCAAGGAATTTGTTTTGGGGTAGCTGAGGAATGTCTAGGTAGTGTTTCTAGCAGGGGTTTAAACAAAAAGACAGGTTGGTGGAACGCCGACATCAAAAAGGCTGTGTTGGAGAAAAGAAAGCTGTTTTTGATTTGGTTACAGGATAAGACAGATGAAAAGGAACAGGCTTACAAGGTTTGTAGACAGGCGGTTAAGGCTTTAGTCAAGGAAGCGACGGATCGGGTATGGAGGAAGTTCGGGGAGGAATTGGAAGAGACAGGCCAAGGAAGAGGTAACAAATTTTGGTCGGCAATTAAGGATATTAGGCGTGGAGGTGCGAAAGAGGGCTGCGGTAGCGTTTTGGGTAAAGATGACCAGTTAATTACAGATAAGGGTCAAATCCTGGAAACCTGGCGGAATTACTTTCAGGATCTATTCGCCCCTGTCAATCAGGTAGTAAATCCTGATAGAGGAGAGGTTTCTAGCTCTGAGGGTGAGGAGGAAATTACATTAGAGGAGGTGGCGCGAAAGGTCAGCAGGCTGAAGGCAGGAAAATCCGCAGGTGTAGACGAAATTAGGACAGAATTTATTATGTAGCGGGCCAGGTGGGATTCAATGGCTTTGTAGGATTTTTAATTTAGCCATGAAGTCCTCAGTCGTACCCGCTGACTGGAGCTTCGGAGTTATTGCTCCGATCTTTAAGAAGGGCAACCGTAAGGTTTGTAACAACTACAGGAGGATTTCGCTTTTGAGCGTGGTAGGAAAGGTTTATGCGAGTGTTCTTGTAGGTCGGGTTAGGGTTATAGTAGAAGAGGTTCTGGATGAGGCTCAGGGTGGTTTCAGACCTCTGAGAGGGTGCCAAGGTCAGATCAGATCTTTTGTCTTAGGCAAGCTATAGAAAAGCTTTTTGAAAAGAATATTGATTTATACTTGTGCATCATAGACTTAGAAAAGGCATTTGATCGGGTACCGAGGCAGAAGCTGTTCAAAGTGCTTAGCGAATACGGCGCAATGGGATTTTATTAGGAGCCATTAAGAGCATTTACCCAGGGAGCAAGGCTGCGGTAAGAATAGATGGTGAAATTAGTGAGTCTTTCGAGGTTAATGAGGGAGTTCGCCAGGGTTGTTGTCTCTCCCCTCTGCTGTTCATAATTTTTATGGACAAGATTATCAAGCAGGCCAATTTGCAGGGGAATGTGGAAATGGGTGAGATAATCATGAAAATCCTGCCCTATGCGGATAACTTAACTCTATTAGCAGATAATGCCAGTGATTATGCAGGGGAATATCGACTGCCTGAATGTTGCATGTGAGGAGTACGGGAAATAAGTGTAAGCAAAACTAAGGTTATGCATATCGCCAAGTCCCGGAAAGATGTAGCTTGCAGTTTAAATGGGGAGCAGTTGGAACAAGTTTCTGAGTTCAAATATTTAGCAACCATGTTTTCAGAGGATGGCAAGTTAGTTAGGGAATTTGAGGAAAGGAGGAAAATGGGATACGCTGTGGCCAGTCAGTTAAGTTCGCATGTGTTCAACAAGAAGGAATTAAGTAGTGGCACAAAGTTAGCGATTCATAAATCAATCTTCAGGCCAACAATTTTATATGGTAGTGAATGTTGGGTGGACTGCGGTTACCTTACGCATGACCTGGAAGTTTCTGATATGAGGGTTCTTAGGAGTATAGCAAAGGTGAATCGGAGGGTACAGTGGGACAATCATATCAGGAACGACGACATCAGGGAAAATTTAGGGGTTACGTCAGTGGAAGAGGCGGCAAGGGTTAATCGTCTGCGATGGTACGGGCACGTTCAGAGTATGGGTAGTAGCAGGCTCCCAAAAGGGATTTTGAATGCACAGGTCCCGGGTGTACGTCCTAGGGCTAGGCCAAGGAGAAGATTTATAGATTCAATTAAATCGGATTTAGAAGTTAGGGGGCTTTCGCTGGGTGAACAAACCATCTCCTTGGCACAGGATAGGGGGGTATGGAGGTATAGGTATGGGGTATAAAGTTAGATGATGAATATCAAAATATCAAAATGCTTCAAATATAAAAGTTCATAGAAAAATTATAAAAAAATCGTGCGGTCCTTTTGAAATTGTATTTTTTATCGACAGTACACTTCAAAAGAATAAAATCGGCTTAAAAACTTATTGAAAATTATTTTTTTTAAACATTTATTTTGAAGTCCAAACTTTTCGTTTTCGTTTTGAAAATTGTTGCGCTCAAAAAAAATATTCCAAAAATTGGGATCATCAGTTTTGTCAACGTGATAAAACAAAATTAAAATCCCTATGTCAACCGTCAAAATTTCTCTTATATTCAAATATCAAAAGTAAACAAACTCGCTCCACTTATGTGACATCCACTTATCGCATGATATAAAATGAAACCGAATATAAAATCACAACATCACTTAACTTGCCTTTCATGAGTACTTTAGATTTATCAGTTCGGGCGATCATGTCAATGATCTTGGAACACAGATCTTGCGATCCTTTGTTCCCAACCCAATCATCATTTAAACCACGCAAACCTTCCCGTTGACTCCAAGAACCTGTCCAAAATACCAGGTCCAAGTTAGACAACATCTGATGGTTTCCCGACGTAGCCTACCAACTGCCTGCGTCTCAGTTGAAAGAACTTGGAGCATTCGCATATCACGTGAATACCCGTTTCTTCTTCTGATCCGCATCCACATCTAGAAGTTGCCGAATGCCTCATCTTTTTCATGTGACCGTTTAGCCCGCAGTGTCCAGTAATCGCTCCGACCACCCTCCTTATGCGATTCAACTGGATTCTGGGTAAACTGGCTGTCATTATCGAGAGAAATAATGCCAAACCCAAAGATGGGCATCTTTCCACGAGAGTGTTTACTCCCTCGAGAACTGGAAATCCCAACTATGGGAAAGGTACGTCCTCACCATCTTCTTCGGAAGTATTGGAAGTTGACCATCCTAGGTTAGGGCTCACCCGCAAGGGAGAGTCTGGCCATAGTGGAATAAAACGAATAAAACACAACAATGGACAATAAGACCAAATCCAAAAAAAAAGCAACGCAAGGAATAGTCCGTCAGATTCAATTTTGGCGAACTTAAAACTTGCTCAGATTAACCTGCTCCATTGTAAAAAGGCCACGTACAACTTTTGTCATGGACTAAAAATGGAGCAAACAGATATATCCCTAATCCAAGAACCTTGGGTCAGAGGAAATAAAATACATGGTTTTGGCAAATTACATAACCGTCTTTTTGGCACCAGACCGAGGGCGGCCATAGACGTCTCGGAAAATCTTAACGCTATGACACTGAATCAATTTTCGAATGACGATTTAGTAGTAGTCAGGGTTAATAGTGAAAACGAAAAGGATGAAGATTACATTGCTTTATCAGTCTATATGCCCTATGACTCAAGCATCACCCCCCGGGCCCCCACTTGGCTAGAGTCATAGATTATTGTAAGGAGGAAGGCATTTCCATTATTGCAGGTGCTGACACAAATGCACACCACACTATTTGGGGAAGTAGCGACACAAATAGTAGAGGTGAAGAGTTAGTCAACTATTCAATGACGACAGACCTGACAATAGCAAATAAGGGAAGGAAACCAACATTTGCAAACTCGGTAAGAAAGGAATGCATAGATGTCACTTTGGTATCCTGTAGCCTTGCAGAGAGAATTCACTCATGGGAAGTGGCCGAGGAAGAAACTTATTCAGATCACAAACTGAATAAGTTTCGTCTTAGAGGGTCATTCCCGGGTAGGAAACCTTACAGGAACCCGAGAAGGACAAATTGGGACTCCTATAGAAAAGACCTCAAAGAGGAACTAAACAAAACAGTCTTCTATGAGCGCTACACAACAGTAGAGGGGCTGGAAGTAGCTAATCAAAGGCTTACCTCAGCGATGTTGAAAGCCTATCACTCTGCATGCCCCCTATCCTATCCCAAACCCCTTTACAAGAACCATGTATGGAGTAAGGCAATAGAGGGGAAAAACAGGAACTTAGGAAGGCATGGAATAAAGCAGGAAAGGGTCCAAATCAAGAAGAAAACAGGGCTATATATAAGAACCTCCTCAAGGAGTACAAAGAAACCCTAGTCAAGCATAGGGAAAAAACAAAAGAAAAATTCTTCGAAGAGGCAAACACGATACCGGCATATGCGCGCGTCCACAAGATTTTAGCTAAAGATCCAGCCGTTCAGGTAGGCTCTCTGCTCAAACCTGATGGAAGCTACACCGCAAACGGAAGAGAAACACCTCCTCGAGACTCATTTCCCGGGTAGCACTCAGGTCAACTGGAAACCTAACCCGGAATACCTAAATGGGAATGCACCTAGTAGGGCTAACTGGAAGTTTGCAGAAAGGTTGACTAAGAAAGGGAAAGTGAAATTCGCGATTCACAAATTTCATTCCTTTAAGTCAGCTGGACCAGATGGGATTTTTCCAGCTCTACTCAAGGAAGGTATGGAACTACATCTTCACCGACTAATCGGCATTTTTAAGAGCTCCAATGTACTGATCTACATACCTAAGGACTGGGAAAGAGTTAGAGTAGCCTTCATCCCCAAACCGGGAAGAACGATGCATTGTGAAGCCAAGGACTTCAGACCCATCAGTCTGATGTCCTTTCTGTTAAAGTCAGTGGAAAGGCTTCTCGACTTTTACCTGAGGAAGGAAGTCCTAAGGAACTTCCCACTTCATGCTAACCAGCATGCCTATCAGACGGGTAAATCCACAGATACAGCACTCCACCAAATAACACAAAAAATTGAAAACATTCTGGGTAACAAACAAGTAGCCTTGGGGTGTTTCATAGATATAGAGGGACCTTTCGACAATACGGGGTTCGACGTGATTGAGAAAGCTATAAGAGAAAGACAAACGGAGGACATTGCTGTAAGGTGGATTGTTAGAATGCTGGAATGTAGAACTGTGGAAGCTGGCATTTGCGGCACCACAACCAGTCTGGGAGTGACTGGGAGTTGATGAACGGGAGCTCGGAAGCTTTAGACTCTTTGGGGAAATAGTTAACCCTAGGGTGATGGTAAAATACCTGGGGGTCACCTTCGACCATAGAATCACCTGGATCATGCATCTAATTGACAAGTTAGACAAAGCAATTGGAACTTTCTGGATGTGTAGAAACGCCTTCGGAGGAACTTGGGGCCTATCCCCAAGAGCCATCTGGTGGATATACACAGCAGTAGTTAGACCAATTTTCTGCCATGGGTGCATTGTCTGGTGGCCTAGAGTAGAAATAGGGACAGCAAAAAAGAAGCTAGATAAACTTCAGAGGTTAGCATGCTTGTGCATGACTGGGGTGAAAGTCAGTACAGCCACAAGGGCCCTAGAAGCACTTCTATCTGTCCCACCGCTTGATCTATACGTAAAATCTGTAGCTTGTAGCTCGTTTCGATGAGTTTGTTTTAATGAAAATGTTTCTGCGCAGTGATTCGAAATTTTTTGTGTTTACCTTTTTTGTTTTGACAGTTTTGTTTTTTTAGTTATTTTGTTGGCAGCTATGACAAAACATCTGTTCCAAAAATCCCATTTTTGTTTATTAGTATTTCAAATATGATCCCTCACCGGGATTGACTCGGGATTGAGGGCGTTTTTCGCGAATTGAAGATATTACATTAAAAAAAAATTTCAATAAGTTCTTAAGCCGAATTTATTTTTTTGAAGTGTACTTTCGATAAAAAATACAATTTCACAAGGACCGCACTCTATTATAAAAAATTAAAATTTATTCAGCCGTGATAATTTTTCAAATTATTTTGCTTCATACGACAAAAGTGTATTTATTTTCGATATGTCAAAATTTATTTACGAATCAGCTGCGATCACTAAATTCGTGCAGGGCAACATTTCCTGGAAGAATCACAGTAAATAGTTGACTAATAGCGCATACAAATATTTTGATTCTACGAAATATAGAATGTGCAATGTTCCATTCCCTGGCGCGTCACAGGGCTTATTTTAGAGAATTTTAATTCTGAAAATTCCGAAAAATTCTGAAAATATTTTGAAAAATTCCGAATAAACTGTTTTAAGACTTTTCGGAATTTTTCGGTCTTTTTGTTTTCTGCTAGGTTTTGGGGATTGTCACATTTCACAAATCAACCTAAGAGTATGTTACACATAACTGTGGATTTAGATAGCGACGACGTAGGCCAAAAAATTCGTCGAAACAACACCAAATGCGAAATTTGTCTGATATAGACCCGTGCGCCGGCGCCAGCCGCGTCGATCGCCGCCGAAAAATTCTAAATCGGCTAGCCGATCGCGCCGCCGCCGAATAAAAAAAAACGTCCCGCCGCCGCCAGCCGCCGCTTTTATTTTTAGACATTTTTCGGCGCATTGTAGAGAGGTAGAAGACAAAGTTATTTCACCATGTGGGCATGCTGAGAAGGGCTGGTATTATTCAGAGGAGCCGCCGTTGCTTCAATTACGTCAAAAAAAAATATCATGAATTCTTTGAACCTTTGCTGATATGAGAAAAATAAATATGTGCGAAAGGACAACTCACACCGGACTACGTTTACAAATATTTGAACACAATAAATTTCAGAAAATTTACTAGCGCCGATTTTTGCGCCGCCGACGAAAAAATTGACGCGCGTCGAAGTCAGCCGCCGGTAAAAATCCTCAGCCGATGTAAGCCGCCGCCGACAGCTTAAAAAATTTTAAGCGCTACCGCCGAAAAAAGTGGACCGGCGTACGGGTCTAGTCTGATATGACAACACCGAATTTCATTCATAAAAACTGTCAAACTCGCGTCGGCAAAATTGAATTTTTTCAATTTTAGTCTCCGTATCGTTGCAATTCAGCAATTCAGCACACAACAAATGTAAACAAAAATGCTTTGGTTTGTGACATTCGTGTAAAAATTATTGAAATTTTTTTTATTAAGTTGAATTAATGCTACAAGTGACTAACAGTAACTATTATATCCTAAATTGTTTGTTGATTCAAATTGAATTGAAAAGTGGAAAGTTTTTTGTTTATTGAATACATTGTTTTTGTGTTGATTGTTCGTGTAATTGCGTTAAGTTTTGTATTTCAATAGGACATTACGACCTATCAATCTCGCGTTGGAATTCAGCAACTGTTAAACGTACGTATGTCAATATCTAAATCCACAGTTACACGAACAGTCAATACAAAAACAATGTATTCAAAAAACAAAAAACTTTCCAATTTTCCATTCAATTTGAATCAACAAACAATTAAGGATTTAATAGTTACTGTTAGTCACTTCTAGCATTAATTCAACTTTTTCAATAATTTTTACACGAAAACGCGAAATAGAAACATTATTTTCAAATACCATCACAGACCAAAGCATTTTGTTTTGCTTTTGTTTACATTTGTTGTGTGCTGAATTGCTGAATTGCAACGATACGGAGGCTAAAATTGAAAAACTTCAATTTTGCCGACGCGAGTTTGACAGTTTTTATGAATGAAATTCGTTGTTCAGATCATATCATATCATATTCATATCAGACAAATCAGACAAATTTCGCATTTGGCGCTGTTTCGACAAATTTTATGGCATCGAATAAAGTTGATTTAGTTATATACAATGTTAAAGCTTTGTATGGAAATTTTGACATTGGCTTCAAATGACCAGGTAATTTAACTGAATTTTGTGTGTGAAAAGTGGTTAGGTGTAACGGTCAACTAACTGTTTCACCTGCCCAGTCATTTATTTTTGCAGGCAATGTCTAAATTTCGGGGCCTGGTCGAAATAACTGTAACGAAATATCTACACTAAAATATCTACACTAAAATATCTACACCAAAATATCTTCATACGAAAATGTCTACAGTCAAAATTACTAATTATAAAAGTCAAAAGTTTGTCTGTTTGTCTGTCAGTTTGTAAATTGTCGGTCACAAATTTCCAGCGTGAACCAACATACGTCCGACCTGCTTGAAGAGTTCCGAAGAACTAAAGCAAAGTGTCGTTTTGCATTGCCTTTTCTAGCAAAAAAACCATTATGCTACCTAGATTTCAATTGAAATTTTTTCTTGATGTAATTTTAAAATTTTTTTGGTCTTTTTGGACAGTTGGTTTCTTCAGGAAAGTTGTTGACATTGATGAGTAGAATCTTTATGAATCCTAAGAAAATGGCTGCCAGCTGTCAAAGTGACGCCATCTTGGATTTTTTGCTATCCTCTGAATTAGAATAGTTACACGGTTTGTTTCTTCATGAAAGTTGTTGATCATGCTCGGAGCGGTAGCGGAGAGCGTGACGCAGTCCCCACACCCCAAAAAAAAACGTCCACAAACCCAAAAACCTCCATACAAAAACCTTTGGGACAAGACACGATGTATAGGCGAAGTTTTGAGTTTTTGCCCCTCGCCCCCCTTCCCCTTTTGAATTATTATTATTAAAATTATTTTTAAAAAAACTACGTCGCAGCAGCGTTCCAACAAGCCCTCACTCATCAAAATCGGTTGAAAATTGGCTGAGATATCGCCAATCAAAGATGACCAATTCCTATGGAAAGTGGTCAAATTACCTTTGTAATTAATAACAACTTTATTCCTGTTTGGTGTGTCAACGATCTATCTATGTCTCTATCTATGTATCTATGTATCTATCTATCTATCTACTTTTTTTTCTCGAGAGCCGCTCGAGCGATTTCCTTAAAATTTTCAGGGAACGTCAGTCTCGGCCCCAAATGAAAAATTTCATATGCCGCTTTTCCGGGAAAATTCTGGAAAAGTCGTGGCATGTGGAAAAGTGTTCAAAGTGGTAACGCACGGAGTTTTCGAATTTTAGCTCCGAAGTGACGATAGCTAGAGAGTTGGTTTCTTCGGGAAAGTTATAGAGTTTGATCAAGAGAATTTTTTGGAATTTTCAGGAATCTGCCAAAGTGACGCTACTTAGAGAGACGGTTTCTTCTACAGAGTTATAGAGTTTCATCAGAAGAATTTTTTGGTATCATTAGAAAATGGCTGCCAGCTGCCATAGCGGCGCCATCTTAGATTTTCTTATATGCTTCTACGGTTTTCGAATTTTAGCTCCGGAATGACGCTACTTAGAGAGACGGTTTCTTCTACAAAGTTATAGACTTTCATCAGGAGAATTTTTTGGTATCATTAGAAAATGGCTGCCAACTGTCAAAGTGACGCCATCTTGGATTTTTTGCTAAATTCTGTATATGAATACCAAGACAGTTGGTTTCTTCAGGAAAGTTATATGAATCAGTGGGAAGAATTCGTGACACGAAGTGTTTCGAAGGTAGCCGAAGATAGCCGAAGGTGACATGAAGTGTTCCGAAGGTAGCCGAAGGTGACACGGAGTGTTCCGAAGGAAGGCGAAGGTGACACAAAGTATTCCGAAGGTGATACGAAGTGTTCCGATGGTAGCCGAAGGTGTTGAAGAACAAATTTTTTCGGAGAAAAATTTCTTTGGAGAAAAACTTTTTAGTGTAAAATTTTTTTTGGAGAAAAATTTTTTCGGAGAAAATTTTTTTGGAGAAAA